>JAJMKM010000012.1:0-519513 GCA_030563905.1 Australozyma succicola | reverse complement strand
ATAGAAGCGTGAATTTTGAACACCCGGCCTTTGACGAAGAGATTGACAAGTTGGCGACCTTATTTCAAAACTTCCAGAATCAAAGATGTTGCCGTGATCTTTTAGATAAAATAAGAGACGTGAGCGATGGAGGCATTAAGGAAAAGATTGAAACTTTGCCAAAATTATTTCTGGAAGGAAAAGATATATTCGTTGCAGACGTAAAGTACCTGATCAAGACTTTCAATATGGATGCTGCAAATGCTGCTGGGTATGCATTGAAGGCGTCGCTTCAGAAACAATCTGGAATAGCCGTGGTCGTAAGCGGTGGTGTTATGGGTTGTGTCTCCGGCATTATCTCTTTGCATCACAAAAAGGAAATCCTGGCCTTCATCGTAGTGCTTTCGGTGGGTTTATTCGCAAATATAGTACTTTGTCTATTATCTGGACGGGTATTTGGCGGTTTCAAAAATGTTTTCTATTGGAGAGAGAGAGACTCGCACTTGAGACACATGGTAGACGCAGATGCTTATTTTGCAATTGATCGGAGTCAGGTTCGGCAATTGGAGTTAAAAGCTACATTGGCCACGACCACTCCTTTCGTTCAAAAAATTAAAGGCAAGTGGGCACAAATAAAAGACTCACTCTACAAAAGAGCTGCAGCTGCACCACATGGCGGCGCTTCTGCAGCAAACGATACAGCAGGACAGACCTCTGGAGTAAGCCAACCGGTAGATGATTTGGTTCGCAAATCAAACGAATTTGTAACCTCAAAGTTAGATAGAATTTTGGACCGTGTGATTATATTTAACTCTGAGGAAGAGAGGTTTGAATTTGCGCTCCAAAACGAGGACGCAACAAGCCTTCATTCAATCTCAATTCATATGAAAGAATTGTCCAAGGCCATGTCAAAAGAAATTAAGTGGAAAAAATACGGTGAGGACATAGAGCAGCTGTCAAATGACGCTGGTATCTCCGCAACAATTAAAAAATTCTTCAGCGATCACGACAAAGATATTTCCCAACAAGAACGTGATATGGAGGAGAATGTCTCGGATCTATACCACTTGAGCAAGTATCATGCAAGAGCTATTAGGTTATGGAATTGGGTTCCTTACCTACAATATGCTGGCTGGTATTCTTTAATGGTGGGCATGATGTGCATGGCGTCGATGGATCTCATGGGAAAGGATGAAGGCTGGATAGTCTTCTGGGTGTTCTTTGCCATTGGTGTTTTCCTCCTTATATGTTCAGTAGTACCTTTTCCTTTTTCCTCGAAGACGAAGGAGGCAGCAAGTCGTCGTGGTATCTACAGATACCTCTGAGGAAATTTCGCAATTTCGTCTGCGTTAGTCTCTGGATAATTCCACTTATCAACTATAATTTAGCATTTATATGCTCTCAATCAATACTATTAATTCATTAAAATTGTGTAGCAAATCCGAACTCCATGATGGTACTAATTTTGATGAAATGGCAATATGTTGCAATTTCTGAATTCGACTGCATTGCCACTCCCTTCAAATTGGGTTATGTCGAGGCTTTCCGTCTTCCACGGCATAATTATCTACCCCAGCTCCTGTAGCCGCCTATTCAAAAATTCTGTGCCCCATGCCCATAAGTAATTTGTGCTCAATTTTATCTTCTATTCAAACTAGCCTCTCAGCCTATTTCTGCCAAGGTATTGCTTAGGTTCTAATGACAAAGATAGATTGCATCCCCAATGATCTCAGTGATCGTGTCTATCTCATCACTGGTGGAACTGGAAAATTAGGTTCCAAAGTGGTTCTAGAGCTAGCTAAACGAGGCGCTCGTTTGATTTTGTTGTGCTGCAACTCTCGTGGAGCAAATACTGTTGCGTTTGTGAATCGAGTGAGGAGAACATCTCAAAATAGTCACGTATATGCAATAACCTGTGACTTTCGTTTTGAAGAGTCTGTTAACAGGTTTACACAGAACTGGAGTCATACAAATAAGTCGAGACGCTTAAACGGTATAATTTGCTGCGCCACCAACACCGAGAATCGGAGAGAATTCATCAAGCGAAGCAATCTTGCGGACCATTTTGATGTCAACTATTTTTTGCAAAGATTCTTGATATCACAGCTTCAGCAAAGTCTTCTACTGCAACCCTCCCTGCGGGACGTACGAATCGTAATTGTTACCAGCTCCATTTGTAAACAATGGCCCCAAGATAGCTCCAAGCATATACTTGAACTGAGCCTTTTCTGGGAACCCAAAGGGGTTTCAGAGACATCTCTGTGGGAGGTTGATAAACGTCTCTATCGAAAGCAGCGTTGGAAGGGGTTTTTTCAGGCCCAGATGCTACTCGGGCTCTATGGAAGATCTTTACAGCGTGATGTTAATGCGAAAAAGTGCTTAGAAGGCTCTCGAACCAATATCACGGTGAGTATTGTTGACCCCGGCTTGATACGCACTGAGTGGCTAGAAAGATATTGTTTTGAAAGAGACAAGAAAAGAATTACGAAATTTAAAGACTTCCTTAAATTATTGATTTCCCGAAGCTGCCGCCTGGGCGCGCAGTCTATTTTGTATGCTTTGTTTAGTCCGAAATTAAAGCCCGAACACGGAGGAAATCTCATAAAAAATTGCCGGGTGTCGAAGAGAATGCCCTCTGTGTACCATTCTGAAGAATACCAAGAGCAAATCGAACATCTGATTGCTCGAAAGGCCATCACTTCACGGATTTGCCCTTGGCTAAAACCAGTAAAGACAATGGATATTCCTAACTTCGAGCTTTGAAGTCCGGGCCACAGCAAGTTGCATGCTGAATGAAAACAAGAATATACGAACCTTTGTGAAGGTTCGTACGTTGGCCGGAAGAAGAGGGCACTGAGCATTGATGAGGTCGGACTCACTGCCCAGAGCAATTGGGTCTCTGAAAGATGCACGAAAAACAAAACTGAAGCTGACTTAGCCCGTTTCGAATCAGATGGCTGCCTTGAAGCTCGAACTTTCATACTTTGGAAATGTTAGAAGAATGAAAGCGAGCATAAATTGTTAGGAGCATTTTGGAACATCTACTAAAAAATTGCGAGGTATTCTACACTCACAAACGAATGCATCTATGAAGTAGATAGCTAATTAGGCGTCCGCTTTTTGCCAGAAATAAGATTCAAATCGATGAGATTTAAGAAACCAGCCATCCAGCAGAATTTATATGGAATACAGATCAAACAATGTGTCAAATTTGAGTGTTGCGTAGAGTTTGATTAGACAATCCCCCAATCACCAGTTTATGCTCCACAAAAATTCTGACACAACTTAACGATTTTGAGATTTTCTTCATGTCTCTAAAAATGAAATCAATCTTTGATATGGTTTAAATAACAAGTTTCAGATACAACATCTATCCAGTCAAGAATAAGAATTAAGAGCTCATGTCCCCTGAGAATTGGGCGCTTGAAGAAATGTCCGGTATTCTGACATCTATACGGGTTAAGCCGGCTACCCAAATATTCGTAAATGGCAAGGTTGAAAAGCAAATAGTTATGAAGGCATCTGTGTTATGTTACCGCCCCACAAATTGTAGTCCAACAGATGCCATGATGAGATTACCTGCACACAAGCCAAATATTTTTGAGCTTCCTTGAAATGGCCTTCAGTTATTAGCTAAGCACGCACAATGGACCCAAACACTCTTCTCCAATGCTTTGCCAGCACTTTGGAGGTACAGCAGGCTGTTCGTGAACAAGCCGAGGCACAGCTTCGTCAGCTCGCGTCAACCCCGGGCTTCCTTGGTGCTTGTTTAGACATTATCTCCGCCAACGACGCTCCAGCCCACTGCCGCAAAGCTGCTGCTGTCTATTTCAAAAACAGAGTGGTCAGATATTGGAGAGAAGATGATCGTATTGATGCAGGTGAAAAACCGGTTTTACGTGAGCGCCTCTTGCCAGTTATGTGCTCCGTTGATTGGCCCACCAAACACCAATTACTTCCAGTCTTGAGAGTCATCGTTGCATCCGACTACCCTGCAGTTTGGTCTCAGCTACTCAATGACGTTGGCAATCTTCTCCAGAAGCAAGACAATGTTATGGAGTTGTATACCGGTATCGTGTGCTTTGCGGAGATCTGTAGAACGTTTCGTTGGGTAGATAACGACGAACGTGGCACAACATTAGACCCTATTATCAGCCAAGTTTTTCCACACTTGCTTCGCATTGGAAATGCCATTTTGGACTCGGAACTCACAGAGGTTACCGCTGATCTTTTAAAGAATATTTTGAAATGTTACAAATTTGTCACCTATTACGACTTACCCGCAGTTTTACGTACTAAGGAGGCGCTTGTTTCATGGGGCGAGTTGCACTGTCGTGTTGTTAGCACTGAACCTCCCGCATATGTCTCTAGTGGCAGCTCTGGTCAAGAGTCCCAAACCCAAGTGTCTAGGTGTTACAAGTGGTCAGTAGCTAATATCGACCGCATTTTCAGACGTTACGCCTCAAAAAGTTTGTCTTCTAGATTCCTGTACAATGAGTTCAAGAAAATGTTCGTGGACGACGTGCTTCCTCATGTTATGTCCATTTACTTGGGTCTTATGGAGAAATGGTGCCGCGGTGAACGCTGGCTTCCCAATCTGACACTTTATTATCTCTTAGAGTTTTTAAGTCACTGTGTTACACAAAAAGAGTCTTGGAAGATTATCAAGCCTTTCTTTGAAAGCATTGTATCTCACTTCATCTACCCTCTCTTGTGCCCTTCGCTTGAGACGTTGGAACTCTTTGAGACAGACCCTGCTGATTATATCAACTCAAAACTAGACAGCTTCGATGACTCGGAACCTGATGTGGCTGCTTTAGGTTTGCTTGTAACCTTGGCTACAAAAAGAACCAAGTCGACAATGCAACCTTTGGTTTCCTTCGCATACACCCAGCTCACCACTTTGAGTCAACAGCCTGAGGACTTGGAAGTGGCCAGAAAGAAGGATGGTGCGTTGCGTTTAATTGGGGGTATCTCTCATCTTTTGACGCAGCAAGACTCGCCCTTCTATGCACAAACCGCCGACTTCATTAAAGACTTGGTCTTGCCCAACTTGGCCTCTCAGCATGAGTTTATCGTAGCTCGTACCCTCGATGTCTGTGGGCGCTTTTCAGATGCTCCAATAAAAGACCCTGTGACGTTGTCTACTTTGTTTAATGGAATTTTAGGTCCATTCACTTCTGACGCCAAAGCTGTCAGTCTTCCTGTATCTTTGCAGTGTGCTTTGGGCATTCAGGCATACATGCATCACCCACAGTTCCAGGAGATTCTCTCCAATGTGATTTTGCCAACAATGCTGAGACTTCTAGAGCTTTCGAATGAAATTGACAACGAGTCTGTGTCGATTGTCATGCAGGAGTGTGTGGAAAACTTCTCTACTCAGCTTCAGCCTTTTGGCGCCGACTTAATGAAAAATTTGGTCGACCAGTTTATGCGTTTGGCGGCTGAAGTCAAGGAAGCTGCTCATGTTGATGATGACGCTGACATTGGTGCCCTTGATGCTGGTCTTAATGACGAAATAAACGACAAGATCACTGCTGCTATCGGCTTGCTCAACACTATGATAACCGTTCTCTTGTCCTTCGAAAACTCACGCGAAGTTTGTATTCATTTAGAGCAGACTTTCTCTCCTGTTATCGAATACGTTCTCGCCAACGATTTGGATGAGTTTTTCACGGAAATCGGCGAATTGATTGAAAATTCCATCTTCCTTTTGCGTAGCGTCACTCCAGTCATGTGGGGTCACTTTGCTCTGCTCCATAACTCCTTCTTCAATGGCGTGGCTTTGATGTACACCGATGAATTATTCCCTTGCTTGAAGAACTATTTAGTATATGGCTCTGAACACTTGACCGCCCATACCGAGCTCATTAACTCCTACATCAGCCTCATAGAGCTTATTTCCAAGGGAGAGGAAGATGATGAAAGCTTCGATGAGCTCACGCAGGGTCTTGAGCTCGCACAGACATTGGTTCTCAGCTTGCAACACAACCTGACTCCCTACATTGGCCAACTTTGTCAGACATTCCTACCTGTGCTCGCACGGAATGTCAATGATGTTTCAAAGGCCAAGATGACCGGAATGGTGGTCAACTCAATCAATTTTGTCATATCTTGTCTCGTTTATGGCCTTTCAAACACATTCACCATGCTTGAGCAATTGCTGTACTTGACAATGTTCTTCCAAGTGTGGTTTACACTCCTTCCTAAATTCAAGAAGGTTTACCATATCAAACTCTCCATTCTTGGTCTTGTCAGCCTTGTCAACAACCCAGAATCGCTTCAAGTTGTTCCTGGTGGCGCTGCTGCTCTCGGATCTCACCTTGCCCTTTTGTTTAGAGAGTTGCCTGCAGCCATTAGAAACTTGGAGAAGCAGAGAAAGGAATTCAGCGCCGAAGATTTCGATTATGACAATGCCATGTTCGGTTCTTCAGGTCAATTCGATGGTGATGACGACAGTGATTACGAAGACGAGGATACGCAAAAGTTTGTCTCGAACAGCGATTCTGTGTCCACCCAGACCATCATGGATTCGATCAACAACGAATCAGACGTGTTCGGCTCTGACTTCGATGAGACCGTTCACGAGGACTTTTTGGGACTGTCCCCTCTCGACAACGTGGACCCCTTTGCTCTTTTCAAGGAGTTCTCGACGACGTTGCAGGTCAACAATCCAGCTTTATACAGCGCTGTATTCAACGACCTTGGAGACAGCGAGAGACAGATCTTTGTTGACATTTTCGCCGTGCAAAGCTAATTTATAGAACCCCGTGCATTAATTATTATATCCGATATGATGGCATTTTGTAAAATACGACTATTCATACCATTTATTTGTGCGAAACTGTAAACTCTTTATTATGGCTGGAAGACAACTTTAATGAGAAGCAAATCAGCTTGAAGTACTGTTGAGGAGATAGTAAGAATATACTCAAGCATCATTTGAAACTGACATTTTTGACACATTTTGTTTATTTTATGCACATGAATGTAACGAGTCTATATAAAGTAACTCTTCCATAAGACACCTTCGAGCGCATGCATTTGCTCTTCAGAAAATACCTTGCTGTCGATGTGCCAAGAATCCTGTCTTGTTTTCTTGAACTTCCCAAGAGTTTCCTTAGCGGATTTTCCAACTATTCCTGGAATTCCAGAGGCTTTATTTGAGAGAATGGTTAGAATGTTAGGGATCCATTTTGGCGGTGGCGATATCAATGAGAAGGCGTGCACTAGGGCGCCCAAACCAAGAGTCGCGCCATGCAAGACAATAGTGTCTTTCGGAGAAATATTCTTAAGACCCTCCTTTTTGTATTTTTTTCTGATGCGGTCCAAATCAGTGGAATATTGTCGCCTGTAGAACTCAATGATCGCCTCGATTTCACTCGGAGGCGTGGCATGAATAAGACCAGAGAAGGTGTGCGACAGAGCCTCGCGGATTTCTGCATTCTTGTGAAAGAACATCGAGTTGACAATGTTCATGATTCGCTTTCTTTGGCCTCTTGTCAATGTGAACAAGTTCTTGAAATAGATGACCTCTACAAACTCACCCATGGCGAAGTACTGCATCAACATCAAATCCTGTTTTGAATGTAATTCGAACATTTGAATGACTCTCTCCAAGGCATGTGAGTCGTACGAAATTTGCGACACTTGTTTAAGAACCGTGTATGGATCGATCGCTCCTAACATACATACCTCCTTCATGGCAATAAGAGAAAGCAAAAATGGCACAATTTCATTAGAGACAATATCCTGAAATTGAACAGCAATACTAGTGTTTAAAGCCTGTGTGAGAAAACTCATCATTGTAGTGGCACAGTAGATGTACTCAGACTGTAAAATCTCTTGAGCCAGTAGGTCCTTGACTACAAGCCTGAGCAGCTCGATTTTCGCAAACATCTTGGATAATCTACCGAAGAATCCTGCGTCAGATGAGCGTACGCGCATTTTCTCGTAATCGCTACAGGCGCTGATGAACTCGTTCATATCCTTGTATGAATCGCCATAGAATGTAAAGGATGCCACAGCTAAAAGAGAGCCCACTTGATCACGGATTGCCTGGTATTTGTTGCTAAAGTTCTCAAAACACAAGTCAAGGATCTGGTCAGTATTTGGTAAACCCCACGAGATGGCCGAAGCCATAGACCGAATGTACGAGAGGATCGTGGCCTCCATGATGGCGGAGTCAGAATCCCGGCTGATAGGGTACTTGAGAAGTGTATCACGCACTTTCGTGTATCTTCTGCTATCAACGTGAGCCGGAACATACCAAAAGAGAATGTTCCAGACATGACGTGTCTCTGGGGTAATGTCATGAACTAACAACTTCCGCATGAAGCTAAAAAGAAATTCATCACGCAATACACACCATTCAGGCTTCAAATACCTTGATCCTACAAGTATGCCCGAAATAAGTTCGCAGACAACGATATGACAACTTTTATCTTCCGGGTCGTAGATCTCCAGGATCACGTCTAAAAGATCTTGGAATGTGAATTTAGTGATGTATCCTTCGTACATGAGCATAACGAGCCCCGTGGTGAAAGAGACGTCAGAGCCTTGGAAAGCGGAGTTGGCTTCGTTGTCGTCGATCCACGAGTCCACTACGTCAAGAAACCAGTCTTTGTCCACGAGCTCGGCGAAATGCCTCAATGTGGCGGAGTCCCTATCATTAAGTTTCAACTGATTTTGACCATCGCTATTCACCATGATCATACTATTGTCCCAGAATAGCCAGCCATGATTGAACTTGTTGTCCCAATAGTAGTTGGGCTTTTCGGTCAGAACTTCTTCCAGCCATGACTTGAAGAAAGATTCGCCGTCTACAGGACGCGTATCAATCACTTTCTGGTCTTTGGTTAGATAAGTGACGTCATAGGCTAAGTTAAGGTTGTAGCCATAAGTAGAGAGAATTTTGAGTTTATGGAACAACTTTGTCATTCCCTTCACTGCCAACTTTGAGATTAGAGGATGATCTGAAGTGACTGCATCGCTTACTAGCGAGAAAACATCGGGGCTGGACTCTAGTTCGTACTCCAACTGCAATTCAATCAAAAACATTAGATTGTAATAGCTGATTTTCCAATGAGAGTTGTTTTTCTCGTGGTTGACTACAGCCTCCTGGATTTTGTCGAGCTTATTGAGATAGAGCTTCCGTTTTTTCTCTTTAGCTATCGTGACCGCCTTCACTTCCAAGTCAATATACTCGTCGGGTGGACGGATTGCATCAACGAGACCATGTTCGATAAGACAACACTTACGAGGAGGGAATATCGCCGCACAAAGGTCTTTATATATCCCTTGAGCAATTTCGATGACCTCATCGTCGTCGATGGATAAACATGCGTGTAAAAGTTCCATAAACTTTCGCAAGACCAAGTAATCACCATGTAATTTCAGGTTAATTTTCTTCAAGCCAAAAACTCCCAACGCGCTTTCAATGCGCCTATGCTGGTTCTCCTGAATGGCTTTGCTCAATTGACGCAAGGTTGTTCTTATAATAACTCCATACGATCCGTTAACACGCTTCATCACGTCCACCAAAGTAGAGTGAGCGGGCTCACTGATGGCCGCATAAGTCGAGCATGAGAGCTTTGTGACGTCCTGGATTAGGGATTTGTCTAAATCGGACATACTGCGCGATGCAGCGTGGAGACTGCTACGGAACAAGTGGTATGATTCGATTCTGCTTCCAAATGTGATTCTCGAAAATGGCTTTCGTATCCGATTAATTTGCTGAAGTTCGTTGTCGTATGAGTAAGGAATACGAGCATGGCAATGGTTTAAATTCCGCTCTTTTCCGACATCGTTGAACCACACGTTGAGCGCGTAGAGAAGGTGCTTAAAAAGCTTGGTATCGTCTGAAAGATGCGTCAACATAAACTTGCATATGTGGTGCAAACTGCGACCAACTAAATGTCTCAACCTGTGCACTTCTAAGTACATGTCGTTAGACCTTCTGGCGTCAATATCGTCGCCGAAGAAGTATTTGCTCGTGTAGAGTTTGCGCTCCCTAAAAGTAATTGCAGGGTTCACACAGTCTTCAGCGGCAACAAACTGCGGACTGCGTTGTGCCAGAGATGGTTCGCTAGCCAGGTCAGACATCTTGAGTGAATGGAAGTCAGCGTGGTGAGCTGGCGCGTCATCAAGACTATCTTTAGATCCCAGCTGGGAGTCCGACTGTAGCACCTCCACGCAAAAGTTCTTTGCTTGGGAATTGGCGGTAGATTGGCCATCCTCAGAAGTTTCACCGTTGTATATGTGTACTTCGTCCGAAAGATCAATGTCCTTGACAATCTGCTCCAAGCTTTCGTGCACGTTATCAGCCAGGCCATTTTTCAGAACTTTCTTTGTTTTCATCTCTCTGATCTGCGTCAAGAGCCTAAGCCTATCTCTAATTGGCTCGGCTACGTTTTCGCTTAACTTTGGAATATCTTCATCAAACGAAGGATCAAGCAAATATGCGATACCACTGAGACCAAATCCAAGGTAAAGAAACGAGGGTCGCAATTCGTCCGATACATCGAGCATATACTTCTTGTCGGATTTCTGGCGCATCACCTCTTTAAGCGTTTTCAGGATATTTGTGAGCGCCAAAGTCATGTGAGTCTTGAATGTCTGAATTGCAAATTCAACCTCGCGGTTAGTAGGAATAAACCAATCAAAAGTGAGGTTTTCTTTGGAGAAACGATACTCATCAAACTGAAATGCGCCCCAACACTTCTCATCCATGGGCAGTTTTTCCAAATATAAGGGACTAATCAAGCGCGATTCCTTTAATCGTATCTCGGTGGCTCCTTGAAGCATTTGGTTCAAAAGATGCGTCGTACTAAAACCAATTCTACCTTTGACATTTTCCATCAAGAAAAGTGATAAAGAGTTCAACTGCTCGCCTAATTCTACGATATATTCACCGGCATTGCCAACAGCCTCATTAAGAATCAGAAGGTACCAGAACAACGCCTGGTCTCGAGGAAGAATTTCGCTTCCTGAGCGGCCCATCCCGGCACCGTTCTCAGTGATTTCCTCCCTAACACGGGTAATGAGCACTGGGGCAATCTTCTTGAAGTACGTCGGGTCGCGCTTAATTATACCTCCAAATGTTTCACCCACCTCATCGGCGATAGAGTGAATGACATTATCGAAAATGAAGTTCTCAAATTCACTACGGAAAGAGTAGAAAATGTCGTCAGACATTGCTTCGAGAACCATAAAAATGAGCTTAGGCAAACTTTCGCAAAGCTCTTTCTCAATACCGTCACTCTTCGATGGATCTGGAATGTTCTCAAGAAGAGTAAAGATCCGCCCAGCAAAACTTTTAATCAAGAATTTAAATGAAGTCGACGCAGACTTAAGCGCCTCCACTTCCAATTCTGGCTCGACTACAAACTCCTCGGCGTCATTCCCAGAGATGATTTTTTGCTCTAGGAACTCAAGTTGAGAATTAGTAAATTCCATTGCCAAGCCTGGGTCTCCCTCACCCAGAGTGAGATCGTGAATTGGCACATAGTTGGCGGTTGCTGCAAAAATGTTGAGTGCATGCGTTGTTTTCACTAAATCGTTGGAATCAATGCCGGGTAAGAGAAGAGATAGAATGCGAGGAAGGTGGACTCTGAAACAAGGAGTAGCAGCAAAATACCGGTTCAATTGCTCCATGCACCTCATAGCAGTCACTACACGATGTGTTGAGATAACTCCATCTAAAGACTCGTAGATATCCGGCAAGACATAACTTAATGTTTGTGGCGCATCCAAGTGAGCCAAGAACTCGAGAGCCACCAAGTATTGCTCCATGACACTACCGCGCTTTGATTGAAGACCAATGCGAACAATTCCTAACATACTTTCTACGAATTTCAGCACAACTCCGTCAGAAAGTTTGACATCCGATGGAAGGGTGCTAAGACCACTGCTTTTCTCTCTTTCCATATTGAATCGCTTGTGGAACTGGTAAACAATACTTAAAATGAGTTTGGAGATGGGTTTAGACCATTCGCCACTGTTGGAAGGATGGACAAAACTTTGAATGGCGTTTAGGAGGACTTTAATTTGATCAAGAATGCCGCCTGTTTCAGAGCCCCGCTCTCCATTTATCGAAAAGATAATTATGCTGGCAAATCCATGAAAAAACTTGGTTTTCATGGAAGCGAATTTTTGGCTGTTAATGCTTAGAGAGTTCAGTAGGGAGTTGATCATGTATATGAACTGTTCTTCGGTGAATACACCAAATTTCCCAAATTTGGATGCTTCAGCGCTGTTATCCTTCAAGTAAGAAAGATAGCACATTGCCACGCGACCCACAGCCGACGTCAAGTGTGTGTCGACTCCAGCGCTCTTACTAAGCTTCTTCCACATGTAAATTAGAGGCAGAATATAGTGACGAATATCCAATTCGTCATTTTTACCATGTCCGTAATCCTCTACAAAGTTCTGAGGGAGAAGCCTCATGCTCCATAGAATAACTGCTGCATTAGGAATGGAAAATTGGGAGGCCAACTTCCTGAACAAAATGGGTAAGCATTCCGGTTCAAAGAAATTGGAAGCACGTTCGCCCAACTTAAGTAATTGGCCTAAATCTTTCTTCTCGAAGTTTTCTTGCATGGAGTCAGCCAGAGGGATATGTACACTTACTTCATTAAATATAGGTTCCCAGGGCAACTTCAAACCGCATTCGCGCATCATGTCAACGTCTTTTGTTAGTGATTCAAACATTTTTGCGTAAACCTTTGTGTTTAGATGCTGTCCACGACAGCAACAGATGGCGTAGTACACTTTGGCGAGCGACATTCGCAACGAGACAGGCATGTCGTACTTCATCTTGAGCCACACCAAAAGCTCCTGAGTCCATACACGAACGCTGACACCAGCCGCAGATTTAGGAGAACGTCTGTGCTGTGTCGCAGATTCTCCCGTTTCCATAATATCATAAGAATCATCCCTGTCCTCAGCATCCGAGTCCGAGTCATCGTCGTCGTCTCCCATATCGTCGTCGTCATCGTCATCATGGTCACAGATATCGTCGTCATCATCGTCGTCGCCGTCTTCGGCCATATCGAGATCGTCTGTCTGGAAACCATCAGCAGCATTCTCTTCAGTGGGACGGTCTTTGGACGCACCGAGCTCAAACAAGTTAGTCTCCAACGCCAAATCAACATCAGAAATTCCTGGGAAGTCTCTTAATGCTGCCAAGTCTTTGGCTGTCACAGAGAGGACACCCTGGATGTCTAGAGACTTGATGGCTATATATAAATGGGCCACGATGTGGGCCAAAAACTTAGCACGCTCTTTCGGTGTTTCTGTCTCGTAAGGAAGCAAGGATGGGAGATCAAGACTTCTAGGACGCGAGCGGGCGTAAAAACGGGATTTAGGGTCTAATTGAAGACGGGCGAGCTCCTCCTTGTCTTCTGGATAATCTAAGTTGTAGCATGATTCTCTGCCCGATTGCAAGGTTCCATAAGAGGGTCTACGCCGGGATATCACTTTGCTCGCTGTATTTGGCGTCACTGACCGGAGATCTTCTTGTGAGAAAAGCGATTGTGTCTTTGGGTTGGTCCTTCGTGCCGATGGAGCTAAGGGTGAACCACGATGTCCAGAAGCCATCAGTGAGTATATTCAAATTCGACGCACTGGATAAGCTTTCTCGATTGCTTATGGAGGAATTGAGTCACTTAATAGTATTTAAAGTTGGTGGCGGTGGCAAAATGTAGTTTTAGTGGGGTAAGTGTCGGTGAGCGTTGGGTATGAATTGAAGATCTGGGGCTGTAGTGTGAGCATGTACGTTAGGGCATGCGCCACTTCGGCAGGAATACGACATGCCGAGAGCTCTCTTTTATTATGAATTTTGATTTTGAATTTTGGGATACTAGTGTGTTAATTTTGTGCGATAACATTTATGTGTCGTTTAAAGTCTCTGAGTCTTCGTGTCTCCTGGCCATGTTTAAAGGGTGTTCGTCAGACCCTGGACTGATCAAGAGGGAAATGAAGGTTGGATAATGGTATACCACATAGCGAACTTTAGATCAAATGTCTTTATTAATGAAATTCAATTAAAAAATTCATATGATACATTCGTGTGATATAGATAAAATATTGTGGTGTTGCACACAGCTCCAAAGTTAATATGACGAAGGACCCGCAAGTGCTCAACCAGAAGAGAGAGCAAGTGCAAGCTCCAAAAAAGTTCTAATTAAAAAATACTATTCATATGGGTTTCTCTTGTAAAGGGCTCGCATGTGGTCCATCCTGTAAAATGAATTACTGGAGATCTGATCGACATGAAAACTCCAAATTGGGCAATGAACCTCTTTCGAATGGGTAGAATTCACAGAATTTGAACATGCCTTGTGGCACGCACTTTGTTGTGAAGACTTTGGCTGCAAATGATACTGGTCCTGTGCATAGCAACGTCATGCGACTAAACCTGCAGGCTTCTTTAGCTTGAAATTAATGCTCAGAATCACTATATGAATCAATTCCCTTCAATAGTGTTGATCTGGAGTCGAGAAATTGCTGAGCCATTTTCTCTTGCCATTGTCGCTTACATCAGGATTGGAGATGCTGTGTCTCTGCCTAAAGAGTTGCTAAGAAGGACGAAAATTAATATTATCAAAATCTTTCATTATTGTAACTAATTTCTTTTTTTTTTTTTTTGCGGTGCTGGATCAAGGGCCGTCATGCCTAAACCACATCAACTACAACTCAAATTACTAAAACATACATCGTATTCGGTCTGTGGACTATATTTGCCGTGAACAAACTCTCTATATACTGAGTTTAACCAGGAGGTAATTGAGAAGCGTCGACAATGTCGTTAGCATTGACAGTTTGGTCCTCCTCCTCAGCTGCTCCTCTACCCAAAGGAGTACGGGGCAAAGCCATCATACCGGATCTGGCGATTTCCAAAATACCAAATGGATGCAACAATTGAATGAATGCAGAAATTCTAGAGGGCTTGGCGCTCAACTCAACAATCACGTTACGCTCAGAGATGTCGACAACCTTACCACCGAATTGCTGGGTGACATGAGAAATTTGTTGCAAGTGAGTGTTTTTGTGTCTCAAAGCCTCGGATGGGGCCAAGTTGCTAGGGTGGAACTCGCTCTCTGCGGCAGTCAAGTCAGGAAGAGAGGAAGCTTCGCCGGCGTAGTTGTTGTGCGATGCAATCAACTCAGAGAAGTACTCTGGACCCAACAAAGAAACACGGGCCAACAACAACTCTCTTTGAACAATCTCAGCATTGGTGTAGTCCAACACAGCGTAAACTGGGACCAAGTCCTCAATTTGTCTACGGGCTTGTTCAACGACGGCATCTTGTCCTCCCAAAACAATGGTCATACGAGACAAGTCCTTGACTGCAGTGTTGCAAACAACCAAAGAGTCAATGTTGAAGCCTCTAGCGGCTAAGGTACCGGAAACAGAAGACAAGACACCTGGCTCGTTTTGAACCAAACAGTTCAAAACATGTTGGGTTCTAGGAGCTTTAGATGGTGGAGGGGTCTCATACAAAATGGAGCAGACAGCTGAGTCAGCAGACCAATTTGGAGCCTCAAACGTTGGTAAAGGAGGACGCTTTTGGTTTCTGTGCATTGTCTTGTAGGCCAACGCCGAAGTGGACGACGAAGAGACCTTTGTCCGCACCTGGCGAGCAATGCTGGACCGAATAGGGGCTAGCATCTTGTGTGGGGGTGTATTATGTTTTGACAGAAGCGACGACGGTGAGTTCGTTGACTTTGGAAAATTGAAGAGTCATATGATGGGGTGGCATTGCCTGCAGGCCCGATTCCGGGAAGAGATCGGAGCAAAGGGAACTAAGTAAGATAGAGTGAAACTGCGAACGGTCTGGTGGCTTTTTTTATAGGAATGTTACAGCATTTAACAGATTTTGATATATAACAGAGTAATATAATCAATTACATCAGAAATTGTGAAAATTGAGGTTTCGAATGCGAGCCTGTGCAAGCAAGATGTTGCCTCATTGTCCAGAATGAGGAACTGGACACCAAAATCAAATCACATTCCACAGAATGCAAAATTTCTTACTGAAAAGCTAGAGAAGAAGGAGGGGGTGCGAAATTTTTTTAAAGCTTTTGTGCGTCACTACTCTGATGAGTAATTGAACGTGTTAATTCAAGGCGACCTCGACGCGACATTGTTCAACAGTAATGAGGAATTACGATTATTTTAGGAACTTTCCTTCTTAAGATATAGACCAACGTTTTATCTTATTCTCGCATCCAATTCCTTAATCAAATGCTTCTCTGCCCCTTGAGATGCATACAATAGATTGAAATAAGCAAGATAAATTTAGAAATCAATCAGAAAAAATGTGACTTCTCGCAGAAGTTTCTAGAAATCCTTAATCGCGAAAATACAATCTAGCGTCTATGCTATGTATAGCAGCCGTTTCTACCCTTGACACCTGTCACGGAATTGTGGTCACATCTTCGGCTCGGTTGCAAAAAGTTCCTTTAGCCGCCCGGAGGCAAAGACGCTACCATCGACGGAACTCGATTATCGCTACATAAAGCAGCAGGAGCATCTCAATTTTTTAAAACGCCTTAATATTTATCGTATTATACGATACAAAAATCTTATCTACCTTCGTCTCCCTTTTCTATACTAAGTTAACCCCGCTACGCCACTTGATCCGATCCCCCGTCCCCATACTATATATATTCAAGCGAGGTACCCCTGTCAGACTCAGCCCATATAAGACCACACAAAGAATTAGCAAACAATTAAATTAATCGCATAATACACAATGGCTACCGCACAGATCAATCGATCACTCACAAATATCCGCACAGAACTCGAATTCTTGTTGGACTCCGAGGTGATTGACCAAGCCTTGTACGATGCATTGATGGCCTCCCTCCCCAAAAGATACAACAAGGACGATGCCAAATGGGGCATTGATAAATTGAGCCAAATTTCCCCATCACAGCCCAAGTCATCGCAAAACGTGTCTGAAAAGGCTCCATCTAATCTTGCACCCAGCGGCCCATCAGGAGGCGCATTATCAGTCGCTGCTACAACTGCTGCATTATCCGCCACCTCCCTCAACGATGTACCTCCTCCAAGCTACCCACCAGCACCAGCACCTGTGCCTCTGGAGAAGATCAAGGGCTATTATGAAGCGCTTTACAACTTTGAGTCTCGTGAAATGGGTGACCTTCCTCTTAAGAAAGGAGACAAATTGGCTGTTGTAGAGGAATTATCCGCTGACTGGTGGAGAGGTTACAAGCTGAGTCAGCTGGAGAGAGACGCTGGAATTTTCCCCTCAAACTACGTCACCAAAATCACTCAGGATTCTTTCGAGGCAAAGTCAGAGAAGGCTGACTCTAGACCTCAGTACGCTCCTCCCCCTCCAAGCACACTGAGCCTTCCTTATCAAAGCAGCGGTGGTTACCAAAGTCCTTCAAACCCTCCGTTACAAACTATGGAACAACAGCCATCTTACGGCGGTTACTCCCAGTATTCCGGGGGCGCCCCGATGAACTACGGTGCAATGCAACCTGTGCCACAAGCACAATCTCCCTACCCCCCATACCAGTCTGGCCCACCTCAGCAGCAACAGCAATACCAAGCTCCTGCTCAGCAGCAGCAGTACCAACAAGCTCCACAGGAAAGCGGTGGACTGAAGTTCAGTAGCGCACATCCACACATGTCCAAATTCGGAAGTAAATTAGGAGATGCTGCCATTTTTGGTGCTGGTGCCACAATTGGTAGTGAGATTGTCCATTCGATTTTTTAGGTTCTCATAGAATTATAAGATACCGGACAATCCATCTAGCTTTCTTTTAATTAGGTAATTGAAATCAAAGCGCCTTGTGCGAAGATATATATTTCTTTTGGAAGTTCGGATTTGTATCTCTGGATACAGTTTAGCTTTCTTTGGGTTCTCTGTATTTATATCAATACATGTTTATATACATAGCTCATTACTTTCTGGAGTCGACAACTGTGTTCAACAACAAGGTGTCATTGTCCAACATAATCTTGTTGGGCGAGTTGGCCAAGATACCAGCAATTTCTCTTGCTGTCTCCAATCTCTTCAATTCAACATAATCCTTTGATTTCTTAATGGCTTCACCAATCAACTCCGCGGACTTGGCCTCACCAGCAGCCTTAACGACAGCTTGCTGCTTTTCTTGGATAGCTTTGTCAACAATAAAAGCGGCTCTTTGCGCATCTTGTTGAGCAATTTGCTTGGCCTCAACGGCGGCACTGAACTCTGGAGAGAAGGCCATGAAAGTCAAGGAAACGTCATCCAACAAGATGTTAAATTTGGAAGCACGACGGACAAGGTTTTCCTTAACCAATCTAGAAACCTTTTCTCTTTGTGTGATAAGCTGGGATGCATTAAATTGGGCTATAACAGATTTCAACACCTCATTGACAATCGATGGCAAAACCTTCTCATCATAGTCTTGACCCAATGTTCTGTAGATGGTAGGCAATTCAAAAAGATCTGGCTTGAACAAAACACGACATGTGATGTTGACCATTTGCAAATCCTTAGTGCCTGTCAAGGAGGCAACGTTTCTGGGCTTAGCTCTTACATCGTAGACAATGGGTCTCTGGAACCATGGGATCACAAAGTGGGTACCTTCCTGGTAAATCCGGGGCAGGATTCCGTGCAAACGCGAGTACACAATGGCTCTCTGACCACCATCTACGTTAAACAATGCGTTCTGAGCGGCGATGGTAGCGCCTCCCAAAAGAAGAAGACCTCCGAGGCCAGCGAACATGGAGCCGATGTTTTTGGGAGGAGAGCCTCCACCAGTACGTGCCTTTGCCGCTCTACGTTTCAATTCCTGAGATAATCTTTGCCAGTTTGGGTCACTCATGTTAAGTGTCGTTTCTCAGAGTACAAGCTTAGTCAAGTGAGGATTAATTAGTGCGGTCTGGGAGGCAACGGTGTAATATGCAGTAACTGCTCCATAAGTCTGGGGGGGAGGAGTATTTGCAGCCGGAGACGAGAGAAAGTAGAGACATAAGAACGCACTCAACCTATAGTTGAATTTTTACCTTCAACAATTTTATATTTTTTTGTGAATTTATAAAGTATAATTAGTAGAAGTGAATACATGCTTTTGTCTCTTTAGTCCTAAGATGGAACGCCCTCAAAGTCATTCTCTTTGTAATACTGAGCTATGGCTTTCCGCCAATGCCTGGTTCGATTGTTTTGAATAGGCGTTCTTGTGAATACATGCTCAGAAAAAATTAAAATAACCAATACAAGCGACACTACCAAGCTCGGGGCGAGCCTTTTAATGAGAGTAGTGGTGGTTAAAATCCTACCGTGTGGGCACACAGCGTAAGGACCACCAGTCACAAAACAATTAGGGAAGTATATATCGTTTAAATCTACCCAAACAGGGTACAGGACGTTTGTGCTTTTTATAAGCGAAATCAAAGAATATTGCTCGAGCGACAGCCGTGGAACACCAAATGTGTATCCTGAGGGACACATGATTTCTGTAGCCGAGGCAAAGTAAGTTTTGACTTTCTCGGACAAGGTCCAATTAAAAGGGTTGTCTTTACTTTTACATGCAAACCGGAACTGATCATAGCAGTTTTGTACGACCCAGCCTTGTTTCTCTATTGACACACATCGGTACGCTACCTGAGTCTCTGAATAGATGGCCCATTGTGGATTGTCATTATCGCTGGTCTCGCCCCTCGTAAGGTCTGTGTTATTAGCAGCTGCGGTATTATTAGGGGGCTGGCCGGGTGCCCATGACCAAAATGCACCTGGGAGAGTTGCGTTAAGGGATAAAAGGACGCCCGTATCGTTTGGGCTCAATCCCCTACCACCGAACGCGGAAGAGTTGAGGACCGGCGTGAATCCACTTTTTGCAAAAAAATTGAGGGAATCGTTTGAAAACTGCTTTTCTTCGTTATCAAATGCTAGGCGGAATTGTGTGTTGTGTGCAATCTCCGTGAAAAAAGTACTGTTGTACTCCTCGCTAAACGGTTCCTCAATTGCAGATATAGTGTCGGTATCATTCAGCAGCACAACCCACGGATTGAAATTATTCATTTTGGAAATAAAGAATGTTTGTTCATCGTTGAGCGAGAGCTGGTAAGGATTCTCTCCAGAACTGTCAGGCGAATTCATGAGATATATAATGATTCTACAGTATAACTTGAAGAGAAAACCATTTCGCGTAGGGTACTTTGACCCGTATTGATTGGACTCACTGGTAGCTCCAACTGCTCCACTAGACTGTAGATATGGTGGATAATATAAG
The DNA here is from genome assembly GCA_030563905.1 of Australozyma succicola. Lineage (NCBI taxonomy): Eukaryota > Fungi > Ascomycota > Pichiomycetes > Serinales > Metschnikowiaceae > Australozyma > Australozyma succicola. Next base: position 499,279 of record JAJMKM010000012.1, on the reverse strand, counting down.
TAGCTGGCGCATGAGCCTATGAAGTCTGTGAGAGAGCTATTGCCAGCGGCCGCGATCGAGGTATTGAAGTCCGAAACAGACGGCGTTATCAGAATATTACTATTTTGGTTAATCGGATGATCTTTTATGCCGATCACTTTTGGATTAAGTCCCACTTGAATATAATTAGCGTCAAGTTCAGTGTTTGAAACTTCTAAATATTGCCCTATGGCATTGAACACATCTATAGGCGCTAAATCGATCAGACACCGATAATTTTGGCCCAACCAAGTCAAATTGGCAGTGTTGGACTCATCCCACGTCATGTTCTTGGGAAAAGGCGCAGGGCATAGCTGCCACTTGCTGGTGAATTCATTCCAATAGATATCTAATGTCAAGACACTGACCAGCAATGTCAAGACTCTTTGCATGGCCCAGACCCCAGGGAATGTATAGCCCAAGCGATTAAAAATCACATTATTTAACGAAATGCCGAAAGAAGTGACCTGATCAATGGGAACTTGTCCCAGTAGCTCACTCTGCGCTGCGTATGCGTAATCATAGATTTCTGATAACTGTGTCCAATTAAGGGCGATCTGAGCATTGACTTGGCATATTACAAATAAAGTCCTTAACAAGTCAAAGTAGAGCATTGGCCATGTGTGCAAGAAGCTAGTGAGCTTTTGTGATTTACGAGCTGGACTGGTTTACAAGAAGTGCTAACAGATTAGAGGGAACTCCACAATGTAGGAAGCTACAGCAAGACAAAAGTCTAATAATCGATTTATAACTGATGGCGCGTAAGCTCGATAAATCGTTCTGGGATTATTCAAATATATTTTGCTATTTTGGGTTTTTTATTAGAACTTCTTAATTTTGGCTTTTCGAAGGCAAGAGGGTTTCTACGTAGTAAACGAGAAATTTCGGTCAAACACTTCGAGAAAAGAGATCATCTAAAAATCGAAACACGAGGCTTATAATGCTATGATACATTTCTTTAGATTTTTTATGATTTAAATTTTGTCAGGGCCTTTAATCAACATGATTACCACTTTCTTAAAGAAAGCTAAATAATCTAGCAGTCGAGCAGAGTCATTGATTTTAATTCATCAATAGAGCATTCATTTAGATTAGTTGCAGTAACTATTATTCTAGTTACTTGTGGGTGTTTATTGTTTCCCTTATCTGTCCCATCTCATCTCCCTTTGTTTACCTTTAACGCGACCCATATCACGTCTCATAATACAAAAGGCATAAACCTACAAGTATTGCAACCCGTCAGGCATCGAAGCGCTTAAGCAGATTGTTTTGTTTATTTTCGATCCCTTAGTCAGTTTACCTAACCCTTCTCATTCATTTACTATACAACTTGGATCGTTTCCCGAGGATTTCCTTTCAATCACGTCTCCTTTTAACAGGTTACATCGCTTTAAGGCCTCGAAAAACACATGGAGGTTCAAGACCCAGGCTTCCTACAGTCAATTCTATCTTCTCTTAACGAGAGACAATGTGAGGCTGTAACTGCTCCCATCACCAATCCCCTCCAGATCAGGGCAGGACCCGGCACTGGAAAAACAAAAGTTTTAGTCGCTCGAGTTGCCTATCTCTTGGTCCACAAAAAAGTTGCTCCTCAGCATATTATTGTTACTACGTTCACCAAGAAGGCCGCTAAAGAGATGGTCGAAAGGTTAAACACGCTCTTAGAGGGTTCTGGAATCTCTGTAGACAAGTTAATAATAGGAACTTTTCACAGCATAAGTTACAGAATAATTCAAAAATATGGCGCTTCAGAGGGCCTCGTTGGTATGACAGTAGCCAACGAAAAAGATGCTTCGCAGATTCTTGAGGATGTGATCGACAACGAGATATCAGACTCCGATTGGAAATCAATCGCGTTGATGGCAGATGCGGATCTTGCTCCTTTTGTTGCCAAGCCCGATGATGCGGAGCAGTCCTCCGACTCGAGTAACCGGGTGAAGCTAGACAAAAAGAAGGTAATGCGCCAAATTTCAAGACTCAAAGCTCATGCCATTTTCCCCGAGGCCTATGAAGTACAAAAAGACTCAAATCATTTGCTATCCTGTGTTTACTCTAGATACCAACGTAGGCTCTCTGATCATAAGCTACTCGATTTTGATGATTGCCTTCTATATTGTTTAAAGGTTGTCTCTCTGCGCCCAGTCTTGAATTTTGTGCAGCACACTTTGGTGGATGAATTCCAAGATACTAATGAGATACAACTCCAATTGATGTATCAATTTTCTCAGGTCTCGAACATCGGAAAACTGGCGCTCTGCGGCGTCACAATTGTGGGAGATCTGGACCAAGGTATCTACGCCTTTCGTGATGCGCAACTGGGAAATTTTGAAAAGATGATGGAATTTTATGCTCAGAAATTCAATCTTCATTGCAAAGTCGTAACTCTCACGGAAAATTACCGGTCAACCTCCGATATACTCTCTTTCCTGGAGCGAGTGATGCGCCAACAACCGAAACGTACCATTAAGGATCTAGTCTCGCAGATTCCGCATTCTTTCAAGCCAATTAAAGGCGTCCTTGATTCTGCGGACGAGGAAGCAAGATGGGTCGCTTATCAGATCAGTCACGTTATGAAGTTGCCTAGACTGCCATTTTCTTACTCTGATGTAGCGATATTAGTAAGATCTGCGTATCAGACGAGAGCATTGGAGAGTGAACTCGTAAAAAAAAAGATTCCATATACTATTGTTAAAGGGAGGGCTTTTTGGGAAAGAAAAGAAGTGGTGGCAGTTATAGACTACTTACGATGCATTGCCAACAAAAATGACCGATTGGCCTACTTTAGATGTTTAAACTATCCCAAAAGAGGTTTTGGCCCCGTAGCAATGGCGGAGCTTGAGCGAATCTTTCAAGAATACTCTAGCGCCTCACTGAGGGTGAACAATGACATTTTAGAACAGGTGAAAGCTCACCAAATGAACCGGGCAACATCAGAGCCCGTCGTTTCTCTGTGCTTTGATTTATTGCAAGCAATCTCCAGAAAAGAAATCAAATCTTCTTTTGGGGCCAAACTACTTTCTTCTTTAGATAATTTTATCACGGTCATTAAACAAAGTCGAAAAATTCTAAATGACGGCTTTCAATCAGATGAATATGGCGATCACGCCAAAGTTTTAGGAGATGCATTTGATCACGTATTCTCTAACTCTGGCTTAAAGACAGAGTTTAGTGATGATGAAAACCGAGTATTAAATGTAGAAGAACTAAAAAGCCAATTGTTGCAGTACACCGAACCAGAAGTTGATGATTCATTTCCAGAGTACTACAATGATATTACCGAAGAAAATGAGATCGAAATCATCGATGATTCGGAGGCAGAACTAGAGGTGATAACCTTTGATGATATAGAAAACGAGGTCAATAATACTCCAGGTGAGGCTGAAAAGGGACAGGCTTTTTTGCTGCTGTTTCTCTCCCTGGTGATCCTTTATGAAACAGACTCTTCTGCAAAAGATGAAAAGGACCTACCGAAAGTGGCAATCTCCACGATTCACGGAGCAAAGGGTCTCGAATGGCCGATTGTATTTGTGCCTGGACTTGGTGAGGGTTTACTTCCAGCGTCTTTCGCCCTCGATGGTACTGAGGAGAGTATTCACGAAGAACGAAGATGTTTCTATGTAGCGACGACTAGGGCCAAAATGCTCTTATATATATCTGCATATACAGAGGCTGCTGGCAGCCTGAATTGGGGTCGGAAGCCTATTGAAAAGCCGTCTCGATTCCTTTTGGATCTTGACCTGTCTTTCTCGGCAGCCCCATTCGAAAGCGAGGTCCTCCTCAAAAATCTTTACGAGACCATGAAGATGGAAATACCCAAGGGATTTGATTTTACCAGGTTTAACGAGCAGTATACCAAGGGCTTCAATTTGTACGTTAAGCAAACTATTGAAATGGATCAAGGGAAATCTGGTTTCGTGACTGGGACTGATGCGCGGAACTTCGGCTGGAATAAGGAGAGTTCTAGACTGCAAGTACTAATGAAACGAAAGGCCGCTACCGATAATAGAGCACCGACATATATTCCTAAACGGGTCTCGTGTGCTCCTTTCAAACCTGTTTTTGCTAATGCCAGGATTGGAGACATCAAAGCAGTGCCAAATAAGCACGAGAAAGACCAAATCGTGTTGTCTTCAACAGCTGCCAAGACTACGCTTAGAGCCCCAACTTACATACCCCAAAGAGCCAAGCACAAGAGAAGGCTAGGTACCAGATGATAGTTCTACACTCGTACTTAATAAATAATCAATCTTTACAATTTTAAGACATTAACTAATGGCTTATTTAGTAATTTGGAAAGACCAAGGGAATTGCAAGTGGGTCATTTTGTCGTCGTCTACAAACTTAGTGGTGGCCGAGTATCCACCACGGGCAAAGATACCCGATGGAGCCTCCGTTTGACCCAATGCCTTTTCATAGTAAGGGTTTTCCACAGTGTTTGGAGCGTAGGAACCCAATGGCTCATCAACTTTGTCCACGGGGATACCCGCCTTTTTGACTGAGTGCAAGTAACGCAAGCCAGTGATGATCTCATGCTGAACTCTGAATTTAATCTTGATATCGTAAACGGACTTTTCCTTAACGGCAAATTTGATTTCGCTGTTGGAAAGCGTGTTGCCATCTTTGTCTTCCAAGGGGATCACCACGTCGGGCAAAGAAGGGTCTTCAGGAAATACGAGTGCCATTTCAACGATTACCACCGTTCTCTTATCGCCGGCCTTCACAGGGTACGGAGTGGAGTTAGCAGCCAATCCAAGCGAGGCCTTCCATTTGGCCAAGCTCTCATCTTCAGCATCGAGTTTAGTGTATTCCTCAATGGTTTTCTTCTCGCCAACTTGGTAGCCCTCGACATTCTCTGGAATCAACTCGTCTTCTTGTGACATGATGGTGTAATTGAGTGGAGATTAAATAAGGTGATTCGAGCAAATAGAAGCCAAGTTTCACTCAACAATTAGCGAATAAAGCTATAAGGGACTTAAAGTGTAACGTGTTTGGGATACGAGCTTCTGGATCAAACGGGCTAGCTATGCAGGAAGGGCTACTTTTGTGCACGCGCTATTTTTGCAGCCGTTCTTGATTAAGTGGTAGGTGGCAATTTATGATTTCAGGGCTGAGAACAGATAATATTAGATTTAAAACTAAAAAAGCTGCTTGGATGAGATGAGAAGGGCTTCGCTAAGTTTGCCTTGATTGCTCAGATCATCGTTCAATGGAAATGTTTACCGGAGTAGTTCTGAAATATAGGAATGGCTTTCAGTGGCTGATTAATTGAATTAGTTTTGAAGGTAGTAGCAAAATACTCCGATAAAAGTTGGTAAACAATTTATGGGGTTGTGGATCTCACATTGATTTTAAAGCGATGTTAAAGCGGATTACTGGATATTAAACGGAGCTCACTCTCAAAATACATCGCATCCTTAGATGAGGTTCCGATAGCAAATTCTTATGAGTGATTTTTTATCTGAATGGTCTTTTCTCATTTCTGGCCAACTTCACGAAGGTAAGAGTCTGGCCACTGTATGTGAAAACACTTCAGTTTTGATGTCTCAGTTACCCAAATTCATGATGATTTTTACATTATAGGGAAGTTAAAAAGTATACGACTTTTTTCATGTTTAGAACAGCAAAACTAGGACTTCATATTGCAATGATCCAAGCCAAATTCTAATCAAGCAACAGCATTCAAAATATCTCCTCGTAGGTCACAAAACAAATAAGAAATGGAAGCCAGAAATAGAATTTAAAAATTAAGAAAAGAAACTAAACTTCATTACTTCGAAACGAGCTTTTGTATCTGTTATATCTTGATAAGCCTTCAGTATACTTCATATGCGACGTCTCGCATCCTACTACTTCCTACTTGTGCCTCCCCACACGTTAATTCCACAGCCATGTCAGCACAGGACGACGTATGTAACCAATTGAAATCGCTCATGCTCACAATTACTAACAGCGCAGATAAGAGCCAAACGTTTGGCCCGCCTTGCCGCGCTTACTCAGCTGAACCAATCGGTAGACTCAGTATCCACTGATTCATCTCAAACCAATGCCAAAAAGACAAAGGTAAGCGAAGCTTCTGAGAACCCAAAGGCCCAGAAAACATCCGCAAATGAGGCCAACATCGAGATCAGTCAGAATCAGGGCAAGCCAGCCTTAGCCACCAACGATCCCTTGCCCAGTGGTCAAGCCAGTGCCCCAAAGAAACCTTCCTCAGAGGTAACAACTACTCCAGTGGTTTCAGTGTCCCCGGAAGTTAAGATTGATAAATGGATCAGATCTGAGGCCTTGCATTGGTTTGCGTTGGATTCATTCCCAGACGTACTGCCTGACAATACGTATTTCAACGTAAACTCTATGGATGACTTCTTTGTCGAAATTCTTACGGTGAAAGGGGTTCAAATGCCGATGTTGTATTTATTTGAAGTATACAAAAGAGTGCTCTCCATCAAAAGAACTCTCTCAGTGAAAGACTCAGTTCACGCTAGCAAAAGTGAAATTTTGAGCACAGTAGCGAGCTTCTGTGTCTCATACGGAATTATCTGTTTTCAGGTTCCAGACATGATTATCAACAATGAAACTTTGTCAATTGTGCAATTGTTTGTCGATAGACAGGAGACGCACATCTTCTTGGCCGATATCATCTCTAAGGCCGACGAGCAAGAGTGTTTGTTGGAAGTTCTCGACATAGTCGTGCCTGGATTGGCATTTAAGCTACATCAGATATTTCTTCATCAGCCTGAATACTCTAAATATCTTGCGCTTTGGGAATCACTTGCGGCCATGAAATGTGTCTGTGCCAACTTCTCACAAATTCGCTACTTCAGTCCCTCAGACCCCAAGAAAGTTTTGGCTTACGAACATGAAACTCTTCTTGGATCGTTTCTCAAATTGTCACCCTTGAATCCAAATTCGGCACTGGCTTACTTCAATTCTACTCCTCAAATGAAAGATGAAATTCAGCTTTCAAATAGTCAACTTTCTCCTATATTTCTTTCCATCAAAAGTGAGTACAAAGCTCTCTTTGATCGAATCTGGTTCGTCACTGATAAGCTTATCAGAGGAGGAGCCAAAACAAGGCTGGATATGATGAAATGGTTTTCGGATCTTATTAATCTTTCTCATTTGCGTACTGGCACATACTCAGATTCACGTAAACTTCCATCCGATGCTTTCATGTTCAACATTTCATATGTCTTCATCCGTCTTAGTTTACCCTTTTTGGACTTTCCTTCCTATACTAAATTTGACAAAATTAACCCTGACTACTTTGGACCGCTGAACAAGCTTTTGGATGTCAACGAAGAAGCCCGAGTGTACGCATCTTCGAAAGAAGCGGAGGAGTATTACGGTAACGCCATGGCACAAGACTCCAACTTTATTACCGAATGTTTCTATGTAACATTGGCGTACTTGCATTATGGTATTGGCGGCACTATATCCAATTACAAAAAGCTAAAGAAACAACAGCAGCATTACAGACAACAACTTGAAGCCCAAAAGAAGCGATTGGGGCCACAACACCCTTTGCTCGCCAATATAATAAACATTCTCAACACGAGCAAATGCACATGGTGGGCGATAACCGCATTTGCTGTTGACCAAAGCATCAACTCGGAGATATTTGATTTTGTCGTTGGATGCACGCAGTTTTTCACGAGAATGATTGATCCACAGCATAAGCATCCATCACCAAAGCTTAAAATTCCCATCTTCGAGATAGAATCTGTGAGTCAATTAGACGACTTCGAATTATTAAAGCAAAAAACGCCAACACCATGGAAGTATTTCCCCGAATTTTGCATTGAAGGAATTATTGACTACTGCAAGTTCTTGTTTGAGTTTCAATCAGGCTCCCAAAATGAGCAGAAGGTATCTTTTCTTGCCGACTTTTTGGTCACGTTGTTGAGATGCCCCGAACTTGTAGGTAACCCTCATATGAAGGGCTCCATTGTTGAAATTTTGTTCTTAGGTACCATGAGCGGTGGAGGCGGCCAACCGGGAGTTTTCACTAGCTTATTGTATGACGATCCATTGGTGCAAAACAATCTTCTTTATTCGCTTTTAGATGTATATGTGACGATTGAAAAAACTGGCGCATCGTCACAATTTTATGACAAGTTCAACAGTCGTTACTATATATCTAAGATTATTGAAGAGTTGTGGCAGACGGACTTCTACAAGACTCAATTGAGTAGCTACACTTCTACGAAAGTGGAATTCTTTATCAGATTTGTCGCGAGAATGTTGAATGATACGACATATCTTTTTGATGAGGCTTTCAACGAGCTAAATAAAATTCATGCTATGCAAGAAGAGTTGAAAAGCAGAGAGTCAGGTAACCCACCAGATGAGGAGACTCACGGAACATCCGAGGAATTGGAATCTCAGCTTCAGACGTCGGAGCAGCGTGCAAAGTCAGAGATGGGCCTTGCCAACCAAACCATGATGTTGTTCAAACTCTTCACAGAACAGGTACCAGAAGGGTTTACTATTCTGGAACTTGTAGATCGGTTGGCTGGTATGTTGGACTATAACTTGAGTTTGATGGTTGGCCCCAAATGCTCGAACTTAAAAGTCAAAGAACCAGAGAAGTATGGCTTCGACCCTAAGAAAATGCTCTCGGATATCTGTCAGGTGTTTTGCAACTTAAGTGGTCAGCAGAAGTTTGTAGAGGCCGTTGCACGAGACGGAAGATCTTTCAACTTCAGTCTCTTTACAAGAGCTCGGGATATTCTTTCTAAGCGCACAAATACTCACCCGGACACCATCAAGAGGTTTTTCGAGTTTGGTGAAGCCGCAGAAAGTCAACGTGTCTTACTCGAACAGGAAGAATTGGAGTTAGGAGACGTTCCGGATGAATATTTGGACCCATTGATGTATACACTTATGGAGGACCCAGTGATTCTTCCCGGATCCAAGGTTACAATTGATAGGTCCACGATCAAAGCACATTTGCTTAGTGATCCTACCGATCCATTCAACCGTATGCCTTTAAAACTTGAAGATGTGGTGGACGATGTAGAGATGAAGAACAAAATTCTAGAGTTTAAGCAAGGCAAAAGAACAGCCTCTTGAGTCATTTAAACTCGCTCAAATAGTGTTCAAGAAATTAGTATACAGATTCTTTTAATGTATGGCTCTTGAGTAAATTGTTGACAGAATTTCTAAATCTTCCACAGTGACTGCGGGCTGATTATTTGCAGCCAAGGAGCCGATGAAGAGAATAATGGCATGCTTTTTGAACGACTCATTTTGTCTAAAGCTTTCGGATTTTTTGATCTTTTAGTTGTAAATGCGTGTTGTTGAAAGACTAATTAAACCTACCTTCTCGCGGTACTACTTGACAATTTATAGACTAAGGAGACTTTCAAAGCGAAAGTCAAACTAAGGATTAGTTCATGAAAATACCGAGCGATTGAATCATGAGAAACTAGATAGTGCTGATGGCCAATGATTCATCAACCACTTATTTTTGTGGCGCTGACTTCTTTATACCAACATACTAGACTTGTCGAGCAAACCAATCAGAAGTATAAAGGATGTGTTCGAGTCGCTCAGAGAATTACATAAAATAAACATGATCTACGATATGTGGTAAGGGACTATCTATTCCTACACAAAACTCTCCGAATCGTACAATTATATTAATACCGTGAATGCACTTAAGCCTTAAGAGCGTAGACTCTCTTTGGGAAAGCAATTCTTTGCTTTCTGGCCTTCAAGGTGATTCTAGCAGCATCCTCCTTGGACAAAGCTCTTCTCAAAGCTCTGGTCTTCTTCTCTCTCAAGTCCTTTGGAATGTACTTCTTACCAGCGTACAAAGCTCTGACGTTAGCTCTTTGGTTAGCAGTGATCACGGTCAAAACTCTGGCGATGTTCTTTCTGACGAGGGCGATTTGTGGGACAGCTGGCTTGGTCAACTTTTGGACCTTGAGAGAAGCCAATTCCTGCTTCAACTCAGCCAACTTGGTCTCCAATTGCTCCTTGGATTGAGCTCTCAATTCTGCAACGTTAACACCGGCCTGATTGTTAGTATATATATTACTTTTTCATTTATAATCTAGGAAGAATCTAGTGGAACTGAACTGTATGACGGTATCAAAACAATGAGCTATGAGGCAGAAAAGTGCACGATGACTGTACTGAAACTGAGAGATAGATAAAGGTGAGATGGCTGCTGATTATGAGCTCGACAAAGGGCCCACTTATTGCCACACAAACATTAGTTCACAAGACCAATCAGCGAATATTGGGAGCCCAGTTATATCTATAATTGCAGTATCATTGGTGAATGATGGAATTTCATTTTCAATATCGTGCTTGGATGGACAATTTGGTTCGATTGTGATTGGGTCCCTTTTAAACATGATGTTTCAACATCGTCTGAGAGACCTCTTGAAGTAGCTACGGAGTTCTCATCTAGGCTTTAAACTGGATTGCTCACATGCATTGGTAGATCAACATTTCGTTCTTTTAAATCGGTTCCGTGGACAGCACATACCATTTCGTATAGTGTGATGAAGAGTTATGCTCGATGTGAAGAGACGAAAAATTTTGTGATAGAGGGAGAGTGCGAGGAGCCTGCAGGGTGCGCTAACATAGGGGATGTATGGGTGTAATATTAGTGCACGTGATGAGCGGGCGCAAGCCCTAATCAACACTGCTGCTCCATAATTTAGCAAATTTGAAAAAAAACGGTTCAAGTTAGGCGGAATATAGATTTGTGCCTCTTACATTTGACGGCTCCGCTTTATGATTCTTATTTGTATTGAGAAGGACTTATCAAGATATGGTATCGACGGCTCGAATTATCTAAACTCATTTTGAAGGACTTCGATCATGCAATACAAAATTATTGAGTTCTGATTCCATGAAAATTATCCTATCTTAATATTCATAACTGTTTTTGTTGCCAAATTTTGATTTTGAAGAGTTGATCGTCCTTATGGCTTATGGTGGCTGCAAAAATTACACTCATGACCGGAACAAGGCAAAATATTACACTTGAACTTGTAGATGACTTTGAACAGAAAATTTTCCTACGTTCTATTGAAAACTCGTAGTTTTGAGTGCTCCTTTGTCTAACATTGACTTTTTGGCTTGATCGTGAAAAAGACGCAATTCAGAACCTACGCGTCTTTTCTTTAGCGAGATGAAAATCGATTCGAATGCCGAGTTTTTACTGCCTTTATGATCAGCTTACACTCATTACCGAAGCAAACTCAAATTCTACCTAAATTAATATCTAGATTATGAATGCTTTGTACGATAGAGCTATATTCCTGCCAGCTTTTGCTAAATGAATTTAAATAAAGAAACGGAACTTCAAAGTTTCGCAATGGCGATCAAATTTACGTCGGGATCCAGGAATAATAAGATAATTGATTAGTGCGGGTGGAGTTCAGTGTAAGTTTGTAATCTGAACTCGAAAGCGTCAACAACACAAACTTGAACGAAACAGCTTAATAAAAAGAATTTTTCCGATTTCATATTTTTGACCTCATTGTTACAAATGTGGCTCACTTCTTCGTTGATCAATCACACCTAAAGAGGTATCATTAACCTACATGAGCTATTGAGTTAAGTTTATTAAATCTTTACACGCATACCATTGCTAGCTACAAAACACAGTCAGTGGACATGCATTTGAAATCCTGGGGAGGAACTAAATAATTAACAAGACACATGACGGCTGATATTCTTTGTAACAAATAAATTGTTAAAAGAACACATTTACACGTCCTATAGATAAAGAGCCACAGGCTTAGTTGGAGCTCTTCAACTTGTTAGACAACCATTCCAAACCCTCGTACAAACCGTCACCGGTGGTGGCACAGGTGGCCTGGATGTACCAAGATCTTTGTCTCATAGAATGCAAACCCAACTTATCGGTAACCTCGGCAGCGCTCATGGCGTTAGGCAAGTCCTGCTTGTTAGCAAACACCAACACCAAAGCGTTCTTCAATTCATCGACGTTAAGCATTTGTTGCAACTCCTCTCTAGCCTCAGAAATACGGTCTCTGTCGTTGGAGTCAACAACGAAGATGATACCCTGGGTGTTTTGGAAGTAGTATCTCCACAAAGGTCTGATTTTATCTTGTCCACCGACATCCCAGACAGTGAAGGAGATATTCTTGTACTCGACGGTCTCGACGTTGAAACCAATGGTTGGGATAGTGGTGACAATCTCTCCAAGCTTCAACTTGTACAAGATGGTGGTCTTACCGGCGGCATCCAATCCAACCATCAATATTCTCATCTCTTTGTTAGAAAACAAACTGCCGAACAATTTGGAAATAGACAAACCCATGACGCGTGATTAAGTAGTGCTTTTTTTTAGTAAAGTTTAGGGTGGCGACAGAAGTCTGAAAAGCTAGTTTGAAAAGGTGAAACTATAGAAATTGTTTGAAATTGCAAGCGGAAAGTCAAATACCAACTAGCGATTTTTCAAGGGAATGTTCTTTTAGCCTGTAGAAGGTTAAAAAAATTTTAGTGACTAAACACAGACAGGGGGGGCGGGGGAAAACTTCGGGAGAGTTAAACAGGTTTAGAACGAGCCAATCAGAAACGAGTTAGCACGATTTAAACAGCGAAGAATTCACAGATCAACAACTGAAAGTCACTCACAAAAATTCCGACGGAGGGAGAGCGAAAACGGTTGAAGGAAAAGGGTGTTGTTAGGGCGGAGCCTTTTGTCGAGGGAGAGAAAGGAACAGCAAATCGCGACAGGACTACGCACTGTGTGCAGGCGAGTCTGGATACATACTCTCCATTTTTGAAATTATTCACACCACTAACCTCTCAGAACTAGGGGGATGCACGGGTCTTCTGTCGGCACATGCAAAATATTGGCTGCAAAGTCTCGGGCTTGGCCGGTAGTTTAGAATTTCAGGGAACCAGACGTGTTTTTGGAAAGCTTGGTGAAATTTCACTTAGATGACTTCTTAGTTGTGATTTTTTTCGGGCTCGCTCGAGTTGGTTACCTACGGCAAGACTAGGCGTGGCGTGGCTGTGTCGGGTGACACAGTCATCGGAAGAATATAGGTAAACGCGACGATATTATTTACACATCGCTTCAATCTTTTTCTAATTATGTCAAAAATGAATAGAATAACGATATGTATTGACATCGATGTAACTGTTGTTAGTGGCATTAATTCCTCAAGACCAGAGTTAAGCGCCGAACTGGTGCGAAGAAATAATCTCATATACAAGTTATTTAGTCAGTAGAATATTAAATATTATTGATCTATAGATGGTCGCGTAGAGGTGAGCATGATCCATCTTCCACGGTCTTGATTTCAACAAGTGCATGCCTAGAATATCAATTTGTTTTTCAATTCTCCTGAAATTCTAAATCCCATGGGTATTTTGAGATCGGAGAATTATGAAAAGTCTTTCATAAATTTGTTCTTTTTTGAGGTATCCTTCAACATTGTGCGTTGCCTCCTTTATTTTTACAATTGTTCTAGTTAGCCAATGACGGTGAGAAATTAAAAATTCAATAATAAACTCGAAGATAAACAATTTTTCCCATATGATTACGTTGGCGAGGTAGCTACCCAAAAAGCCAATATGTCTCTTATTTATATTTGGCATGACGCTTGATGTAACAGTAAGTAAAGTCTACACGTATTGGAATACCTGAGAATTACCAATTAGAATATGCAAAATTTTATAAAACCTATATTACTTTCCCAAGTTTACGCGTGATTGCGCAAACTTATTCAATGCTCGAATGAAAACAGCGTAGTTGACGCTATTGTTGTCTGGCTCCCAGTACATCTCTGTAAGACGAATGTGCCATGGCGGATAGTCTTGCAAGTCCAAAACGGGACCAAAACATATGAGCAAGTCTGGCTCTGGGCCGACCAACTCACAGAGTTCGCCATCAATGAGTTTCACCGTTATGTCATTAGGTGAGAGCTCTTTACTCACAGTGAGTTCACCAATTGTTCGCGCGAGCTCCACAATTGTGGGTTTACCGTCAATCCGCGAAAGAAGAGATATTTCAAGATCTGTTTCGCTGCTGTCAGGTTCTGTAGCCACCGTCTCATTTGTGTGTGGGACCTTTATTGAGAAAGACGGCGTCTGGACCCCAAAGTATGCACGGAGGTTTTTTGAAACCGTCTGTTGAAGCTCATCTAGACAACCCTTGACACACCCATTGTATTCATATATCGTTAGCGAGGGTATGCCGGCGCTGAGACACCACGCCGCAAGCTCGGAAATATCGCCCATGACACCTTCACTGCCGCCATTTTCATCGTCATCACTGCGTAAATTGACAATGCAGCTGACTCTTTTGGGGAGCTTGCCGAGTTTGCAAACGTCATCACGAATGACCTGTGGAGACTTGTTGGGATAGTATGTCATGGAGAAGACTCGAAGCCAGAATTTATTATACACGTATTGGAAGTTCCGAAGAATTGACATGAGAAAAAATATCCCAAGTAGAATCACATGGCGCAAATGGTACGAAAGTGGGTTTCCGCGGGGCTTTTCGTCTACCATTGTGCTAAAGATCTCTATACGGAAGAAGATGATCTAGTGTCCTCTTACCGCGCACAAGAGGCCTGAAACATGGAGAGAGCCATTTGGGCCAAACACATTTGTATGTTGTAGACTTAAGCACCGCGTGTTAAAATTTAAACAAAACTGAAAAGAAATGGAAATTAAACTGGCTTCATTTGATAATGGTTCTTGTTTGACTTCGCGTGGATGGCCTCGTCGATGGCTGCAAAATTGCAGACGCGACCATACGATATGCGAAGATAATTTTAGACCATGCTTTTATGTAAAAGAAGGCATTCTACAGATTGGTTGGTTTAATTTAGCTGAAGCTTGTCGATTCCGAAATCTGCCGAATTTTCTCCCGATCTTTTTAACTAGATGTCAAGCCAACAATGAGAGCAGTCCTGAAAATTTAACTGTTGATATTATTTTAATGAAAATTCTCGCCATATTTGAAGTTCCCATATGTATATAAATATATGTTCAAGCTAAGTTGTGACTATGGAGGGTCAACGAGTAGGGGCTCCTAGTATAAATTCGTATTATTCCAACAAGTCTTCATCATCTCCAAAATGATTCTCTAGCGATTTCTGGCAGGTGTATATCTATTTCTCATGTACCACAATAGCCAATAGATCCCTTGCGTCGCCAAGCGTCAGACTTCAATTTACGAGTTCGCAATAGTGAAGCACTAACCTAATACTGCTCGAATATCTGAGACTGAAATCAAAATAAAGACACAACCGTAAAAAAAAAATACAAATTCTTCACCTATGGTTTTTGAATCTGAATTCAGCCGACGGCTTTTTATGTCTGCCAGCCTCACTTTCATTTGATGCATCCTTCAACCCGCGCCATTTCCACCTACTTGACTTCCCCACCAACCGCCTGCACAAAAGCCTCCTGATATAATTCCGCATTGTAAGCGCCCCGATCTTCACTCCACTCACGTTTACTTCCTACAATAGAATCGTTTCACCTGCTCGCTCAAGTAGAAAAACGTGCGTTTGCAGCCCTTGCCCACAAATTTCCTCGACTGTGTGCTGCTGGTTTGTGTCGTGTCCCATCCCACGCGTTTTTGGACGACACTCTCCGTATTTTTTTCACGTCTCTGCAATCTCGTTTCTAAGTCTCGGACTCATCGCCTACACGTGAAAAAAAAGACCGAGACCCATTCCCAAATCCGACTTTTACGGTCATTGATAGATTCGCTGGACGAGTTTTCTGTCATTTTGGGTTTAAAATTTCTTTCCCTTTCCCTTTTACTCCTGTCTTTATTTATACACTGGCCACTTCGGTGGGCTGTAGCCTTCTTCTCCTTTAAAACACAATGATATTTAAAAATATGATGAAACAAATCGAGGGGCTCCTATACGACAAAACTGTCGAAGAGGAGCACTATCGAAAAATGCGCCAAAAATCCTCTTCCAACAGTGCTATCGTGGTCGGCTTGGTTGCTGCTGTGGGTGGTTTCCTTTACGGTTACGATACGGGACTTATTAATGACATAATGGAGATGCAATACGTTAAGCTGGAAATCCCAGCGAACAGGCAAAGTTTTAATGTCCACGAAAGAGCCCTAATAACAGCCATTTTGTCTCTTGGAACCTTTGTAGGTGCGCTCATAGCTCCTCTTCTCTCCGACTCTTACGGAAGAAAGTTCTCCATAATTCTTTCTGCAGCTGTAGTTTTCAACACGGGAAATATCCTCCAAGTCGCCGCCACAAATTCTGCCCTTCTATGTGCTGGGCGAGCCATTTCCGGTTTGGCGGTAGGTATTCTCTCTGCCATCGTCCCATTATATCAAGCTGAGGCTTCTCCGAAGTGGGTCCGTGGGTCTATTGTCTTCACATATCAGTGGGCCATTACATGGGGCCTTTTAATTGCTTCGGCAATTTGTCAGGGCACTCGTAAAATTAATCTGACTGCGTCTTACCGTATCCCAATCGGGATCCAGTTCCTCTGGTCGCTGACTTTATGCGTCGGTATGTTATTTCTTCCTGAGAGTCCTCGTTTTTACGTTCAAAAAAATAATATTCAAGCTGCATTGGAGAGCTTGTGTAAGCTACGACGGTTGCCCAGTGACGACACAGACCTCTTGGAAGAATTGGTGGAAATCAAAGCCAACTACGATTACGAAATGTCTTTTGGTAAAACGAAAGTTTGGGATTGTTTCCGACTGGGTGGAGGTCGCCATAAACAAGGTTTGAGGATCATTACCGGCATTGGTGTTCAGTTGTTCCAACAATGTTCAGGCATCAACTTCATTTTTTACTACGGTGTCAACTTCTTCGCATCTACAGGCATAAACAATTACTACCTTATGTCATTTGTGACTTATTTGGTGAATGTGGTGTTTACTGTTCCAGGAATCTTCTTCATTGATATTATAGGAAGAAGAAAGCTTTTGTTACTAGGAGGCATTGGAATGGCACTCTCCAACTTTATAATTGCCATTGTCGGCGTCTCGATTTCATCTCAAGAGATCAAAGGTGTAGTTAGTATTGTCTTTTCGTGTTGCTTCATTGCCTGTTTTGCATCATCGTGGGGTGGATGCACATGGGCTGTCTGTTCGGACATTTTTGGTATCAGTATTAGACAAAAGGCTGTTTCGATCACAGCAGCTACTAATTGGCTTGTGAACTTTACATTTGCCTACATCACTCCATACTTGATAGACACAGGATCTCATACCGCTGCCTTAGGGAACAAGATCTTTTTTATCTGGGGCGGCTGTAATACTGGAGGGGTTATTTTTGTCTATTTCATCGTTTACGAAACAAAGGGCTTAAAATTGGAGGAGGTCGACTTAATGTATCAAAACTGTGCCAACTCTCGAGCCTCTACAAAGTTCAAAAGTCGGAAGTTTTACTCAAATTTGGCTAATGGCGATGACAACATTCAGGCTCTCGTCAATACACCACCAAACGAGTGGATCATTGGATATATTGGTCACGACAAGGATCTATCAAACTCCTCCTCTTCGCCTGGCGCTGCGGACCCTCCGACTCAAGCTCCTACCACCTCTCCAGGACCCGCCTCAATTCAGCAGGCCTCAGCAAAGACATCAGATAAAGCTTTAGATGAGAAAGAAGATATTGTGGAGCAGAAAGTTGGTGCTCAAAATATGGTAAAAATGGTCAACCATAAGAATATTCTCCTGCCTACACTCAGCAACACCTCCAATGAATCCTCAGCTTCCACTGCATCCGCTCATTCTGCTTCAGACTATCAGCGCTACTTGCAAAGTTTGCAAAAAACAACTTCCGATTCTGGAAGACACCCACTGACATCATTTACCTCAACGTCAATACTCCGTGGCCCTGGCGGCACATTGAAGACAACGGTAAGCAAAAGCGACGAAAAAGGTACTCTGAGTCAGTCACAAAACGGCAATACGTTGTCATACACGGACTCATATGCATCCGCCACCAACTATCTCAGTGATTCAATTCAACTCAGTAAATCCGGAAACATGAAGATCATAGCTGTTCCATTCTACAACAATCCACCAAGCGACTCCGACTCTGACTAAACCAAGAGTCACTCATTTAAGTTATATATTCAAGGATTGTCGTGTGTTTTCATCGCACTCTATGTGGACCTTTGCTCTACTTAATGATTTAATTATTTGCAAGCCAAATGAGCTACTTTTAACAAAATTTATACATGTAAGAATAAAATTTTTAAGCTAATGTTTGTAGTGAGTCTATTTATTCAATTGTAGTACCCTTTCACCATCGTTGCATGGCTTTGATGAGTGAAGCAACTGCAATAGTCTTTCTGAGACAATCCCCCAGCCACATATGAACAGAATATCATCTGCCAAGTACGGCATAACTATCATATTAATAAAAGTCTCGAAACGCAAAATCTTACTTGTTTCCAACATTTCTCGTGAATATGCTTACATCATCGCTCGAAACCCCTCAAACTCAGATACATCAGTCGTATAGCCCGATTGGGGACGTAACGAATTTGGGACATCCTGCAAATAGAACCTCGCCTCCTCTGAACCTGGTGCACTAAGTTTTGGATACTTGGCGTATTTGTTGGTCCCTTGAAGCTCCTGGAAGTCTCAGGTGATTGCCGCAATTCTAAATCACCTCGGACCTCAAATTATTTCCATCCCGAGCTTCATTGCGATCGCTTGTGGAACCTTTCCTAACTCAAAGGGTACTATGACGCAGTATGGTTAGAAATATTGCTTCCACCCTCGGAAAGCCAAAAATTACATGCAGGCAATTACCAGAATCGTCAAATTGCCCCGTTGATCATAGGGCAACGAGCGGAAGGAATGAAATTGGAATAATATTGAGATCGAAATTGCCTTTGATTAAATCATTGAAAAGTCTTGTTTTCAAATTTAAAGCTTGAGAGAGGATGGTGCACGGGTCTCAAGTGGTTCCGAACTTAAGACCATTGTCTCCACATTTACCCTACTCATAAAGTAGAACATGAGCAGTAACACGGAGAAGCCTCACGAGATCCACGAGGCTGCCAAAAACGGAGATACAAGTTCGGCAATTGCCCTCTTAACCAAAGACCCCAGTGGTATTTACGAATTGGACGATGATGGAAGAACACCTTTACATTGGGCTTGTACAATGAACAAAACAGCCTTGATTAAAGCCATGCTACCCTTCTGCAAAAGAGATTTGGATGAGATGGTAGATGCAAGTGGGTGGACACCTATTCATATAGTCTCTGCTCTCGGAAATGACGAGGTTTTGCAGCTATTCATGGCAACCCAACCTACTCCGGATGTCAACTTGGCTACACTGTCCGGAACAACCGCACTTCACTTGGCTGTAAGTAAAGGCCACACTTCTACGGTGAAACTTCTTTTACAGGACTACAAAGCTCGTGTTAATGTCAGAGACAAAAGAGGCTGTTCGGCGCTTCATAGGGCTGCTGCTAGTGGGAACGACGAACTTGTCAGTCTTTTAGTTTCCAACAAGGCTGCAATTAATGCGACAGACAAAGAAGGCTGGACTCCGTTGCATCATGCATTCGCGGAGGGTCAAAACGGAACCGGCTTACTTCTAATAGATTTAGGCGCTGACAAAACTATCGAGAACAGGGAAGGAGAATCTCCAGGGGCTGTGGCTATTGACGAGGAGATACGGAAAAAGTATCAATGATGTAACGTCACAGAAAATACTTATCAAAACCAGCCACTTGAAAGGATACAACGGTCTCTTATCAATTGTCAGCGTTCAGCGATCACAAGAATCGATTGAACTAAGAGTATAAACCACTCAAATACAATACATATGTTTGTTTGTTAAAACTTCTCATCTAAAATTAATTCAATTAATCTTTTTAAAATATAAAACGGAATCTCGTATTCATATTATGCATAGGTGCACAAATGCAACCACCAAGATCAATTGAGGTTTAACCTTAAAGTCGTAGAGTGACAAAATCCGTTTTTCCTTGCTTAGTATGTATACATATAATAAAAGATTATTTGAAATTTAAGCCTTTTTAATTTATGTCAAATCTCGTGAATTTGAAAGTTGCAATAATCGAAGTTTGTGATTGCAAATCGTCATGGCCTGGCCGGAGTTCGACTCGATGGAAGCTGTCACGAGCTTCTAGATATACGTCAATGCAATCCAAATTAGCCATTATTACTGTGGTCACAACTCCACATTTCGAGTCAAGAGAAACTCCATATCGGCCCGCTTCATTTCCGTGTCAGCAGCTGAATAATGACCCATTTGCCACCAATACCCAGTGACAATTATGCGAAGCACGACGTGAGCCATGCGAACTTAAAGTCAAAAAAGTAGGAAGTTTAAGCTACTAAGTAGACAAAAGCGAGATCGGGATCTCGGAAATAATAACTTTGTTACGAACTCGGCCTAATTGCAAAGTCCTATTGACCGTTTTGCGCTTAATTAGTATTAGAGTTATTACCTGCATAAGCTTAAAGGTGGTGATACCTGGACTCAGGTCATTCTCAAGCTTTTAGGAAAAAGCAAAACATATCACCTGCAGGACTTCCGGCCCTCTCTGCATGAGCGCTAATACCCTATGGAAGTATCACCATTGCTGCTGCCGGCCGACTCGCTTCATATATAAAGACCGTCTCTGCTGCAAAGGTATCCTTTTACTTCACAAATTTCAAGTACTCTGTTCAATTGGGCTTGTTCTCGCAGTCAATTCAAGTTCTTACCTAATTGACCCCCAATACCTGTCCTCGAACCAATTCACACACAAGGTTCGGATCTAAGAAAAATACCTCATTACGGAAGAGTTTCACATTTCGAAATACTCTTCAAGAAAACCAATTACATAAAAGCTACTATAATTTAAAGAAGAGAAATGTTGGCAATTGGCGACTCTGTCTTGAGACTCGTGAACTTGGTGTTCTTGGTCATCGCTCTCGGTTTGACCGGTTCTCTTGCTGCAACCACCATCTATCAATCCAACCCACAGGTGAACTTTGCTATTTTCGCTTGTGCTTTTGGTCTTTTGACTTCTTCCATTTATGGTCTTTTGGCCTACTTCATCGAGGCCCTCGCATGGCCCATTATTTTGGGAACGTTCGACTTCTTGAACACTGTCTTCACCTTTGCTGCAGCAACTGCAATTGCTGCAAACATCAGAGCTCGTTCCTGTAGCAACACCTTGCACGTGAAGACCAACAACATCATCCAAGGCTCTGTTGGTAGATGTAGAAAGGCACAAGCTTCCACTGCATTCCTCTACTTCTCCTTCTTTGTCTTCTTGGCTTCAAGTGTCTTTTCTATTGCCTCTATGGTCAAGGGTGGTGCTTTCACCCCTTACGGCCGTAAGTCGACTTCCAGAGTTGGTGTTCCAGCCACTGCACAAGTTTAAATGAGGCAGGCTATATGATGAAATATAAAGAAATGGTGTTATCGTGAGCTCGGACTTATATGCGCCGCAACACTATTTCAATTTTCTTTATTTATGTAAATTCTTGGAAAGGTGTCTAAAACATGTCTTAGAGCCGTTCTACCAAAACCAGTTATAATGACATGCTTTGTTGTGTACTAATGAATACTGGCAATTATTGTTTCCTTTTTCTTTTGTAATACTGAAATATTATGTATATCGATCGCTTACTATTTAAAATACAAGTCAATTAGTCAAGAACAGTTGTAGAATCGATGGGTCGACGTTTTGCAGATGCTTTAGTGACTATTCTTTACAATTTGTAATACTTTGAAAAATATTCATCGGCAAAAAAAGAGGTGAATGAAATTCAACTATACAGTAATTACTTTTGATTCTGACGTCTTTTCTTCTCCCTTTCGTATTGATTCTTTTCTGCACCCTCGACTGTGGAGATGGAGTTGACGATGTTGGCCATCTTCTTGTGGTAGTCGGAGTACATTTGTTTCTTCTCTTCGATCTGTTGAATGGCACCAAAACGGGTCTGTTTCCGGAGCTCTTTCATACCAGTCTTCTTCTCCTTCTTGATCTGGGCACGGATCTTGTTGAGCTCTTGTCTGTCTCTGTCTGGATCGTAAGACTTCTTATCTGGGTTGAAGTTCTCTTCGAAGCGAGGTGCAAAAGTCTTAATCGCAAGCTTTCTGTGCTCTTGCAAGGTCAAAGGTTTTCTGCTTTGTTGCATATTTTTAATGAGTTTTTGTTGACGCGACATCAAGTCAGCTAGCTGGGGAATATACGCACCAAAATATTTGGCGGTGTGTAGAAGAAGTCTTTGCCAGGAGCTCATGAATTCAATAGCAGCGCTTTTATCCCGCCAGAGAGAAGTGCTATTGTCAATGACGGCCACTGTTCTATCAATGAGGTTGAACTTGAGCTGGTCGATATCGATGGGTTCCTCGAACAACAGCAGAACACTTATTGAACCTGAACCTGGTTTCGGCTTGAAGGATTTGCTAATGTTTAACTTCTCATATGACTTAGTGGCATTGAGAACACCGGTGATTTTGTTAGGTTCGGGGAGGAGCCATTGCAATGTCTTTTCGACGAATCTGGCCACCTCAGGATCATAACGCTTGGCAAAATCCTGATAACGTAACAAAATTTCACAAACGACAAGTCCTTGACCAAGGCGTTGGACGGAGGCAGTCTTTTCGTCAGCCATGGTGCTAGAAAGAAACTGATTCATCAAGATGAGCGCTGGGGTGATAACTAAATGAAAGTGATCAGATGCAGAAAATAAATACCCCAAAGTGACAAAAAATAAAAGATCTTGCTTTTCAATGCTTTGTGCTATAATTCTGGTTTCAACCTGCTGCATGACATCTCTGATGGTCTGAACCAACAGCTCATTATATTGCTCAGCCATGGTACGCAAGAGTTTTGTAAGGTCATTAATTAAAGATGAGTTGGGCTTTTCTTGTTGACCTAGGTAAAGGATGTGCTCGAAAATGATCGCCACAAAACGGTCCATCTTTTGCTTGTTGCCCTCTGCAAGTCTAGGGTGGAAGACTCTACCTATGGCTTTAATGTGTTCCATAAGTTTAGCATCATCCATTGCTTCAACATCAGCGGCAAACTGGGAATGATCCAAAGGCATTGTCACAGCAGTAGCCTTTTGGTATCGACTTGGGCGAGAGGCTCTTCTTGAGTTCTCCTCATTATCGTCACTTTCTTCGTTCTCGTCTTCGCTCGCAATCTCCTCTCCTTCTTCATTTCCTTCCTCAGCATCGCTGCCAGCCCAGAAATCATCGTCCAAATCATCCGCAGCGGTATCGTCATCACCTCTCAGAGCAGTCATACGATTGATTCTGTCTTGCTCCAATTGCTGCATTTTCTTTTTGTGCTCCTCAGCAATTTCCTCTTCTGTCTTTGTACGGTCAGCAGGAACGGAACGTCTATCATAAGTTAACTCGCGCATCTTGGCATCATATTCTATGTCTTGCTGAGATTTGGGGGTGAAAGCAGCAGGACCACGCTGGCCTTGAAGAGCTCCAACAACGTCACCGAATTCGTCGTCCAAGTCCATGATTTCCTCCTGCGTTTTTTCGAAGGCGCGCTGTCTCTCCTTACGGTGAAATTTGGATTTAGCTATGATTTCCGCCATGACTTCTCTCTTAGATTTTTTACGTGGTGGAGCATCGGAAGCATCGTTATCGACATATGTAGTCTGCTCACTCAGACCAGATCCTAACAGAGGTGAGTCGAATGCTAAGCTTTTTCCTGAATGGGTCAATGTGAAGCCGCCATTTGCATCATCGTCATCATCAAACTCGTCATCGCTGCCCAAAGAAAATGCATTTGAACGGGATTGACGTTCACGAGTAAAACGCTGTAACATCTTTTCTTCTTGAGTCATTTTTGAGTTGTTTTCTCCAAATCTACGATCCACTAAACCTCCAGTGCGGTTACGCAGTTTCTTCTCGACTTCGTATTCAGCCCGCATAGCTGCTTCCATGCCTCCATGAGTACGTGACAGCTTGTTGTTCTGTTGCTTGCCTGCTGTTACAAATGCTCCACCTTGGATGACGGTGTAGTCTCTTTTAGTCCTGTTAACTCTATTGTCGAACTGATTGAATTCCCCACGAATTTTGTCCAAATCTCTCGCGCGGGCAGCTTGGTCTCGACGTGTATCCGATGCAGCTATTTTTTTCCCCTTTTTGCCATTGGTCTGGCCCACAAGCCCTTTGGCTTGTAACAGAGCCTTGAGCTGTTTAAGCTGTGACCCGGCCATATGCAAATAAATTAAACAATTAAATAGCCACTTAGTGAGGTTCTAGGCTGATGTGATAAATGAAATAGAAATTATGGGTCCTCTATGTATGGAAATGCAATGGGGCACCGAGTAGTTCAAGGATTGATATACCTGTGGAGTAGTCGATGCTCATCGCGAAATTTGAGGGTGAGATTAGAGGGCCATCTCAAGATAATACAATGCCTACCATTGGTAAAAACAATAAATTTTCATCCAATTTTATTTTATTTGGATTCAAGTAGTTAATTGAAGTCTTAACAGGAGAGATCTTTTTTTTGGCTCTTATTTCAAGGCTAGTCACGAAAGTAATGAGTGATTACGATCGAAAAACAATTACTAAGATTTAAACATTTCCAATAAAGTGTTGAATATAATTCATAAATTTTATTAAAGTTGAATCGATTTCTTTTGTTTACAGTGCTAAGGGCGTTCACTCGATCTAGAGAATTGATTAATCATTCCCAAAACACCCTTTCTGCGCTTATCTACTGGCTCCGAGCTTTCTTCTATCCGATCCGGAAAATTATATGACAGTTCATGGAACTCACTTCCATACGGGGTTGTCCGTCCCTTCACCCCGTTAGCACCAGGCCGACGAGAGAGAGTCATGGAATCCATTTGTTGAATAGGTGGTGCTGTGCCTGCAGCAGGTCTATTTTTTAGGGTCACTCCAGGCTTGCGCTGATCTTCGTTACCGTAGCTTTCCAAGAAATACATGTATGACTTGATCATTTTGTCATCTTGATAATAATCATTTAAATCAGGATCCTCTTCGTCACTCGAAAGTTCAGAGTCCGAGTGCTTTGCTTTGCTGACTTTGACGGTTTTGTCAACCCTCGCAGGAGTCTTTACCTTTTGGTTGAGTTTGTACATCATGTTTTTATCTTTCTTTTCGAAGTTAAACATTGCAAAATAACAAACATAACCAAGCCCATCAACGTGAATTGTATATTCACGGAAGAAATCGATTATGGCGCTGGAGCTGTTGGAAATTTTAAACCAAAGTATGAAAGGCGTAAGCACTAATGACAAGAGCTCATTGATGATGATTACAATCTTCAAACTATAAAGCTCACAAAACTCGTTTTTAACCTCAACAGTATGTAAGCGGCCATTCCAAGAGCTTGGAAGATAGTGTGTGAATTGAGATACGTATCTCAAGCTAGCTTCTGGATCGTAAAAGAAAGAAATGCCCTGAGTATTTGAATTTTCCGCTGTTTTTGTCACCGTGGAAGTATTCAGAGAGTTAGAAGTAACAGCCCATAATGTACCAAATATACTGATAAAAAATAACGTACTTCTGCCCTCCACAAGTTCAAAAGACCAAAAACTATGCTCCTCATCTTCGAATAGGAGACCCATGATCACTAGCACTGCCATTATGGCCCCAGAGACAAAATTAAGGAAAGACATGCAATTTAGGGCAAGAACGCTTCCAGGAAACTGATTTATATAGGTATTGGCCGGACCCACGGACAAATGAAGACGCTTGATAAAGAAATGAGATAATTCATTAAATTCTCTTAGTTTCCATTCGGCCCAGGGTGTGTACTGTCTGAGAGCCAATATTGATGATGGATTTGACTTGTACTCGTTAAAGTAGCGAAAAAAGTATAACAAGACAAAGTATATGACAATGAAGGGACAGAGAAGGAGATTGATGATTGCAGCCATTTTGAAACGGGAGCTAAGTTCCAGTGAGAGTTGATTACGAGATGCTTCCTTTAAGATCGCAGGGTTGACTTGGCCGTTTTCGTTAAATAAGAAGTTATTTACGCATAACTTAATATTCCATTCCAAAGTCCTTGTGAGAACTGACTTATT
Source organism: Australozyma succicola (assembly GCA_030563905.1). NCBI lineage: Eukaryota > Fungi > Ascomycota > Pichiomycetes > Serinales > Metschnikowiaceae > Australozyma > Australozyma succicola. Next base: position 473,247 of record JAJMKM010000012.1, on the reverse strand, counting down.
CGAGAAAAAGGATTTGAAAAATGAAGGTACTGGAATAGAAAGATCTAGAACATCTTTGTTGACCAAAGCAATAAGATAATTCTCTTTTCTCATTATACGATTGGCAATGTCGTGAGCATTCAATCTAACTTTCGAGTTTAAATCATTCACAAAATGAGGCGGATTGGTGGCACTTGTGGAGGTAAGAGAATTATAATCTTTGAGTAACATAAGTCTTTCGACAATTGTAGACCATGAGATGGTCATTAACTCTAAATCATTTGATATTCCTAATAGGTGCTTGTAGAAATTGCGAAGCTCTGCAAGTTTATACCTTGAATCAAAATACAATTGCAACATCCGAAGGGCTATATAACCGGAAAACCCTAGCAAAAGTAACTTATATGAGAACGGAATATTATGGTAGAAAAAGCCTGGGATGATGAGGTCTTTTAAGGTTAATGATGCACTAGATTTCGATTTCCAGTGATTGAAGTACAAGTCATAGTTGACACCCCAAGTGAGAAACGAGGTAAATGCTAGAATAAATATAAATGTAAGAATGTCAACCACTCGGCCCATCACTATACTGGCGAACCCCTTACCGCGATAATAATAGTACAAATCTACAAGAAAGTCGTCCATATTTACAATGTTTGCCCAGAGGTAGAGCGCCTTCTCCTTGGGCGGGATGAGGCGCCGATTGCTTGCGATAGACAGCTTTTTTGGATGTGGATAACTACTCTCTAAGGGTTTCCTATACTCAGTTGGAGCCCCAGATGTGTGTGGAATACCAAAGTTGGAGACAGCATCCTGCTTGTGTGGTAATTTAAATTTAAGAGAGGCTGCGTCTGGTGCTTTGTTGTTTGTATTTAGATTGTCGTCTGTGAATGCAGGTCTGCTATGTTGATTAAATATGACAGAAGGTTGTTTATTCGAGGTGTGAGCACCGTTTTGTGATAACATGGAATAGTCGGAAGCGAGTAACTTAGAAGGCTTGTATGGTGTAAGAAGAGGAGATGGGGGCAGGCTATCAGAAGATAAGTCCAGATTGGAATCCGAATCAAGTAGACTCTTATCTTGTTGCAAGGACCTTACAAGACCCAATTCGATATCACCCGAGTCTCTCCGGCGCTGCAATTCTCGTTGCTGCATATCAAGCAGATCATCATTTTCATTTTCACTGGCGACATCATTCTCGGGATCGTAATATTGGTAATTGTGGTGAAGCTGGTTATAGATGGAGTGGAGGCCAAAGACGCGAGATAAGAATGTATCGCTTGATACAGACCGATCCTGGCCATGATTCGAGTCGTACGAAGACATTGTGACTTGGGTTTGTGTTTTGCCAAACTTGTCTCTACCGTTGGTGTTTGATGTGGCGGCTTTAGATAGTGAAAGGTATAGTGACTACATGTAGGAGATAAGGCTGGCAGAGTTTAATGCAGGCAGCGTTGACTATTGACTGTGAGAGGCAAGAACAAGGGTGATGCTTAAAAATTGAAATCAAATTTTGACAGAAGAAAGATTGTCAATTAAAATAAAATTTTCTGTAGTGAAAGACTTTTTTGAACGTAATAGGCGCATATACAGCGACAAAGGGGGCGAAGGATGTTGGCTTATAGGGTATATGTTAAGCGGTCTATTCATGCCTTTGTCATGACCGTAAACTATCACTCATCGAAGATGCAAAAATAAGCTTGAGATGAACACTATAATTCGTACAACCAAATAAATTTATGTTATTTTTTTTCATCATTTTGCTAGAATGTGGTACATTATGTTAACATGGTAGCTGATCTCACGACACAGTGCTTATGAATGACCATAATCGAGCCGAAAATGGCTGAGGATTACTTACAGAATATTTCTTATCTGGCTAGAGTCTCTTCAGAAGCGCATGTCCATTGTATTCTTTGTTACGTATGTTTGAATGATGACTACTGACGGATCGAACTGTTCTGGACCCTGCCTAAAAAATCTTTTTTAAAAAAAAGAAAAAAAAATGTCTTCAAGCTTTGAGTGAAAATGCTGCATCAGATTTTCTAATAGCACAATATTTTCAGTCGTACGTTTCTTGGTCTTTTATGCATTAAGGTCTAAAAACATCATCGTGTCTCACTTAATGCACTAGAGCAACCGCTTCTTCTAGACCCTTTCTCTTCCGTCCTTCTACGCCACCCAATTTCACTCTCGCCAAACACATCCAATGCTTAAGTGGGTTCAATCAGGATTATCTGCCGTTGCCGGTACTGCTGAACCGGAATACGGCCGTGAGGCTATTCACACTGTTGTTGACTCCATCAAAGCCGAGAACTTGCCAGTTTCTAGGGAAACCACCATCGAAGACTTTGCTTGGCTTCATCCCGATTATACAAACGTTGAGACGCAGACTTTTTACTTCACTGACTTGAACTCTGGATACACTGGTTTTGCGCAAGTCATCCACTCAAACCTTATGGGACTCAAGGTTACCGCGCAATTTACCTTCAGATTGTACAACAACAAGACCGGAGCAGAGGATCCAAATTGCATCTGGACTTCTACAGCTCTCGAAAATTTCCGTACCGAGGGCTCCAACTTCTATGCTGACGGTATTTCAATCGAGTCAGACGGTAACGAACAATTTGTGTTGAAGTCGACTGTCAACCCTGAATCAGAGGTGAACTTGACGATGCAGCGTCTTACTCCAGGTGTCATTTTCGGAAAGGATGGCCTGACTTACTACGGTGACGATGTTACTGCTCCTTGGGGCTCCATGCGTCACGTTTTTTGGCCAAGATGTTCCGTCACCGGTACCATTAAATTAAAGGATACCACTGTCGACCTCAATGGCTACACAATGTTTGTCATGGCCATGCAGGGAATGAAGCCTCATCATGCTGCTAAGTCTTGGAATTTCTTGAACTTTCAGTCTGATGATTATTCGGCTGTTCAAATGGAATTCACTACTCCAGTATCCTATGCTCTTACTAAGGTAAATGTTGCAATTTTGACCTCAAAAGACCTGATAATTGCTACTTCTATTGATAACGAGATTGTTCACGAGAATCAAGAGGAGGATGACGTCGGTTGGAAGGTCCCTAAAGCCATAATTTTCAATTTCACAGAGGGCACCTCCACCGAGGTCATTGCCAAAGTATCCGGAGAGACTAAAGCGCTTGTTGAGCGTGTAGATGTTATGGCTGAAATTCCACAGCTCATTAAGAACATTGTAAGTGGAATTGCTGGCGCCAAGCCATACATCTACCAATTTTGTAACACATTGACTTTGGAGTACGAAGGTAAGAAAACTCCGGGAGTTGCTTTCAATGAGGTCACTTTCATCTCTGAGTAGAATAATTAAACCAGTGGTTATGTGCGACTTTCCTCCTTTTCAAACTTTCGATACAAATGATCAAATCTAGATCAAAACAAGATGGGAATACTAATACCTTTACGTCCATCGTATGATAATAACTAATAGGATTTTAATTTACAGGCGATTTAAAATTATTCAAACATTTCTTGTGATAGTAGTGTCCCGACTTAATAAAACTCAATGATTTGGTAGTGCCAGGAATAAAAATCAATAAGGATCAGTGAGTGAAAGGTAGATCTTATGCCAAAAGAAGTCATATATTCTATGGTCTAGAAATGAAAATTATAGCGCGATCATATTTATATCATATTATGACCGCTATCTTTAGTATTCGAAAATAGGAATATCCATTGTCTTTACTGGTTTTAGCCAAGGGCAAATCCGTGAAGTGATGGCCTTTCGAGCAATCAGATGTTCAATTTGCTCTTGGTATTCTTCAGAATGGTACACAGAGGGCATTCTCTTCGACACCCGGCAATTTTTTATGAGATTTCCTCCGTGTTCGGGCTTTAATTTCGGACTAAACAAAGCATACAAAATAGACTGCGCGCCCAGGCGGCACCTTCGGGAAATCAAAAAGTAAAGGAAGTCTTTAAATTTCGTAATTCTTTTCTTGTCTCTTTCAAAACAATATCTTTCTAGCCACTCAGTGCATATCAAGCCGGGGTCAACAATACTCACCGTGATATTGGTTCGAGAGCCTTCTAAGCACTTTTTCGCATTAACATCACGCTGTAAAGATCTTCCATAGAGCCCAAGTAGCATCTGGGCCTGAAAAAACCGCTTCCAACGCTGCTTTTGACGGAGACGAATTATAACCTTCCACAGACATGTCTCTGGCACCTCTTCCGGAAAACCGAAATACCTTTGTTCGCTTATATGCTTGGAGCTATCTTGGGGCCATTGTTTACAAATGGAGCTGGTAACAATTACGATTCGTACGTCCCGCAGGGAGGGTTGCAGTAGAAGACTTTGCTGAAGCTGTGATATCAAGAATCTTTGCAAAAAATAGTTGATATCAAAATGGTCCGCAAGATTGCTTGGCTTCCTGAAATCTCTCTGATTCTCGGTGTTGGTGGCGCAGCAAATTATACCGTCCAAGCGTCTCGACTTATTTGTATGACTCCAGTTCTGTGTAAACCTGTAAACAGACTCTTCAAAACGAAAGTCACAGGTTATTGCATATACTTGACTATTTTGAGATGTGCTCCTCACTCGATTCACAAACGCAACAGTATTTGCTCCACGAGAGTTGCAGCACAACAAAATCAAACGAGCGCCTCGTTTAGCTAGCTCTAGAACCACGTTGGAACCTAACCTTTCAGTTCCACCAGTGATGAGATAGACACGATCACTGAGATCATTGGGGATGCAATCCATCTTTGTCATTAAAACCTAAGCAATACCTTAGCAGAATTTCATTCAATCATTCATTTAAATTAGTGATCAGGGTGAAAAGAAACAACTCGCGGTGCATAATAATTAAAATTGGCAGCCACGGAAGCTTCGAGGGGTAGAAAACCATGCCGTGAGAAACAGAGAACCTTGACAAAACCTAATTTGTTGGGAATGGTAACGCAGTAAAATTCACAAATTGCAAAATTGGCCATAGAATTTCTGGCTCAATACACAATTTGAAAGAATAAGTGTTGATTGAGACGTAGTTACAATCAATATTACAACATTAAATGATTTGTATTTATTTGACACAATGAATGGAATATATTCAAATGTTGACACAGTCGGACTCTTGCTGCAAATACTTCTCAAATGGATGTATCAATAACACGATGACACGCTGCCTTCCCTGACTTCAAGCAAGGAACTATGCATGCGGCAACCACTGCTGAATACATGATGAAAAAAAGTACCAGCGCTGAAGAATGGCAAAACAGCTATACAGCCTTAAGTCCAAACTTTCACCATGATCTACAACGCTTTGCACACCTAATTTAGCGCTTCGGCTTATAATTCCGGAACCAGTTGAACGGAGCACCACGGTAATGATGAGCCTTCCTCAGTTCGGTGATCCTCATTTGCCGTGTTTTAAAAATTAAAATTTAGCAACCAACTCAAAGATAATAGGGTCACAAATTTGCTTAACTCTTTTCATATACTAAACCATTTTTTGGTCTCGCTTCCTCTAGTGAATGTGGCTACTTGCATTGACACCGTTATCGACGTGCATATTGATACCCGCTTAACCGGACTGGTTGATTCTACCCGGCGAAGAACTGCCGGGACCGTCATGCTCATCGGACAAGCGCTGGAAAATGGAACAGCCTAACCGCGCAAAAGAATTTGAAAATGAACATGCAAATTGGTTGATGTCAGAGAGAGGCTCAAAGCTTGGAGCGTCGTACATAGTTTCAATGATGTCAATGGAGATCAAACCAAAGTAATCATTATTAAGCCATGCTTATCGTTTTGTGTATCGATTAATACAAAATTAGAAATTTGACTTGCGAGCCATCAGTAGATCTTAATTGTCAAACCTGAAACCGCGTACTGCACATAAAATGCCGTTTTGGCAGGGCTACACGAACCATATCTGTTTAAGGGATCTGTCCGAGGGGTCGCACCTTTCCCAGAAAAATTAAGCCAAAAAAAATCCCAAAAATCAGAATGGACTTTCCAATAAGGGCACACGCATTTACCCTTTTGCCGCGTCAAACTGTGTGGCCCCGTCTGGGGATCTCGGGTTAGGCGCGGCTTTCTTGGAAGCGCTAACCTCTACCCGAAAAGCCGTGAAAGAAGCTTCGGCTTTTAACATTCAAAAACTCATCTGGCCAAGCCCCTTTTGCAATTCTGTCTTTGTAAAACCTCCCCAACTAAATTATATTACACGAGGAAAGTGACGATGCATGGACAACACGCATCAAATGCTTTAAGCCATAGCAGAGATGACAACAAACAATAATAGAAGTCTCCGCCACTATTGAAATAGGCAGTACATAATAATCATTATAAAAGTAATCCCCGGATTGCTTTTTTAATCCTGGGGTAGATGCAGCTTATCACGCCATATTTTACGCTAAAAGGGGCAGATGGCGAGCTTGTGCCACCGCCCCTCCACTCGCAACTGTCTCAAGCCACTTCAAGGCATTTAAGAGGCTCAAGGCGATTAGCTCTTATGTCCATTGGTAAGAGCTTCTGGCATATAGAGGTTCGATGGCCTATATACAGCTGGAGTTACAGGAAATGCAGCCCGAAAAACCCAGACATCCTCACGAAACGGACAAAAGGTATTTCCCCAGTGTGGGGCCCCCTCCTTACCCCGTGAAACTGCGGGGGTCTGGCAGATAACCGTTTTGTCCGAGACTTCTCCGAAGCCTAGTCCTGCAGCCGAACTCCTCTTCTCTCCTTTTAGCCAAGGCTTCTCTGAGGCATATGATTGTATCATTCCCTTATAATCAGAAGACTCGACCGGGCGCGAGGCATTTCAAGGAAGTTTCATTTACAGCTTTGGATCGCACCGCAAGGAGTCTTCTTCCCTTATTATTATTATTTATTTGCGTTAGGATCTTCAGTACCATATCGCAGCCACCTTAATTTTCCGGCCTTCCCCCCAATTTTATCACAACTTTCTTGTCCTCTATAATTTGCTATATCTATTGCTAAATTCAGGCTCCCAGGATATTCAAAATCTTTCATATTTTTCAATTCGTGTAAAATTTCTAACTACAAATAAACACGGTTGCAATGGCTGCTCCTCAAAAAAAGTACGTCTGTACATATTGCGCTAGAGCATTTACTCGTTCGGAGCATAAGCAAAGGCATGAACGCTCCCACACGAACGAGAAACCCTTTCATTGTCTCTACTGTACGTCTGCTTTTGTGCGGAGGGACCTTTTGCAAAGGCATTGTAGGACGGTGCACCATATTCACAAAGTCCCTCGCAAAATGCTCCAGGAGAAGGAGTCTGCAACCAACCCTCCAAAGATCCTTCCCAAGCCGGAGTTTGCTGCGTCTAAAGACCACAGGACATCGAGTGTTGACTTTGACCATCCGGTTCTTCCTGATCAAAGTGTTCTTTTAAACAGAGAGGGATCTACGTCTGAGTGCTCCGTAGAGTCTACTTCTACTAGATCTTCCGCTTCGTCAGTCGCCAGCCAAATATTTGACTCTTCCGTTCTGCCAAATTCACTTAATGCTAGCGACATGAAGTATTCTCTGTCATTGGGAGATGCAAGCCTTATCGCCAGTGCTCGTGTTCTCTTACAGCTTGCACCACATAAAACAGAGTCCTGTGACCTGGGACCTCTGCTGACTTATCTGCCCCGTACTCCTGTCACAAGTGTAGTTTCTTCCAATGATACTTGTAGCCCAAATGTTCTGCCAAGGGCTCGTAACAGCATAGGTATGCTGCCTACTTCTGTCTTGCGCAGACCCTCAATCTCTCGACCGGAGTTCAGAAATGAAGCTGACAAAACTGAAAAGCTTTTGCACGCCGCAAAGACAATGGATCATTTATGTGACTTCAATGGTAGAACTGTTCCCATCACGGATATGTTTTTACTCGGTTATGCCGCCATTGAAAAAGAACCAGTCATGTTACATTCACAATACTCGAAGGGAAAACCTGTATATTTTGGAGCCTACTTCGAAGGAGCTCCGTTTTCCGACTTTGATGTGGGCGTTGCATACACCATAAGTGCGATCGGGGCTGTCAGTTTATCAGAAAACTCTGATGAGAACCACGCTGTGGCCAAGGATCTTGTGAACAAAGCCTGGACATTTCTTATCGATTATTTGATTCCCAGACATACTTTTGATGAAAACCAGCTCGAAATATTAAAAAACTTGTATCTTTTGGCTCACACATACTTGCATCACTTCGGTAATGATCTGATAATAGGCTATCTAGAAGAAACTACCCACGCCATAGTAGACAGGGTTAGTAGATCTCAAGAGAGAGGCTCCAAAGATTTGTTAACATCACATATGGAAGTTATATGGAACATATACATTCTAGTTTCGAAGTACAAATCGCACAGCTCTCCTCCGAAGTTTTACTCGTGGATTTTAAGTCAGAAGATCGATGGATACTTTCCTTTGTCTCACTACATGCTCACGTTTCCCAAAGGTTCGATTCCATTAGATGATGCCTTCTTTTCGGAAATCATTGCTTGTACCTTTTCCAATGAGGTGAATGGGTTTAGTACCAATAACACCTTGACTATTTACCCCTCAAGACTTGAGTTGCGCACAGCGCTTGATCTGGCTTTGGAGTCATTGGTGAACTTTTCTTGTCGTTCAACGAATATTGACATTTTTAGTCTCCACAAGAATTTGCTACTTCTGGAATGTCCAGAACAGGTGACGCTCAATTTGAAACAGCATATATGCAGGCTCTCGCAGCCACATGAGTGGCAGATACTTTCTCTGTCATTGCACGAGATCAATGTGGATCGCAAGTTACAAACTTTCATTCTTGAGAATGTTAACTCTACTTTTGATTCTTTCGGTAAAGCATTATTGGAATATTTAAGCAACGACTTAAGAGGGGCAAGCACAGACACTAATATGAGTCGCTTAAGCACTTTGGGATATTCCTTGTCATTGAATGGCAAATTACTCAAGGTAAAATCTTTTGCTACGGCCTATGAACAATCAAAATTCAATTTAATTGAGACAAAAACACTCAAAGTTTTGGTCTTGGAATGGTACCTCTCAATTATCAAATGCTTCATTTCCTTACTCACAACACTGTCAAATGGCGACCTTGAACACATCATTGAACAAAGTCAAGGTCTTCAAGGTCTTATCTACGTAACAGGAGCTCAGAAATTGGTTGCAAACATGAAAGCGTCGGAAGTCATATTACAGTTATACAAAAATCTCACCACAGTGTGTGATTCCTGGCTAGACATTAGCAAAGATGAGTATCAGGAGTTTAGATCCAACCTTGCCCGTTTCTTGAATGACCTTTTCTTGCTTGCGTCTAACAATGACAACTTCTCACTTGAAAATACTTACGTATCTAACGGTTCTATATGTTTGCAAGACCGCACGGCCTTCAAAGAACGTAGATCCATGTCCATGTCACTTCCTATTTCCAGTTCCCAGTCGGAACATCACGCAATTGGTTGCAATTACGTGCTTATCAAGCCAAAGGAGCATCTGCCCTCAGTTCAACTTCCTGCCATTGATAAGCCCAATGCCACTATTTTGCCTCCCCTTGTCGCTGTCAATGGCCTTCAAATGCCACTAACAAGACAACATCGCCTGTCATATCTGGAACTCCCCAGTTTGTCTTATCTGACCGTGAAAGGCCCTCCATTCGTTTTACCCCCTTTGCAGCACACAATTCAAAGTGAGCTGAGCGACAGACCCGCTATGAGATAAAATTTTACGAGATTATGTGTTAATGAATAAAACTTTTTTACTTTTTAAAATTTGTAATGGAGTTGGCTTGTAATTTAGGCGTTCACTAAGGTAGGACATTATGACGATACAACTCACATTTGTGAATTTGAAGAAAACCACAAATCAGGGCTAAATTCATTAAGACACTTTTGAACAAAATTGCCAATATTTAAGCGAGATCCACCTGTGATTTCCTATCAGGATGAGGCATAGATAACTGTACTTAGCTGATAGCAAATCAATACAAACGCTCTCACAGGCTCCACACTGATCTTTGCCCGATGGCTAGTACTGCACCGGTACTTGTGTCAAGCGAAGTGAGACAAGAAGGATGCAAATCCAATGGATCTTTTCGCTGACACAGAGAGCCACATGGACTACCGCAATAAATTCAAATTAAAATTATTGCTGTCATTCTCGCATTGGCCTCCAAATTTCTAAAAGAACAACTAACAAAATCCACAATCGCGGTAACACCAATTCCGACTCCATGTCGCACCCAGTCGTCTGTTTCTTCTTCACAGGATATTTCCGCATTGGGCATTTTCCTGCTAGTCACTGTCACAGTCGGTCGCACACATCGCTGCATTAGGCGGAGTAAGTTAGGCATGCACATAGCAACCGAGGCTGGGTCTCATGTGATAAGAACATGTAAAGTTATAAAAGGGCCCTATCGAATCTTTACCACTGATTCATTGTAAACACTCAATACTTCCACCACAAGTTCGTTTCACAAACAGTCTTTATTAGATTTGTGATCCATTCTACTTGAACGCTGAAACTCTGATTTACTACCCTCCCCCACAACTTTGTACCCCACATAAATTCAAATAATGTCTTTGGCTGCTGACGGATTCAACGCTTCCTCTTTGTTCCAAGAGTTGAGCGATGGTTTGAAGGACGACGCTATCAAGAAGAAGGCCATTTCCGGTGTCAAGGCTGTTATTGTCATTACCTTGAAGAACAAGGAGGGCAAGGACCAATCCTGGGTCTTGGACTTGAAGAAGGACGGTACAATTGCTAAGGCCGACTCTCCACCAAAGAGCGACGTTCAATTGTTGTTGAAAGACGCTGACTTTGTCAAGTTGGCCTCTGGTAAGGCTAACGGTCAAAAGTTGTTCATGAACGGTAAATTGAAGGTCAAGGGTAACATGATGAAGGCAACTGCCATTGAGTCTGTCTTCAAGTCTATTGACCCAAGACCAAAGTTGTAAGCTTGCTTCGGTGCTACACGATTTTTATGTATATGATAATAAAATGGCATTCATGATTGAAAAGAGAGATCCACTTAGTAGCTAGTCGTATTGTTTGGCCTTCCAAGTAGAATAGATATCTTACTTCATCGCCCAGCAGAGGACATAGTAAACTCAAAAATACTTATTTACAGCCACTGTGTATTTCGCCACACTGAATTCAGGTTAATCAGAAAAATACTATTTCATCGCTAGTGGAGACGCATTCCCCTATCAGCAGTACCTGAAACATTTCTTGTAATCCAACTAAATAAGAAATGCTGAATTCTATACCATCAAACCCAATTTTTATTAGCGTTTCGGGGCCATTATATGCTATTAATTTAAGGCTTGGCTGCTCGACGCATATATAGATATGTTCAACGGCATGGTTCTGGTTCAATTGCAATTCATGCGAGGTTCCTTGTTTCCAATTCCACAAAACTAATAGCCCATTAGCAAATCCTGCTACCACAAGGTCTTCCCAAACTCGTATACTCGTGACAGCGGCGTTACCTTGAAATTTAAAATTCGTTGGACAATTTCGTGCGACACTATATTGCTGTATCAAGCCCAGGCCATAACCTACAAAAAGAACTTTCTGGATGCACTCGAAAAGCAATTCTGGGCGGAATTGATTTTCCTCTGGCTCAATTTGACTAGTTGAAACGACCATGCACTTGGCGGGATCTGTACGATTGGTCACACGACGAAACTCTGTTACGACGCGTTCACTTGAACATTCCCAAATAGCGACTGAACCATCCTCCGAAGATGTTACGAAATTACGGCCCCTTCCAATAATTGCTACATCAGTAATGGTCTTGGTTTGACTCATAAATGTGCGAGTAGCTACTTTTGGGAGTGTATCGGCGCTTAGATCCCAAAGACAAATCCTGAGATCGTCACCGGCACTCAATAAGACTTTATCTGAGGGAAGAAGAACTAAATGCTTTACACTGGAGAGATGTGCCTCTTCAATCTCTCCAAGTTTTTGTCCTGAACCCTGGTCAAAGACAAGTATATTCCCGCTAAGCGTGCCTTGATATATTTGTTTTGTTGACTTATTTAACAGTAGCAGAGTAATCTGATCTTTCTTTTCAATTGACTTCTTGAAGCGTGGAGAGAGAAGCGTGTAGCTTTCAATGCCTGATTTGTCTTCAATGGTGGCAATGTATTTACGAGGACCATCAATCTTAAACTTTATATTTGCATATTGGCTTTCCGACTCTCCTGTGAAATCAAGAGTCTTTTCTTGCGTTAGAAAAGCATTGATCTTGAAATATTGCAGCAGAGCTTGGTCGTCGACTCTTCGAGCTAACCAGAACTTCTCTGACTCAATGGTTCCATTTTCGACATCACGAATCACGTCTTCGAAGGAGTCCTGGACTGTGATAATGTGCATGCCTCTTGAACGTTTGATATGTGTTTAGTGGCTGGGAAGACGGTTCTATGGGGTAGGAAACTAATGAGATGGGAATGCGAGTTTGTGAGTTTATCTGAGGAGAAATTGAACAGCAGTAAAAGATCTTGGGCAATTTTATAGCATTGATCAGATTGACTTTGTGGAATTGATGATCCTGGAAGACGCGGCAATTAATGTGATAAGGCCATTAGATCAGCATCGGTATGGGAGATGTACGAGACGAAATCTAGCAATATCACATCAATTGCAAGTAATTTTCGTTTTTTTTTTAAAAAAAATTCTCTTTTCTTTCTTCCATTCACTTGTTTCTTGTTTTTAGCTATTAGTTACTCTGATCGTGAGATCGTTTGATCCACAGATTCTGAAACTCAACTAGAAGAGAACAATTTCCGTTGCGTCGGACTTTCAATATTACTAAATAAGTATTCTTAAAATTGAAAATATAAAATCTGCCATATTTTCCTAGTAAATCTTGGAGCTCCTCATTCAACGGATCTTTCTCAGAGAATCCAACTGTTCACAACTAAACCCTTGTCTGCTTGTCCCATAAGTCTTTCTTTAAAACATCGAGACACTACCTCCGAACAACATCTCAGAACTCCAAATACAGCTACCAAAATTACACAAAAATGTCTGTGATTGAGGATGAGACGCTCCACATGTTCTTTGACCCAAGCTTCGATCCAGTGGAATTTGTAGACGCCCTTTTTCTGTCTGTCACAAAAACTGGAGACAAGTACTCGCCAGCTAATGTGAAAAAGGCAAGCAGCATTACCCAGGAACTTATAACGCGATTGGATTATAATACGACGGAGATCGTTACTGAGTTAGCTGGAAAGTTGGAACAACTTCGGAAACTGGCAGGTTCCATTAAGGTCGCAGACCTCACAAAGGAGCCCCTGAATATAGAAACAAGCGTAGGAGGAAAAAGACTAGATTATTTTGCTGATGTTCTCCGACACTCGGTTGAGACGCTATCAGAGGAAGTGGAGGAGGCACAGTCTCACATGGCACCCAAACTGGCGTCAGGTCCTCTTGAAACCTTGTCAAAATTGAAGCTTGCAGATGATAACCTACTCAAAACGAACAGCCTTCTCCTCAATGTTCGCAGGACGATCGGGAACCTAGACAAGGGCTCAATTACATTGGAACAGTTTCAAGACCAATTAGCGGCCTTACAAGAGACCATCAGAACTCGCATTCGGGAGGGCACAAGTGAGGACCGAGACGAATTGAGCAAAACGATACAAGAGATGAAGACATGGATACCCTTGTTTCAGCCGTTCGCACACTTTGGCCCTGTTTTTGCCAAGTTCATCGCTAGGCTAGAAAGCGAGCTCTAAAATTTTGCTTCAGAAAGATAATAGATCTGTTAATCCGCCCGTATTTATGCTTGTAGTGCTTAATTGATACGTAAGTGTGACAATGTCATACAATGGCTACTACATAGTAGTACAAATAGTATATATATTAAAGAGTTCGATAATCTTGATTGGCAAGTTTCAATTCTCTACAGCATTCTTCTCCAAGTCTTTCTGGGCACGTTGTTTCCGATTCTTTTTACTCATCCATCCGAAGGCCGCATAGTACAAGAATGCTTCAAATGCCTTGGTGGGGAATATTTTGACCACCCACCAGTTTGGTATGATCCGGATAAGGACTCCGACGGGAATTGAAAGCATACCGCAAATAATAGCAGTTCCCCACATTGCTGGCGTTTGGTGTTTAATTGAAAAAGCAGCTCCTCCAACAAACATTATCAACACTTGCATAGATCCAATCAAAAGGGTAATGCATACGAAATACCAATTACGGAAAAGATGAGAGAAAAAGTTCAAGTTTTCGTTATTGATGCGACCGCGCACGTCTCTTACATCGGCGCACTCGTCAAGCTTTCTAGTGACAAACAATTTCCAGAATTGCAACCACACAAAGGCATTAAACGTCATCGCATCTAATTGAGCATCTTGGAAACTTGTCACTGGTTGCCCATGGAAGAAAATCTTTGCTCCAGCAAAATGTAACACGAAGGTTATGATAAGCTGGTTGATAGACTGTCCAATAATCATTTTCCACATGGATACACTGATTAAAGGCGCTGATCTGCCAGCTGGCTTTCTATTGAGCAATGAATCATCAGGCTTATCTGTGGCCAACGCCAATGCTGCCAAAGTGTCCATAATCAAATTAACCCATAATAATTGCACAGCAGTAAGGACAGAATGACCGTCAGACGAAGCGACGGCAGATACAAACGTCAAGACACATGCAGTGATGTTGACAGTCAACTGAAATTGGATAAATTTCTTAATTGATTCCGCCACAGTACGTCCCCATTTTATTGCCTGGACAATGTCAGTGAACTCGTCGGTCATGAGGATGATGTCAGAAGCCTCTCTAGCGACTTCTGTACCGCTGATTCCCATTGAAAATCCAACATCAGCAAGCTTTAAAGCTGGAGCATCGTTGGTGCCGTCTCCTGTTACTGCGACAACCTCGCCAGCGTTACGAAGGGTCTCGACCAAGATTCTCTTGTCCTCAGGTGAAGATCTAGCAAGAACACGTAACTGAGGAACAATCTCTGCGCGTTTTTCGGGGGTCAATGCTCTAAATTGAGGTCCCTCCATGTGAGCGTATGGATTGGATGAATCAGCAGGCGTAAGAATATTGCACCCACGAGAGATGGCCTTTGCTGTAGCCAAATTATCACCAGTAACCATTCTAACAGTGACACCTGCTCTTTTACATTGGTTAACAGCTTCCGGAACTCCCTTCTTCAATGGATCCTGAATACCAACCAACAAATCCATCGTGAAATTGGCATCTGACAGGTGAGCTGTGGCTGTACTGTCAATAATTTTCTCCAAATCAGCATGGTCTAAATTCTGGTCGTCGGCAATTTCAGCAGGGGGCCAGCTTGACGCATCGAAGTCCTTGTGAGCTAAAATGATAGCACGCAATGCGTCATCTGCGTATTCGTCTATTTTCTTCAAAACTTCCGAACGATCGTCTCTGGACATTGTCTTCTCATTATTCAGGGTGCCGCTATGAATACTTGAGCAGTGACGAAAGACAATTTCGGCCGCTCCCTTGATGTAAAGACGGAACCCAGTGTCAGTCTTCACAACAATTCCCGACCATTTGCGAACACTCTCGAACGGAATAACTTGAGCTGTTTGATCGGAAATTTGACTTCTCTGCAGAGATAACGAATTGCTCTTGAAGCTTTCAAACGCTTCTTTTGCAAAGATTAAAAGTGCAGACTCGGTTTTGTTTCCCAAGTAAGGCTCCGATACCACACCCAACTTTTGTTGTTCCTTTTGAGAATCGTTACTATCATGAAACAAATGATAGAAAAACGATTTCTTTTGTGGTCTTTCCTTTGCTCTCTTTGCCTTTTCTTCGTCGAAATCTGGGTTGTCAAACGCGGTAGAATTGAACAATATATTGGACACAATTGCTTGCTTGAGATCCTCGTCAACACGATGGACCATCTCTTTCGAGTTTTTGGCGTTATCTGTAATGCCTGCATTAGCAGTCTCGTCAAAAAGCAAGTCTTCGTTGACAAAAGCCCGAACGATCCGCATCTTATTTTCAGTCAAAGTTCCTGTTTTGTCCGAACAAACAGCTGTAGCGCCACCCATTGTCTCACATGAGCGCAAAACACGCACCAAATTACCATTTTGAGCCATCCTGGTTGTCGCAAATGCCAATGCCAAAGTGACCGCCAAGGGAAGACCTTCTGGGACGGCAACAACGACAATAGTGACAGACACAATCAAGATGTCAACGAAAACTCTTCCCTTCTCGGCAGGTGCAATATCATTCAAAAACCCATTTGGAGCTATGTTGATCGCAAATCTAATCATCAATACAGAGAAAAGAACAAGTGCGGCCAAGAACCCATACTTCGAAATTCCCTCGGCCAAACTATCTAAACGAGCTTGCAATGGCGTCATTTCTGATTCAGCGCTGAGAGATAACATGGTTCTGCCATGGACAGAATTTTCACCAACAGCAGTTACAAGCGCTGTACCAACACCAGAGAGAACTTTGGCTCCAGAAATGAGAAAGGGGTCCGGGAATTTAACACTTGCCGAACCCAAATCTTCAGTTCCATCAGCGTAATCTTCAAAGAAAAGACCAGCCTCACGAGCAGATCTCTTTTTCACTGTATTGGATTCTCCTGTCAAAGCTGACTCGTCGCACTCTAATTCACCGTGAATGAAGACACTATCGGCGGGGATCACATCACCAGTCTCTAAAGAGATGATATCACCAACGACAAGACTATAAATGGAAATCATTTCTCTGACTCCGCTTCTAATTACAATCACTTCTCGGTCTTCTTTCTTTGCGTTAAGCTTGGCGAATTGGCGCTCCTTCTGGTAATCATTGGCGGCGCCCACAACTACCACAATCACAACGGCAGTGATGATTGCGACACCCTCCACCCAATCAACTTTAGGCAAAGGATTGCCCTCGCTATCATATTGCTGGTGGGAACTAAATGTCTCGTAGAGTCCCAATGCTAGGGATACTGCTGCGGCACATGTCAAGAGAATCAACACTTTGTCCTTCATTGCTTCTGCGCACAATCGCAAGAAAGACTTCGAAGATTTCGACGGAAGAACATTTGCGCCGTACTTTTCGATTCTCTCATCCTGGTTGCCTTCGCTTAGGCCGCTGGAGATATCGGTTTGTAGGTTCCTGGCCAAATGCTCGATTCCACCCAACTCATGAAGCTTCCGAAGCGACTTTGGGTCATGGAGAGCAGTGAGGTCCTCTGGTGAGAGAGGGAAACCGGTGGGCTGGAGGGGCGAGTCTGAAGTTGCCGAGATATCATCTCGATGTTCGTCCTTTGGGACAGCCAACGACATTTTTTTTATTTCAAATTGGCTCTTCGCGATTAGTCTTGTTAATCGATATTCGGTTCGCTTCCGACTAGAGTAAGTAAGTAATTCTAATTGAGCGCACTTTTGTTTCAAGTGGTTGCAAATTTGATAATAGACCGGAAGGGAACTGTAAGAAAGGAAATTTGTAGCCGAAAAGAATATCAGAATATAAACTTCAATCTTTTGCTTAACTTGGATTGTATTTTGCTTGTACTATTACTATCCTACTGTCCTTCTGGTAAAGTGTTGTATTCACTTAATTTATCAAGGCTGTGCTACTTAGCAGTGAGGATAATCGGGCCTAAATTGATAGACTTGCAAAGGACAGAACAAGCGAAGCTCTGGGGTTTACTTTGAATAATGAAACAATCGAACACTCAATTGGAAAAACACATCTAGTTTTAAACTTTTCACGGAGCAAGCGGCGGCATTGCGTTGTGCCAACCACACAGCCCCGTTGCACACGATTCCAGTTTGCCTGCAGAGGCTGAGTAGTGAATGGGCCAAGCGCAGATTGACATGCAAATGCCGGAACACCGGGAATTAGACTCGGTTCGGAATATTCAAAAGGTATTTATTGCAATTGCGTATTATCCGCTTTGTTCTTTTTTTCGTTGTCGATGGTTGGAGGCTTAGGGAAGGGTTTGACGCCGCCTTAGCATGTTATATGTACGAATGACAGAACCTGCGTACCGGATGCACGCAATCGATCCGCATATCTGAGCACCAGGACACCAGCACCCGTTCTTCTAATGTCCTATATAAAATAAAAGAATAGGTTATTTCGAGTGTTTTCAATTATTTTCGAGTCTATTACTTTTTGCTCGGAATAATAGGTTTTGAGTGAGGAGACTGGCGGGGCGATCGTGGTCTTGGCATAATCACGGCTGTGCGTCCACTTTCGTCATTGCGTTCCTACCCAAGCCACAAGTCGCTTAACAACAAAACGCCAAAAGGAAATCTGAACCTATCGGAAGCTTCTTGAAAGCTCCGCCTTTTATTACAAACTGCCTTTCTGGGTGTATTCACTTGTTTCTACCAATACAAATTAACGTGCAATTGTCCCAAAATCAAGCGCAAATCAGCTGTATACCCATGAAAGAGTCTAAGCCTCTTGATTTTGGATAGATTTACAGGTATGTAAAATGCGCTGGGATGTGCAAGGCTGTGTATTTTTTTTTTTCATACTTCACTATATGCGTCTCAACATGGCGAGTCCACCTGGGAGCACGGCAACATTTTGGCATTTGCAGCCATTCCATTTCTGGCAATTCGCGTACTCATGGAAGTCTCCACACACCCGCGTCTTTTACTATGCTGCAAGCTCTTGAGGATAAAACAGAACAACAGTTACTGTCTACGACAAAAATTAAGGAGCTCTATTCAATTCAGATTTTATTCTTGGTTTCGCCGATCACAATGATTTAACACCATCTATTTGATTAATCGTAGCTTATCAAAAAACCATCGAGGCGAATTTAAGTCAAAATGCCTCCTTCATTGGATATTATTTATATTCTTTCACTGTTGAATCTGTCAATCAACCTTAATTCATTCTGTCAGCTGATATTGCCACCATTTCTTTTTTTGCAACCACTGAATCCACGTGACAAAACCGACCCACACAATACTGTGGCATCATCGCACATGAGTTCGGTCACGTGAACTCATCTCAAGCAATCTAGTATAAACGTAATCTAACACCGAATTTACGTGTTGACTGTAATTTTTTAATCCTTGAGTGTATTTAACTCACGCCTACTTTGGCAAGTGCCAATTTTCTCCGAAGTCCACCGCCCATCGTCGCGGCCAATTTTGCTTCATCTGAGACAAGGCAATTTAAACCATCACGGGTTGTCTGCAGTACATTCGAGAAGCCTCATATTTGGGTTTGTAAGCTAAGAAATTATAAAGGTGCTGCCTTTCGTCATTGATCCTCGAGTTTTAATTATTGAGAATCTTTCCAATCTTTTCTTCCAACACTTAATACAAATATGACAATTGAAAACACCACAGAATACGGCTTCGGCACCCACGCCATTCACGCCGGTGCTCCTCTTGATCCACACACTGGTGCAGTTATCGAGCCAATCTCTCTTTCCACCACTTTCGCTCAAAGAGAACCATCCAAGCCTCTTGGAATCTACGAGTACTCTCGTTCTGCCAACCCAAACAGAGACAACTTCGAGTTGGCCGTTGCCACTTTGGAGAAGGCCCGTTATGCTATTGCCTTGTCTTCTGGCTCTGCTACCACCGCCTTGATCGTTCAATCCTTGAAGATCGGATCGCACATCGTTTCTGGAGGTGACGTCTACGGAGGCACCCACAGATACTTCACCAAGGTTGGTGTCACCCACGGTGTCGAGACCACTTTCGTTAAGGACTTGGCCCAAGACTTGGAATCCGCTTTGAGACCAGAAACCGCCCTTGTCTGGTTGGAAACCCCATCCAACCCTACTTTGTCTGTCACCGACATTAGCTACGTTGCTTCTGTCATCAAGAAGTGGAACGAACAACACAACAAGTCTGTGATTTTGGCTGTCGACAACACCTTCTTGTCTCCATACATCTCCAACCCATTGGTGCATGGTGCTGATGTTGTTTTGCACTCCATCACCAAATACATCAACGGACACTCTGATGTTGTTGGCGGTGTTTTGGCTACCAACTCCAGCGAGTTGCATGAGCAATTCCGTTTCTTGCAAAACGCTATCGGCTCTGTTCCTTCTCCATTCGACTCTTGGTTGGCTCACAGAGGATTGAAGACCTTGCACTTGCGTGTCAGACAAGCTTCTAACTCTGCCCAGAAGATTGCTGAGTACTTGTCTACTCACGAGTCTGTTCTCGCCGTCAACTACCCAGGTCTTAAGAGCCACACCAACCACGCTGTTGTGTTGAGACAGCACAGAGATGGTTTGGGAGGTGGTATGATCTCTTTCAGAATCAAGGGTGGTGCCGCTGCTGCCTCCGCTTTCACTTCCAGCACCAAGTTGTTCACATTGGCTGAGTCCTTGGGTGGTATTGAGTCCTTGATCGAGGTCCCAGCCGTCATGACTCATGGTGGTATTCCAAAGGCTGAGAGAGAGTCTAACGGTGTTTACGACGACTTGATCCGTGTCTCTGTTGGTATCGAGGAGACTGACGACTTGTTGGCTGACATTAAGGAGGCTTTGAAGAAGGTCAGCGCTTAGGTTATAGACTAGAACTAATGGGTATTTATAGAAATAAATTAAATGAGATTGAGCAATGCGATTGTAGGATTTGTATCATGGAATGAGTGTATCATTTACTCGTTTATTCCTCTGCATGATGAGAGTAAAGAGAAGGCCTCGAGAAGCAGTTAAACCTACTGAAATGGGAAGAAAGAAGAAAACAGTCGCTGGAGTCACAAATCGATCATCGGTTAAATTCTCTTGAATTAATTCTATACATATTGCTAGAAATTTCGATTCTTGGAGATCTCCTTGTTTGGCTGCAATCTGATGTGCCTGCATCTTTATCTCATCTCTTAATTTGCAGCTACTCCATCTCCCCTAACCAAACCACAACCATGTCATTTTCATCGGCATTGTCCAAAAAGAAAGCTACCGATACTGTAAATAAGCTTTTCGAGAGCATTCTCCCCGGTACAAGAGTCCTTCCGCAGAACGAGGTCTCGACTACAGAGAGCTTTCACCGAGAAGCTAAGAAACAACAGCTTCTTCCAGAAGAAATCAAGAAATTGAATAAAGCTCAAAAGGCCAAGCAAAATAAGAAAGTGAACAAAAAAGTTCTCAAAGACAAAAAATTCACCAAAATGATGAAGTACAAATTGATTAAGGAACATAAGAATAACGATGATCTCACAGAGGAAGAGAGAAAATACCTTAGAAAACTCATCAAGAAGAACTCCTCGGCCGTTAGGCGTGCTGGTGATGTTGACGACATGTTGATAAAGGAGGAAATCGATGATCTACGGTCGGAGATTCTTGCCATGGAGAATGAGAAGAACGATAGATCGACGGCAAAGCAAAAGGAGAACCGTTTGCATGCTTTCAAGGAGAAGGTGACGGCTGGAACGCTCTCCTATCCTGGTTTGACGCCTGGCTTGGCTCCTGTTGGTTTAGATGATGAGTCTGATGACGAATAGGCATGTACGTCTACTTTCCGATGCTTAAACTTGAAACACAAGTTTGCCTAAAGAACTCGATTCCGATAAAGAAAGACTACAAAAATAAAACATTAACATGAGTGTATAAATAATTGCATTAACGACCCAATTCATAAAGAGCCTGACAGACGTCTGTCGTCTTCTTTCTCACAGACCGGCGCTTATCGTCAAGCCCAGGCGCAAGAAGCTGTGTCAACGAAAATTGAAAACTGGAAATTTTGCTCTGATCGAAGTTCTGCAAGATCTTCAAAAGACATTCCAAACTCAATAATCTGATCTTTTCAGTATTTATAGATTTTTTATTGACCACCATCTTCGTGGTTCCCAAATCAACCAACTTCTTAATTAGACCATGTAAATCATTCTGAATAAGCTCAGGTGACTCCGCAATCGCCGTCTCCAATGTCTGTAGAGATGCCTCAAGGATGCAGCTGTTATGTGAGTAAAGCCCGTTGATAACAAGAGGAAGTACCGCTTCGAGATGTGGGTTGATGACTTTAGAAGACACATTTTGAATGATAATGGAAAGTGTGCTTAAATAAATTTCCTTTTTCTCATCTTTCTGTGCTTGTAAGTAGTTCTCAATCAAAACAGGCGCCGTTTTTTCGAAAATTTGTTGCTTGTAAAGCATTCTCACGTTCAAATTAACAACACCAGAGATAATTTTCGTGGACTTGGTCTCGTTGACGAAGATTTCAAGATCGCTCATTAAAACAGCGTATGAGCGGGAGATCAATTTGCAGAAGCTCAAGTCCTCTGATTCGGTCAACTCTGAAAGAAGACTCTGTAGAAAGTTCAACCCGTTGGGATCAACTCGCACCAACAAGCCCTTTGCAATCCAAATAGAAATTTCGAAGCTGTCCTTCTTGGTCTTCCCTTCAAGAAACAAGCCATTTAAAAGTTCTTTGACTTGACCATCATTAGCTTTTGTGAACTTGTTAATGAAGAGCGCTAAGAGCTGAAGATACTCTAATCTGACGAATTCATTATTGATTGTTGGAATGATTCTAATGATTTCCGTTGTCAATTGTTGAGCTGTTTCTTCAGGAAGGTTGCAGCTGCGGTCCACATTGACAATGACATGTTTGTATAATGAGATTTTTTCTGAGGGCTCACTCAAGTTAAACTCAACTTGGAAGCCTTGTACAGGCTTGCCCTTGCAAAAGAGATCTGTCATTTCATTAAGAATTTGATCTTGTTTCAGTTTGTCGCTAAATCTCACAATGAGGCCTAGCAATCTACCAGATAACTCGAGAATCAAGGCGTTATTCGAGAAGTTCTTAGCCATGACTGTCAAGAAGCGAGGGAAAAATTTGCTGTACCAAGAAGTGGCCAAAAATGGTCTTGCCTGTTGAGCTTGCTTGAAAGAGGACAAGAGACTCTCGATTAAATTAAGACATAACTCATCGTCGCAAGCATCGTAGGTCAACTTGTTAAGATAGCGGATAGACAAGACTTCCAAAAATTGGTAATTGAGACAAATCTGATTGATGATCTTCAAGACGGCCGGGTCGGAGACTCGCTCAAGTAAGGGAGGCAAAATGATGGAAATGACAGAGGTTATGTATGCATGTTGTGACTCTTCGGCGCCTTCGGACATGATCTTAGCCAAGCTGTTCGTAATTTTTTTCACTAGAACATCGGCCTCCAAATTCGTACTGCCGCTCTCAATTAAGCTGTTGAGGTTTTCGCTAAACCATGTTAATACCAAAGTGACTTCTTCCGGAGACAAAAACTGCTCTAGATTGACGATTTTTGTGAGCTGCAGCACGATCTTACATTTGAGTGACTTTTCAATGTTCGATGAGCTTTGTAACAACTGGCCCATGAAGATCAACATGTGATCTCTGTAGGTATCCAAAGAGCTACGTTCGGCGAGGAGCTTCTGTGCCGTAATTACATATCCGAGATTGTCAATAAGATCACGCTGCTTGGCAACTGTCAAAGAAACGTCAACTTCTTCCTCGTCTTCGATTTTTTGATAATCACTACGAATAAAATGACCCCACACCTCGAAGGAAAAAAGCTTGTCAACAACGGCATTGAAAAATGCAACCGAGGAATAAGCCATGGAACATAACATCAAGACAGCTGGCTTGGATGTCTTGCCAACTAAAGATTTATAATTTGACTCCAAACCTTCGAGAACGTTAGAAGTGATTGATGCGAACGAATCACTGTTCACTAATCTCAGCGCCAAGGTGTTAAGAACTAATAAGGTCAAAATAAGGGTCTTGTTGTCATCAGACTCATCTAAGGTCTCATACTCGGGAGGGATGATGTAATCTGCTTCAGGCTTGAATGTCAGAATGTCGTTGTGCAAGATTTCGAACTTCAAGGCGTCCCAGATTGATAGCCAGAACTGCTCTAGGATTTCCACGGAATAGTTACGTGTACACAACAAGAGACATTGTAAAACATCATTTCTCACAGTAGGATTAGTAGATGTCAATTTCTCAAACAAGGAAGGGAAGGCGTCCTGGCCATATTGGGACTGAGATGCTATGGTTTTTCTCAACTCCACCTTTAAGTCAGCGGCGGTAATCTTGTATGGATCATTTTCTGGAGTTGTAAAAGATATGGGAAAGTAGCAAAAACATACATCGAACAAATCCGATAAGAGTTCATCGTGTGTCTTGTTTATGGCTCTGTCCTCGAAGGAAACCAGCTCGTTGATAAGCCTGTTCAACTTGAACGACAGAAGCAAATTACGGGGATCCTTTTCACCGGTTGCAATGTGAATGAATGTTTTGGTATACGCCTCAGAGAACTCGGCACTGGCAGCTATGGCATCACGGTGCTTTTCCAAGATGGTCTCAAGAAGTAAAAAGCCTGCGTACCTGACCTTTGCCAAGTGTTTACGAGGGTCATAGACGTTTTCTAGAGTATTCAATAAAGATTTAAGATTATCGTTGACATGTGGAATAAAGTTCTTAGCCCTAACGAGAGAGCTCAATGCGTCTAATGTATGAAGAGTCAACTTTTCATCCTCGAGCTTGGCGGAAATGAATTGTAAGAGCACGCCGACATCTTGCTTGGAGATAATGACGCTATCTGTCTCGGCGAGTGTCTCGGCGAAACATTGGATGGCTATAACTCGAAGCGATACATCGTCTGACGTCAAGGAGGGTCCCAAGACTTGGATGAACCTGAGGAGCGAGAGCGACTTCTCGGTCAATAGCCGGGCCAACCTTTTGGAAAAGTCGGTTGTTGGGCCCTCGCTCGTTGCAGCAGCGATAAACTGGTTGACGAGAACGGACGGTTCTTCGGAACTCATTACTTGTGGGATCAAGATCAAGCGACTTTCGAAGTTATCGCGGGGGAAGGGAGGGCTCAGTCTTGGGAACGACATTGCAGGGCGAAACATCCGGAGGTGAATGAAAAATCCACTTTTTAAAATTACACTTTCCTTAAATAATTATGAAAAGTCACTTATAGTCTGTGAGAGCATTATCTTTTTTGTCGGTGTCACTTTGTTAGCCCTGTTAATCATCTTCTTGGTGACCAAGAGATTGTATAAACAAAAACGCGAAAGTGAATTATTGTTCTATGTATTCAATGTTAGTTTGATAAGTCCGGTCTCAGATTCGAGTCCGTTGGTGCCTTAGACCGTGCTTACCTAAAGAGCACCCAAGCCCTGTCATTGATGTCAGGAACAGACTGAACAGATTGAATTCACGACAAAAAGGCTCCTCTAATATTAAGTGCTAATAATTCACGTAAGCGCTGAAAATTTCTTTCTACCCTGGAAATTTATCATCGGATCTCTTACAAAAATGACCCAATTGAAGGCCCACTCGAACATCATCAATTCAATTTCACAACTTAAAAAACGAAATATCAAATGAAATTGTATGGATTCCAAATCTTAGAAATAATTGCTTGCTCCTGCCACTATTTTAAAGTCCTCTTTTCCCGCCAGGCGCCTGCTTCGGCGCGGCTGCTACCTCCTGCTTCCTGCCCTGTCCCCTTAAGTATACACACACAGATCCACCTCCTCAATTGATCCAGGAACGTCCATGCCCCCACTTCTCGAGACCAGCATCTAATTTTAACCTTTTTGCATTGCTTAATAATTCCATTCCATTTTCTGACCTCCACCAGTATATAAGCTCCGTCTCTGTGCTCGGGCCCTCAATTAACCATGATTGAGATCCCTGCTCTAGAACAGCCTATGTACGCTCCACACGAGCTTGAAGAGATACAGCTGCAATTCCACCAGGCCACAGTAGAAAACCGCACCCACGGTACGCATGGCCTACTCGATCGGGACAATTACGAGCTTTCTCCACCTCTCGATAGTCCCATTGCCTCTGAAACGATCATCAATGATCAGCGATACAATGTTGAAAGTCACGATTATAATCTGGGAGAAAGGCTCGAAGAGCTCATGAATGCCTCGCCATCTGGTGCACCGCGTATGCCCCAGCAATGGCAACTTCCGGTACTTGATCCAGCCGATCAGACACCTGTCACAGAAATGAACTTGCAACAACCCGAACTCGGATACCCCTTTCCTATCAGTGAGCCATATGAAGACAATAGCGACATTCGTGCAGAGCGATACGTGAAATCAATTCCTCCGCCCACGCTCCGAAATGCAACTGACTCTTTTGGCACAAGCGCAATAGAGCCGGTGCTAGAAGAGCAGGACGAGGATGAAGACAATGTCGATGATTTGTATAAATTTGGTTCGAATGGTCCAGCTGTTACAAATGGCATAATTGATGAAAATGGCACCGATTACTCAAGAACTGAAAGCCCTTTGATGTTACCAACTGGACTTGGCCTTCAAAATACTACCCAGGACAATTTTCAACAAATAAGGAGTTCGGAGCCTACTGACAACGAGTTTTACCTGAAAACGGACGCATTTCGTATTTCTCCTGGCGTAGCCGAACCTTCGGAAGTGTCGGGTCTCAACATACAAGAGAATCATGCCGAAGACTTGCGTTTGAACATGGAAGAGCTTCAAATGAACGACATCCCCGTGCCACAAGTAGTACATTCAGCTGTTGGCCAGCCACGCACTCTACTTGAATCAGTGGGAGCACCACTGATTGAACATGCTGCTCAGATGACTGAAGCACAATACATAGATGGGTATTCTCCTGATGCCACGCCTCTACGAGCACTTGAATTGGATACTCCATTTAAAAATTCGTCTTCTCAAGTTTTTGCATCGCTAGCGCCAGGAATTGCGAGCAGACTAGAACCATCGCCACAATTGCCATCTCCATTGTCGGCTAAGCCTCTGCGTCTTACTTTGCCCCAAGGCAAGGAGTTTGCACAGATGCGAAAATTAATAGCTACAGAGATGAAGAATCCTGCTGAGTACTCCCTCCATATTCTTTTCACGCAGTTTGTGCGACAAGCGGAACGAAAGCTCAACAGGTTCATCGACTTCTCTTTAGATAGAGAACCACCCATCTTGGAGCTTTTAGCCGAGGGCGTAGATCCTCAATTCGATAATATGATTGCTTCATTGGGATATATTGCCAAAAGGAAACCTAAGCCCGTCATTGATAGTGTCATGTACTGGCGAAAACTGAAGAGTGAGATAGCCACTATGGCTTATGCCGAGGTTGAGCGCATTTTGGACTTGACTCGGTCAACACAGCCAGTCTCAGCATCCGATAGACTGCTTGAGCAGCTGAACTCGAATCTGCCATCTCTACTTTCTCAACAAAGCCCCATCAGAAGCAAGCGGAGCTTGAGTTTTAGGCGAAAATCGCCCGCAAAACCCTCTCACAGAAGAAACGCATCAGCTTCTGTAATTCCCACGCTTGAGCGACCCGCGTCTTCCTCGCACAAACCGAATGTTGACCGTTCATTCTCCAATAACGATGTAGCAAAACAGAGACTATTCTACGAGGAAGAGACTTCGCGAGCAAGAGCAACAGCTATACAAGCTGAGCGTAAATCCTTGGCATCCATTTATATACTATGTAGAGTACTTATTGAGGTGGTTAGACAAATCTCGTCTGATGCAATGGGTCTGGACCTCAACAAACTTGAAGAAATTGTGTATAATCAATTGAAGACAACAGACCCAGTTGCTACAAGTGAATCATTTGTCCGTCTGGCCAATTGGAACTTGTTTGCGGAGCTTCTAGGATACATGTCTGAGAAACGGTTTCTCAACGTCAGTGACCGATTCATTGCTGATTTAGAGAGGGTGCCCGCATCAGTACCTTACGAGGATGAGCCAAAGCTTCATTTGCTCATTCACGGTATGAGATGTCTCAAACTAACCAACTATCCGTTGGAAAAATTCGAAGAGAGTGCGGAGTTCATTCAATCTCTCACTAAGTTCTTCTGTAACTCCACGAGCCACACTATTGTTTACGCTTATGCTGATGTGCTCAGCAATTTAATTTTACCGCTAGCGCCCAAATTGACTGCTGAGGCTAATCATCCTTTGTGGGTAGAGGCCATTACGCAGATGTACAACAAGGCGCAGCGCTTATGGCAGGCACTGGCTTCCAGCTCCCAAAGCTCGCTCAGTCTTTCACATTCTGCCCCAAGTGCTTATGGTGCGGAAGAAAATAGTGATTGGGGAACTCTGCTCACTCTTATGACCTCAGCAATTGCCGTTAGTTCTAAAGAGCTCTTTTCCAACACGTGGTTTCTGCTCATTGAGGCAAACGCTCATAAACTCAAGCCTAAAGGTGACACACAGCTGAAAACCAAGCTCATAGCATGTGCTTCCAGACTTTTATGGGTTTACATCAACAGGTTGCCTGACACGCTTAACAACACGGTCAAGCGACTCGACAGCCTCTTCGATCTTCTTTTTTTCGGCCCCAACGTCTCTGGCAAGAAGCAACAATGGATAGTTTTGGATAACCAGCTTATTAATGGCATCTGTGAGATAATCCGCGTGGTGGGATTTCAGCACTATAATTATATTCTCGAAAATGTCATTCTTAAACTTTTGCGTTCGAGCTTCCAAGGAGCGACCATAGAAGGCTGCTCACCCGAAAAGCTCATTATAGTCATCAACTCTTACATGCTCTGCCTTAAAGACCATAAACTTGGCGTGAAGCCACAATTTCCTAGTGATAACGTACTTAATGGTATGCTTGATGTGTCGGGAATCGATGATGAGGACAAAAAGCTGATTTTCCCTCGGGTCATATCGCTGGTGGTGTCTGATCACACGTTTCACAAGCAAAACAAGACCATGTCAGACTTCCGTGGCCTTGAAAATTTCGAAAATCACGAAGAGATTTACCGCAATTTCACAGCGCTCTTGAAGCTTCTTGACAGTCAATGTGGTGTTGTCAACTGGACCAAAAACGAGTCTGCTATGGGAGCCACATTTGGGTTATCCAAATCTTCGTTATCACTTACCAACTTCAATTTCGGGCTCGACTTTTTGCAAAACCAAAAGAACGCTCTCACTGATTTGTTCATATCTCTACTTGATGCGTCTGCGTGGTCCATAGCGCCCATTCTCGGTGACAAGGGCCCAAAAATTCAATTGGAGCTAACATTCCAAACGCTTGTTGAAATTTTGATCAGAAATTCGATTCATGAGAATCCATTTGTAGCATCAGCGTCATTGCGTTCTCTCGCAAAATTGGCCTCACAAAGAAACGCAGGTGCTCTTATGACCATATTTTCACGAATTGCTTTCCGATTCACGGAAAAACCGGGCCAGAACTACGACAGCGATTACTTCAATTCGAAGAGTTTTGTCCGTTTATTGCGTATTTATGTTGAATTGCTAAGGTGCTGGCTTCATCAGTTCTCCGAAGCTACCGCGTCTGCTCCTGAAAACTCAGATAAAGGCAGCTTGATTGGCGATGAGAGTCTTAACGACTTGTATCAAATTAACTACAAGGCGCCGGACTTGACAAACTTGGAGAACCCAGTGAACAAGCTCAAACCTTATGAGGAGCTAGAATGGAAAAATGTCATTACCGTGATTGAGGCAGTGGAAGGTAATGGATTATTTTTCCTCTGTTCTGGCGATAGCCGTGTTCGTCAATGTGCCGTGGCTATTCTCCGTATTGTTGAGCAGTTTGACCAGTGCATCTACGACAGCACAGACACCAAAACCAAACTTGAGCCGCCCAATGTTAGTGTTGGCAAAGGCCATTCCAGAACCTCATCAAAGTATGTCGCTGATGAAGGAACGCGTCTCATTCAAGTCATTGACAATATTGACTTGCTTGATCTTCTCAAGCCACTCAAAAAAGAAATCAGCGCTCCTGAAAAGGCAAGACTTAGCAAGATCAAAAGCAAAAAAGGACTTGTGTTCAAATTTGCGTCTTCGGACAACAGTATCGATCTGACGATTTGGTTTCGCATCTACCCGCTGCTTCTCGACATTCTTTTCGAAAAGTGTCCCATTGCAGTCGCCCTCTGTCGGTCTATAGTATGTGTGAGATTGGTGCAAATGCACGAGCTTGTGGTGGCATATTCAGAGAGCTTCAAGACGTACACCACGACGCTTTTCGCGCGGCTGTCCAGCTCTGTGCCGCCCGAGCTAATCATTAACCAATGGAAACTTTACCTCATTTTCGCGTGTTGTCTGTTGACCACAACCAATGACCAGGTGATTTCGATCCCGCTGCAGCCAAACCATGGCCGCAAGAAATCTTTGCCTATGTATATCCAGTACCAAAAGATTACAAGTGCCAAATCGGTATTTCGCATGGTTCTCCCACTTTTAAAAGCCCCCCTGTCTGTTATAAGAGAGGCAGTAGTTTCTGGGCTTAGCTCCATCAACATCAATATTTGCCGTAATTTGACCGAAAACTTACCTGATTCGATGTCGGATTGGCACATGGACTCCAAGAAAAGAGACCCAACTGAGGATATGGTGCGAATTGAAGTTGTGCAAGTCCTAAGCATCATTACGCTGCGTCTTCGTAACAATCCACACCTCTATTCAGACGAGGTGACCCTAGCTAACCTCGTGGGAATTATCAAAAACGTCAAAAAGTTTCTTTCGCTTCCTTTCGTTCAGGTCCTGCCCGAATTCCAGAGACTTCGTTTCTACTTTAGTAATCTTTTAGAGAACGTCTACGTTGGACTCAAAGACAAGCCCGACCTCAATCGATGGCTCCCATTTGAGGCGCGTATTGGATGTTTCAATTTCTTACAGGAATGGTGTGGGTATGGAGACCTGCGTGCCGTTTTAGAAGAGCGGTTCGCCTTAATGACTAAGAAAGCACAGCTATCTAAAGAACCCGCAGCAATGATTGCCAGTTTAGACTACGGCCGCAAGGCTTTCCAATTTGCTGCATTGAGTTGTATGGCCACCATTTGTTCTGGTTCCTTAGTGCAAACTTTAACCGCTCCGCAGCAGATCGCGCTCATTTCCTTCGATATCAAGCTGATGATGCGCTGGGTGTACGAGATTGTAAGCTCAGACAATCCAAAGGTGGAGGAAATTGGCCGGGCGGCGCTCGAAAATATTCTTCGTTGCAACATCAACAACGACGAGATCTACCAAGAAGCTTTAGTGCAATGCTTCTCTCCGAAATGCTCGTTACACGTCCGAGAGACCTACTTTACACTTCTTGTGGACACATTTATTAAGCATAAGGCCACGCAACAGACCCCGTACGAGTTATTCTGTGTGTGTCTTTTCCTCGTAGGAAGTGACAATTTCGAAATCAGATACTCTGCCATCACGTGTATCAAACACATTGAGGCTCAATTCTACAAAACTGCGACGGCAGAACCTGTAACTGAAACGGTATGTTCGCTGACGATGATGATCTACAAGAAAGCGTTAGATGAAATTGCCTTACAGTTTGCTTCTACACATTCAGCTGAGGCTCCTACTATCATCAGTTACATGTGCAAATACATGTTGGCTGTGGACATTTCCACCCGTAAGGATGTGTTCATATGCATGATTCCATGGATGCAGTCATTTGAGTTGAGGTACGTGGAGCCAACTCCACAAGCAGCAACCACGGATGCCAACAAAAACGGCGCGGGTTTGGATTCTGGGCCTTTGCTTGAGGCGTCGTCACTCATGGTACTCAACAATATGTTTGAACTAAACGTTCGGTTTAGTAAGGAACATTCAAGTGAATTGCAGGCGTTGTGGGCGGCGCTTGGCAGCAATTCCAACAACTTTGACGTGATTTACAACTACATCATTGACCAGTGTTTGAAGCGGCGCAGTTCCGAGTTCGTGGACCATTCAAGACAAATCGTCGCTTATCTTGTGTTCTCGCGGCCAGACTCCTCTGTGATCGTCAACCGCCTTGTTGAGAATCTCCTGCCCAAGGCTATGGTCCCACAAATCTCTCAGAGCAGTATAGGTGATTTTGAATCCAGCAACTTCCCATATTCGGCCAATCTTAGCATGGTCTTGGCCAGCGACACCAAGGAGTCACCATTTTCGTTGGGTCAGCTCTCGATGGTGTTTTTGGTCGACTTGTTTCGGGCCAACCGTGGACTGGCGTTCCAGAACTTGCCGCTTTTGCTCCATGTCAGCTTTTCGCTTTTGGACCACTACTTGCCGCTCGTGCAGGAGCTAGCGATTTCGCTTTTGATCCATCTAACTCAATTGATTGCACCCAATAACCCAAAGTCTCTGCAGATCATGGCTACTTTACGAAGCAAAAATCATCTGGCACATTTGTGGGTGTATGATGATTTGAATGGCGAGAAGAAAGGCGGGATAACTCCGAAAAATATGGACACTACCGTGCGCACCATTCTTGAGCTATTCACGCCCACGTTCCCTACTGTTCAGAAAGACTGGGGTCACATTTCATTAAAATGGGCCACATCTTGTGCTGTCCGTCACATTGCATGCCGGTCGTTCCAACTATTTCGGTCCCTTCTTTCCTTTTTGGACCAACCCATGCTCAAGGATATGTTACACCGTCTATCCAACACCATAGCGGATAGTTCTGCCGACATTCAAGGATTTGCTATGCAAATACTCATGACTCTCAATGCTATTACTGCCGAGCTCAGTTCTGAGAAATTGATTGACTTCCCGCAATTGTTTTGGGCCAGTGTAGCCTGTTTAAGTACCGTTCACGAGCACGAGTTTATTGAGACAATCTCCACCATGTCCAAATTCGTGTCTAAAATTGATTTAGATTCCCCAGATACAATTTCGTGCTTGCTTGCGACTTTCCCGCCAAAGTGGGATGGCAAATTTGTGGGCTTACAAGAGATTGTTCTAGTCGGGTTACGGTCCAGCACTGCCTGGGGTCCAACGGTCAAATTTTTGGACAGAATCACGAAATTGAAAGACAGTGAAGTAATAGGATCCGGCGAATCACGGCTCTTCACTGCGGTGATTGCAAACTTGCCCAGATTCTTGCACTCCTTGGATGAGAAGAGCATCAGTCCAGAGGTTCAAGAGACGTGTATCTTGATCAGTGAAATGGCCAGTACGTGCAACAAGCCAGGGCTTCTGAAGATTTTGGACTCACTTGCGAAGAAAAAATTCCGCTTGAAAAAGGATTTCTTGAAGCAGATCGTTTTAGCCATTAAGAACTGTTTCTTCCCCGAATACGAAGCGCAGGCGCTCATTCTTCTTCTTAACTTCCTTTCCAACAAGATTCCCTGGGTGAAGATCGAAACTTTATCAATTCTCAAGCACATATTCCCGATCGTCAATTTGCAAAGAGAAGAGTTTGTTGGTATCGGAGCCGATTTAGTTGCTCCATTGTTGCGTCTTTTGCTCACCGAATACGCCGAGCAGGCATTGGAAGTGATTGATGAAGCTGTAGTAATCTCGGGCTCGCAATTAGACAAAGACATCTTACGTATGAGCATGGGTAACACCTCTATGCGAAAGGAGTACGAGCAAACGGCCACCTTATTCGGTATTCCAGATGCCAGTGGCTGGGCCATCCCTATGCCAGCAGTGACAGCGTCCCGCACGAGACACAATGTTCATGCGGTCTTTTCCACGTGTATCACGTCTTCGACCGTTGTGGATGAGAAAATGATGGAAAATGTCGACACAGAACAGATTCAGTTCCTCATGGACGAGTATCGTTCTCCAATCAGCGATGATGCAGACACAACGTCAATGAATGTGGAAGAGCCGCGCGCAACATTAAGCAATATGTGGGCGGCATTGGACGACTTTGACTCGTTTTTCACGAAGCCGTCCGAACAAAGAGCGCTGATGGGCGGTGCTACGTCTAGCGGTAGAGTCAAGAGCCAACACGTTCACAGTGCGTCTGTCGATACCAAGACAAGTAACTTCAGTGATACCTTATCGCCCGTTGATGGAACTGACTCCGTACCACAAGTGTACGATAAGAAGGCGTTAGTCATTCTCAACCAGATTCTTGCGCGCACGCAGTCCAACGCCTCTTTCAAGAGTGGCTTGGCTGAGTCTGTAGGCTCGCCTGTGGTTTCTGGTCGGAGCAAGGTACCCGTAGCCAAACGGTCGTATATTCCATTTCGCCATAGCCGCTTTGCCCGGCCCAAGACAGATCCGATGTCGACACCCGTGACGCAGAGCTCGGGCATCTTTGAACAGAGCCCAGGCATGTTCGAACAGAGTCCTTCAACGCCATCGCGCAGCTCTGTTCCAAACACCCCAAATCTCACGAACCAAAAAAGCGACAGTCCGCAAGAAACAATCATGTCACCCGAATCACGCATCACAGAGTCCAAGAGATTTGAGTTGTTGAGTGGCCGCAAGCGGAACCGCCAAAAGTAAAACTATGCATTAACAGTAACAGAAAAGATATGTATGATATTGTATATTTTAATTAATTCATCCAGTAAATTAGTATTTACTCGTTGTGACTCCATTCCTTTTTTACAGTTTTTTTATTTTTTCCTTCTTGTTTCTTTTTCTCAGCGATTTGCTCTTCCACAATCTTTCGCATCCGTCTATGTACAGTGACGCAGGACTGAATAGAATAGTAGGTAGTGAGACAGACAAAGTGAAAAAAAAACCGTTGACTCCACAAACCATGCCTCCAAAAAAGAAGCAACCCCCAGTGGACAAGGCAAAAGCCAAGGCCAAGGCCAAGGCGGCCGAAGACAAAGGTTTCGGAATGAAGAATAAAAATAAATCCAAAAAGGTCCAGAACCAAATCTCTATGATGAAGATGGGGGCAGACGGAGGACTAGCAAAGAAAAAAGAGGCCGAGAAGAAAAGAGAAGCCGAGGAGAAAAAAGCAGCCGAGCAGGCCAAAAAAGAGGCTGCTTCTTCTCTCGGGATTGTGCAACCCAAGGTCCCCTTTGGTGTGGACCCCAAGTCTATTCTATGTGAGTTTTTCAAGCAAGGTGTCTGTACCAAGGGCACCAAGTGTAAGTTCTCCCACAACCCCGAGATTGGCAGAAAAGATGCAAAGAAGGACTTGTACACAGACGCAAGAGAGGAGAAGGAGGCAGATACTATGGATAGCTGGGATGAGGAGAAGTTGAGAAAGGTCATTTTGTCCAAGCATGGTAATCCAAAGACAACCACGGACAAGGTCTGTAAATATTTCATCGACGCCGTCGAAAACGACAAGTACGGTTGGTTTTGGGTGTGTCCTAATGGAGGTAACGAATGTATGTATAAGCACTCTTTGCCTCCTGGCTTCGTGTTGAAGACTAAGGAACAAAAGAGACTCGAAAGATTGGCCAACGACGCACAACCAAAGATCACTCTAGAGGAATTCATTGAGATGGAGAGAGGCAAGTTGGACAAGTCCAAATTCACTCCAATCACGCTAGAAACCTTCAAGGTGTGGAAGGTCAAGCAGAAGGCCAAGAGAGAAGAAGAGAGAAAGAAGGAGCAACAATCTGGTAAGATTCCATTGACTGGAAGAGAGATCCTCCTTAAGAAATACGCAGACAAGTTTTATCAAGACGAGGAGAGTGACCAAGGCGATGAGATGGATCTCTCTGAGTTTAGAAAGGCTCTTCCTGAGGACGCAGGAGAGTTTAAGGACTATGGCGATGGAGATTTTGATGAATTTGATTCTTTAAAGGAATCCGAAGAGAAAACTGAGGCGAAGCCTGAGGAGAAGTCCGAAGCATCTGAGCCAACTGCTGTTGAGGCTTAAGGTCTGCGCTGTTTGACATATCGTTTGCAACATAGACTTTCTTCCAGACTATTGAAGAAGCTTCAATAGAAAGCGTGTTCCATTTATTAGCGCGTTTTTGGCATCGGCAATGAGCTCAGCTCGTTGTCCACTCATGAGACCTTGTCTCCAACCTACATGTAGAGCTACTTCGCAAAACTGTGTATCATAGAATATAATTATCGAAATGTGGATATTGTAAGCGATCGCTCTGTGTGATCATTTCTTTGGAAATAAAAGCCTATGGCGAAGGGATTAATCAAGACTACAGAAGTACACGTTTTCAAAATTTATTCAACTAAGCTTCCCATATATGATAAATAATTTCAAAAGCTTCTTTAAGCTCTTTTTTTATGCTGTGGCTTTTACCTTTAAGTTATCTAAAGATGATTTGAAGAAGTCTTTATCTGAATCTTCGAAAAATGCAATATCAGTGTCGGTACAATCCAACTCGTGCAAAGCAACTGATAACTTTTGGATCCACATGGCACCTTTCTCGTCTACTTCTTCCAATTCGAACTCGTCGTTCACCCCATGGAGTGTATTCAAATTGTCGAATGAACCATTTCGTGCGTCGGGGCTTTGACTTCTAAAATCTTTGCTCCGTAATTGTGTTTGTAGTTCAGGACTTCTGCTTCGAGTCTCGTGCCTTCTTGGGGGTGGTGGTGGTGGTCGATCGTCATCATTGTATTGAGTTGGGGTTAGTTTGGGGATAGTAGCTTTGTCAATCATGACACTTCTATCGCCGTCCATCGGAGTTCTTCTTCGAGGAGGAACCGGCGGCGGAGTCTCGACCTCATCGGTTTGCTGCGTCTTGGCTAATGGTTCACCCTTCAAGGAGGCAGGCTTCTTAGGAACAAGAGGAGGAAGTCTTTGAGCTCTCAAAAGCGCCGCTTTTGGGTCTACATCCAGATCTAAATCGATAAGATTATCCAATGAAACGGAAGAATTCTGTTTGGAGCTCATCTTCGCCGCTTTCCGCTTTTTCCATTCTGCTGTCATCCATTGAAGTTTCTGTAGAATATGGGAGTCGTCAATGAGTGAAAATGAGCCAGGAACAGCGCGAACGTAAATGGCCATGATCCTATTTGGAAAAGCCTTTGCTAAATCTACGTAGGCTTCAAAGTCATGTTCACCCGAATCTCCTATACAAATGAATTTCTTCTCCGGAAAATCCTGTAGTATTTTGGAGAGTGTTGTCTTTTTTCTAGAGGTAGAGGGCTCTCGTAAAGACGCGATGATATTTCCAGAATACTGCTTTAAATGAATAGAGCCACGGGGCAAGTTCACAGACTCAAAGTACTGATCTATAATGTTGTACAACTGCCAAGGTGAATTAGAAACGTAATGGAATGTGGCACCTGAGTTGGCTAGCATATCTTGGTACCACTTTACAACCACTGGGATATTCCATGAGCTTATTTGTCCCACCAAGAGCCTGCTCATAAGCTCACGTTTGTCTCCAATGACGCCAGTATGCTTTACGGTATCGTCAATATCACTAATTATTCCAAGGCCAGCAGGAGAAACAATGTTAATCTCCTGAAAGGAATAGACCGATTCATCGGCGGTTGCGTTTACTTGTACTATAGATGGTTTATATGGAACAAATATCTCCTTCACAAAATGCCCTCGGCCATCAGTATATAGCAGAGACTCTACGAGGTCGTGGGGTGTATCGCTTTCCTCTGAACCTATCACAACGTTGAGACTGGCTTTTGCGATAGATGTGGCAATGAATGAACTCAATCGCTCTTTAATTAGGCTATCTACAGAGTTTTGTTCTGAACTCGTTTCCTCGGCTAAAGTTGAAGAGCTGAATGATTCGGTGTCTGAAGAATTGCTGTCTACAATTGAATCTGAATCTCGCGTCAAGCGATCCATTGCCTTTTGTTGCATATCCTCGCCTCCACCTTTAGTCAACTGCTTTGCTAGCGATAGAACAAGTCTATTCTTTCTTGACATGAGACCAGGACACCACATCCACCCACGTACACTCACAAGGTAACCACCTTGGCTTGTTGGAGATTGCGAAGCCTCAATTGGCTTGGTAAACGAGGGAAATAGGGTAATTACAGTCCCTTTTGGAAACGTTAACGGCAGGCCAAATTCGTCGAACTCCATTTGCGGAGCTCTTGTTGCTGAGTTCGCAGCTAATTGTGCGACAGATGCAATTTTTGGTATATAGATATCTCTAGTTGCACGTGCTAATCCCAATAGTCTTTGTCTTCTTGACTGGGGGTTGGGTTGTGGAGAATCAATAGTGAACAGACTCGTGGATGATATTGGCAGTGGCGATCCAGAAGGAGTGCCGTCTTCACGTTGGCCAGCCCGGTTCCAGGCGATGGAAGATACTGGATTTGACATTCCAGAAGACCTTAATCGCTGAAGCGGGAACCGGGACCAAAAGCCTGCTCTGGGGGCTCGAAGTGCTCTGTAGTCCTTGTAGACTTCACGAAGGATTCGAAGCTTTGAGAGTCTTGGTTTTTGTCTCCCGCGGGATAAACGGTTTCTGAAGAAGGAGGGGGTTGAGCGTAGAGATAGGGTAGTCTGTTTCACTTTTGCAGTCTGTAACAGAGTGGTTTGTGGCAACGCAGTTCAATTGACGTAAATCGGCAATTTTTTTGTTCCTGATACCGAATTCAATGTTTGCGGGTCCAAAAACGATGAGCTTCACAATGATGTAATAGGAGCGAATTGCTTTAATTCAAATGCTGTCAAGAGGTCTCAGGGTCTGATAGTGGTTCGCGGGGCAATAGTATTGAGGGAGATGAGGCGCGGTTGGTTTATTCAAAAAATAAAAAAATACTTAAGATCTTTATTCGAAACTACTTATTTCTGGATAAAAGGTGAGTGTTGGATGAGGATGTAATTTCTTTCTCTTTTCGTGACATCTTCACGTTCTCTTTAGGAAGTGGTTGCAAAATTCATTGTGAGAATTGTCTGCTTTCGGGATATGACATTTCATATTTTATTCTAGCTCTTCAATTTTGGTGTCAAAGGACACCATTTGAAACTTCACAGTTTAATTAATAAAATAATGATGAACTCGCGTCTCTGATTACTTGAGAGAAGAAGCACTGGCATGGAATATTACCTCGTCACTCAATTACAATAGAAATCCAATAGTATCAATAGTATTGGTAAAAATTCGTTTCTTTTAACAATTCCCATCTTTGAATTTCTTCTTTCGTTACTGACGGTGTCTCTGTCTTTTATTACAAAAGCCTTTAGTTTTTTATAATTGCATTCCTCGTGAATTTGCAGCCAATATTGCAAACGCAATGTCCATAATCCCCAAAAACACATAGAATTTGTAGAAAGATTATCATCGATTGAAGCTGAAACAAATACTAACGGGTTTTTAATTTTTTTAATCTATTTCAACAATTTTTGTACCATCTTGTTTAACATACGCTTTGTTTGCTTGTTATTGCCAGTTCAAGAGCCTAAAAGAAAGATACACACAGAATTTAAATTAGATACAATACACACTTCCCAGTCAAAAAAATTCCGATATAAATAATTTATTACTTATTCGTAGATGGTGTTTTCCTTCAGAACCAAACTCCCAAGAATTGGCTTACCCCGCGAAGTTCTCCACCAGCCCAACTCCTCACCAAGCCCAATTCGTGAAATGTCCCTTGAAGAAATCTCAATTGGCAGCGAGCTCAAAGACTCCTTCAAGGAAACGTCTAAATGGGTCGCCAATGGTATCAATTGGCTCGACGACTTGGACGACTTCTACAAAGAGCGAGCTGCCATTGAACAAGAATACTCGGTTCGTCTCCAGGAATTGTGCAAGCGCCATTACGAGAAGAAAGCTAAAAACTCCTCTCATCTCTCAGTTGGTGACGAACCCAAAATCACTCCTGGGTCTCTAGAATGTGCCTCTGTAGTGTTGTGGAACGAGGTTTTAACCCAAACAGAGGCTATTGCCAAAGAGAGAAGCAGACTTGCAGGCGATTTCCTGGCGAAATTGTGCAGCAACTTACAGAAACTACTGGTGAAGCTGAACAAAATCTTGCGTCATGTCACCTCAATTAACGACTACTTACTGGCTGAGAAGAAGAACACTGAGGACGACGTCGCCAAGGCCAAGAAGGCTTACGACAATTTGTGCCAGAGCACTGAGAATGCTCGTCAAAAAACAGAAAAATCACAATCAGAAAAATATCAACAAAAACTTGAGGAGAAGAAAGTGGATATGAACGTTGGCAAGAACAACTACTTGATAAAGATCAGTGTCGCTAATAGTCTCAAGGATAAATACTATTTCCAAGATTTGCCCGAGGTGCTAGATTATCTTCAAGACCTTAACGAAACGAGAGTGGGAATTTTAAATAAGCTCATCAAAAACGCATGTATCTTCGAGCGGAGCTCGAATGATAAAGTGAAAGAGATCTTAAGCGCTATCGACGTCACCGCCGACCAGAACAACCCTAAACTAGATACAGCCATGTACATCAAACATAACGTCAGTCAATGGAATGAGCCCAATGATTTTGTTTTTATTCCATGCAGCTTCTGGCATGATGATGAAACTCTTATAACGAAGGAGCCCGAGTTAACCGATCTCAAAAAGCGCCTAAACGCAGCACTCACAACATATTCAAGCTATAAGCAATCCACTTTGTCATGCAAGCAAAAGTTTGAAGAAGCAGCACAGGCAAGAAAAGAGAGTGAGGATGCGCTTACTATGAAGTTCGATACCAAATTAGATGATGTGTTGTACTTGTTAGAAAAGTTCATGAAAGAAGACTCCAGTCGTGTTAAAAGTGAGGTTGAAATCGAGATTATTCAGAACTTCGCTGGAGACAAGGACCTTTCATACGTAGAACAGAAGAAGGAAAAAAAGAGCCGATTTGGCTTGTTCAAGCTGTCCAAAAAATCGCCCACCGAGAAAAGTCAACAAAGTAATGACACTCAATCTATCTACACTGTAACCAGTAACGTCACATCTGGCTCTGGCGGTGGAGGGCTTGGAGGAATCTTCAGTTTGAGACGCAAAAAGACCACGACAAGTTTCGAGTCGAAACCAAATGCATCAGCCTTGTATGCATACGATGCTTCTGGTGATGATGAAGTTAGTGTCATGGCAGGTGAGACCCTTTTCGTCACACAACCGGATGATGGTTCTGGTTGGACTCAGGTGCGCAAATCTAATGAGGAGATTGGCCTAGTGCCTACTAGTTATTTGCAGATAGATCTTCAAGCAGAAGATGGCGGCAAGAGGAAAGGTCCCTCAGTAGCACCCAAGCGTGGTGCTAAGAAAGTGGAGTACGTAGAAGCCTTATACGATTATATCGCTGAAGAGGAGAACGAGTTAAGCATCCTGGCGGGAGACAAGATTGTGCTAGTGCAAGAAGATACAGATGGAAGTGGATGGACTGAGGGCGAATTGAATTCTCAAAGGGGACTTTTCCCGACGTCTTACGTAACAAAGATTTAGAGTACTACTCGAAACCCTCAAATTTAGATTAGACCGAATTTAGAACAGATAAGAGGTCATATTAGATAACAGAATTCAATCAAAACAGATTTTGAATTGCCAGTGAAGATAACTCTTATTCACGATATCAATAGCCGTGTAGGCATAAAAACTAGATCACATAATCAGGTCTACAAATATTATCGTAATGTTATTTATAAGATAAACACCAGGGGCATTTTCCAATAGGGTTCGCCAGCAACGGGACATGCACGTTGCCACCCAGACCCACTACACTAGAAACACAGGGACTGAGATGCGAGAAAGATGAGATTATTAGGGAGAGCCCCACCGCACCGCTTAGTAGACGTCACCAGGGATTTCGAAAACAACCTGCTTACCAGTCAACTTGTGGTACAACTGGGAGAAGGACTCCAACTTGTAGTCGACAGCAGAAGAGTCCTTAGAGTCCAACAAGACCTTTTGGACCTTTGGACCACCGACAACGTATCTAACTCTCTTACCAACAATCTCAGTAGGGAAAACCAAGTCCTCCAAGATCTTGTCGTGGACAGCGGTCAAGGTTCTGGATCTTGGTCTCTTTTGGAGCTTTTGGGACTTTCTAGCTGGCTTTGGCAAGATTCTTCTCTCAGCCAAGAAGACAACGTGTCTGTCTGGGAACTTCTTCTCCAACTCTCTGGTCAATCTGATCTGGACTTTTCTGTAAGCAGCAACAGATGGGACTGGGACAAAGATGGCCAAAGCCTTCTTACCACCGGAGACCTCGAACTCTCTGATGGACTTGAATTGCAAAGGTCTCAATTCAGCCTTCAAGTCGGATTGAGCCTCCAAATCAAGGAAAGCTTGGGAAACCTGCAACTCCAATTCAGTTGGGTTCTCGGACAAAATCTTGTTTGCGGCAGACATGTTAGTGGCTTGTCGATGGATGGAGAAAGGAAAATTTGATGAAGAATTTTTGTGAAAGAGTGTGCGCACTGTGAGGAGCGAGGCGTGCAGACAATTGGGTGCACGGGTTTTAGACCTGTTTTTTCGCACGCTTTCAACTATGGAGCTGCATTCGTTCCGTTGTGCGCGCACTCTTGGGGAGTGTATACATTCCGGAAGGATGAGTTGATGGCACAGGCACGTGACAAGGGTGACTGCTGATTGTAACAATGTAAGTATGGCACATTAATTACAGTAGTAGATCAGGGGGAAGGTGTTTTGCAGCCAATGTGCTGCAATCTGCCGTTGACATGCGCTTTGGCCAACGTAGTCTTTTACGTTACGCCAAAAACTGCTATGTGAGAATTACTCATTCTTGACTTGATGTGAATCTGAAAGACTGACTTCTTCCAAGAACTGAATTGTATTGTATTACCATAACCATGCGACAACTTTTGGTAGTAGAAGCTGAACATTACTTATAAATTTGCGAACCTTAATCTCACGAAAAGTAGCTTGCGTTGTCCAACAGATCTCAGTAGACTGGAGTAAATACTGATGTTTTAGGAATCACATTGAATAGCTTTTAGACTACCATGACTGGAGAGAAGCTTCTGCACACTCAAGTTTAAATCAAATTTCTAATCAGACAATATTCAGTACTTTTTATCTCGTATATACCAGAGACTTCAACGAACACTTTTAGAATTGTGGCTCTGTAAGTAAATTAGACATGTCTATCGACAGTACCACCAAGGGTATCATCCTCAGTTGCGACAAGATGCAAACTGTGAAAAGTTTAGAGAGAATATAGCTATTTTAGCCCAATCTTTATATCTCACATCTTTATTCTGTATTACCGAGTTCGGCCAGCTCATCTCCATTAATAATAATTAACGAGTTATCTTCCTGCACATGCACCCCATCTTCAAGTGGCTGCTCCGGACTTTTCCCCACAGTATGTGGTACAGAAGTGTTCCAAATCAATTCAGCAAAAGACTCTCCCCAATACTCCATAGAAATATGTCCTCGTTACAAGAGCAAGCCAAGAAGATCGCGGCATACCAAGCAGTCGACGAGAACTTCCCAAAAGCACCTAAAGTCATTGGCGTAGGCTCCGGTAGCACTGTGGTGTACGTCGCAGAGAGACTAGGCCAATTACCTAACAAGAGCGATTTCGTGTGCATTCCAACCGGATTCCAGCTGAAACAATTAATCATCGAGAACGGACTCAATTTGGGTACTATCGAACAATTCCCGGAAGTCGACGTCGCCTTCGATGGTGCTGATGAATGCGACGAGGGCTTGAACTTGATTAAGGGTGGTGGCGCATGTCTCTTTCAAGAGAAGCTCGTCGCAGAAGCTGCACAGACATTTATTGTTGTTGCCGACTACAGAAAGAAATCGACCGCATTGGGTGTTCAATGGACGAAAGGTGTCCCTATTGAAATTGTGCCAAACTCGTATGCTAAAGTGATTCGTGATTTGAAGAAGTTGGGCGCAACAAATGTCATTTTGAGACAGGGAGGCTCTGCAAAAGCGGGTCCTGTAATTACAGACAATAATAATTTTTTACTTGATGCTGATTTTGGAAAGATCGAAGATCCTA
The DNA here is from genome assembly GCA_030563905.1 of Australozyma succicola. Lineage (NCBI taxonomy): Eukaryota > Fungi > Ascomycota > Pichiomycetes > Serinales > Metschnikowiaceae > Australozyma > Australozyma succicola. The sequence goes on along the minus strand of JAJMKM010000012.1, from coordinate 429,820 downwards.
AGCAGCTACACTTGCAGATCAAGAGCTTGGTCGGAGTCGTAGAGACTGGACTTTTCACCAGCATGGCTAAAAAGGCTTATTTCGGTGAGGTAGATGGGGGAGTCTCCGTGTGGAAGGCATAGATTTAAATAAAGCTAGAATTTAATTTATTGGCATACGAGCCGCGTATAGTATAAATGTATCCTTTAGAATAAATTATGAAGAACAAAAAAGGTGGGTAAAAGAACGTCTACTTAGAATGGTTGGAAATCCAATTCAAAGTTTCTTGAAGACCGGTGCCGTCTACAGCAATCGTTGGTACAACAGACCATGTGTGGTCCAGACTGAGGGAGTTCATGTTGAAGCGCTCGATCAAGTCCTTAGGCTTGATGGCGCCTTCGATATCTTGCTTGTTGGCTAAAACAATGACCATACAATTGGCCAATTCCTTGTCTGACACAACGCGCATCAATTCCTTTTTGGATTCGTCTAGACGGTCCCAGTCAGAGGAGTCCACAACGTAGATCAACGCGTTGGTACCGGTGAAATAGTGTCTCCACAATGGACGAATACGTTCTTGTCCACCACAATCCCAGACCGCAAACGAGACATTTTTGTATTTGACTGTTTCAACATTGAAACCGACCGTGGGGACAGTCTTAGATGTTTTCCCGAGCTTCAACTTGTATAACACGGTAGTCTTGCCCGCATTATCAAGACCCAACATCAAAATCCGCATTTCGCGGTTTTTAAAAAGACGCGACTGTTCTTGTTAGTTGTGGAACTTATATACTTGATTATGATTTGTCATTGTTTCGACGTGAGAGGACCTCAGATCGCTTAAGATGAGCCATTGACTCAATGTTCAATCGGGCAAGGCTAGACCAAGCCCCATCGAACAAGGTATCAACGGGGACCATCGAGCAAGCACATGAGAATACATACCACATAATTACCCATCTTGAATAAGTACGACTGGGCGTGTAGAAAGTTTCAAGAAGCGAAAAGATGAAGTAGTCAGTCAAATGTGATTGTGAGCATACGCCTCTGCCGCGTTGATTCGACCGGCCTGCAGCTGAAGATATGGCTCGTAAGTTGGATCGCGGTGCGCGGCTACTGAAATTCGGAAACTCTAGGAACACACGACATGAAACAATTTTCAATCGCTTTAAAATTGGGTACTTGTGATTCGTTTCAAATGAATTGTTGTCTACGGTGTCATTATTTGAATGAGAATCAGATTGCGAGTATGAAAGTCGTTGAGAGAATGAACTAGGTTGGCCCTGCGCACATAACGGTGTGTTTGCATACATTGCCCGTTTCACCTCATGCAAGATGCAAAACTTTGGCCGAGCGACAAATTAAGGAAACTCACGCGTTTGTCAAATAACACTTGTATTATTAGACATGAAATTGAATTGCTGATATGCCTGCAACTATATAGAATATCATATACTTTGTGTTTGTGCTATGTTCAGTGCGTTGGCATAAATTATGGGTAGATAATTTACAATTTTTATAAATTTGCATCTTTAATCCTCGGTGTATTCGTGACTTAACACTATTGCACGATTTGGGTTAGTCGAAAATTCTAAGTATTGTTAATTTCTATTTTATTCTCTAATTGTACATCTTTTAAGTCTCCTTACTTCTTGTTCTTGACCCGCTTCATGGCATCAACCCTGTCAATTACTCTCTCCAAGGAGAGTTTCACGTCACCTTTGGCAAAATGACTCAAGTCATAGTATTTAGGCGCAAGCTCCACCAACCACTCAGGTCTGATGTTTGTAACTGTACGAATGTAGTTTTTAGAAGTGAGAACAAACTCATTGTAGATAACCCATTCATTTTCTTTAGACAACACCGTCAGCGGATGAATCAACACATCCTGATTATCCTTAATGGTTAAGAATCCCTTGTTTCCGCTCTTTTTCTTGGCAACTTGCATGAAGAAACCAGCGGTTAAAGCCTTACGAACGTTATCCCAGTAATTAGGGTTTTCGTAGTCTGTGCTGTTTAAGTCGATGTCATGACGTTCCATGATACGACGTAATTGAGATCTCACACTGGTGGCGGTCGTAAGTGATCTGTATGACAAGAAGTTGTCTCTACACCATTGATGTAAGCCAACGTTGTGGGCATCGTCCGAGTTAAAAGCTTCGTAGACATTAAGTAACGTCAAGTGGTCTCCGTCTGGGTGAGCAAAGCTCATCTTTATCTCATCGGCTCTCTTTCTTGCAGATGCTGGGCGGACGAATACGTTAGGTACAGATAATAGAGCGACAATGGTCAAAATCTCCTCGGAACACTGGAAAGCAGGTGCGCCAATTAACATGACAGCTAACATAGGGTCCAAGGGGAAAAGAGACGCAAGCCGTCCCAAAGGTGTCAATTCACCTTCGTCACTAAGACACTGTAGGTAATTAAGCTCTTCCAATGCTCTCATCATGGTTTCTGGTGCAGGTGGGTCCATGAAGTCGAAATGGACCAAATCATCTATGCCTAATTTTTTCAACTCTAACACAGTTGAAGCTAAGTTACTTCTCAAAATCTCGGGATACAGCTGCTCAATCAATTCCTTCTTGAATGCTTCCTCTGTGTAAAGACGGAAACATTTACCTGGACGTGTACGACCAGCTCTACCAGCTCTTTGTTGTGCGGAGGCCTTAGAGATTGGAGAGACAAGCAAGGATTCAACTCTGATTCTTGGATTGTACACTTTCTGTTTGGAAAATCCCGGGTCGACGACATAAACAACACCATCAATGGTCAAAGAAGTTTCCGCGATGTTAGTAGAGACAATGACCTTACGGCCTGGTCTGCCGCCTTGTCTGTGATTCTGAGGGGCAGGTTCGAAGATCTTTTGTTGTTGATGAGGTGGCAAAGAACCATACAATGGATAGACTTTTATTGGTCCACAATCTTGCTCTCTGATTAACTCGTCACCCTCGAGCTGGATTTTTCTGCATGCGTCTTCAATTTCCTCTTCACCGGTGAGAAACAACAAGACGTCACCTTCATCTTCAGTTGCGTGAATCTGTAAAACGGTTCTGATGGCAGCATCTAAGTAATCCTTTTGATGTTCTGGGGTATAGTAGATTTCAACTGGGTGTGTTCTACCTGGAACAGCGAGGAGGGGAGCATCATTGAAATAGTTTTGGAACTTTTCAGCATCCAAAGTAGCGGACATAATAATAATTTTCAAGTCTGGTCTCCTAAGAGTCACTTGTTTGAGCAAACCCATTAATATATCGGTAGCCAAGGTTCTTTCGTGCGCTTCATCTAGAATTATGCAAGAGTATTTGGATAGGTTGTGGTCCTCCATGGCTTCACGTAACAACATACCATCTGTCATATATTTCAAAATGGTCTTTGAGGAGGTCTTATTTTCGAAACGAACAGAGTAACCAACTTCGCCTCCCAATTCTACGTCCATCTCTTCCGCAACTCTCTTGGCAACGGACATAGCAGCCACTCTTCTTGGTTGCGTACAAGCTACCATGGAACCATGGAGATGAGGCATATCATCGTAAAGAACGAATTGAGGGATCTGGGTGGTCTTACCGGAACCGGTTTCACCGACAAACACCATGATCTGGGTCGAGTGGAAGATCTTCAAAAACTCATCTCTTTGAGCGTGAACGGGCAAATCTCTTCTGATCTTAAGAATGTCAAAATATCTTTGGGTAAATTCTGAGCCTGTAAAAGGATTGTTATCACCGCTTTCCAATTTCTGGGCGATCTCAGCAGTTGTCTTGTATCTCTCAACTCCGCTGAATTCACCGCCATCGTGAACCTCCATGGTTTGAGGGGTGTCTTCACGAGGATGTTGTTTCATTTTCTCTTCCGCAGCTTCTGCAACAAGTTCGGCTTTGGAGTCCATGAGTTTTTGCTTTTTGTGCTTCTTCTTTTCGTCCAGGGCCATTTTAGATAGGGAGGTACTCGATGCTCATCGCGCTGTATTAGATATCTGGGGAAGGGCCATGGGCAATGGGCCAGACATCAAAGCAAAAGAAAAAAAATTAAAAAAAAATTGGAGAATCATTCAAAATAAACTTTAGGCAATTTCCGATTGAAAGAGAAACATTGCAAGGATCCTAATTTTAGAGCGTATGGTTATCGGTATCCCGCCTTCATTGTATGTGTGATTTCATACAGCCAACTTTAAATTGATTAAGCAGGAGATGATTAGGAAAGATTTTTTATGAGTAAAATAAAGTCTTGTATTCACAATGGGCCGTGGAGCATTCGGAATAGACGCTTCCGAATGTAATTATTGATATCTTGCCATTGGACAAAGCCTTCGATAAATTTTTAATAAGTTAATCGTTATCCATTAAAATCGAGCCAATGCACAGAATGTATATATTATTTCAAAGCATTTCATCAGGGCGACCGATTTATTTGGTCCAGATAAAAGGGAAGCTTCGATTGGTCCTGCATCCACCCCGCGTCTGAAATTTAATAGTGGATCTCCACTATCAACGTTCAACATCGATTATTGACAAACTCTAATGCTCTCGAGGTCAACACTTTACGAGATCGTGACCGTGTCCACATCTGCATGTAAAGTGTTGCGCTCGTCAATAAATGTTGCCGAGGCAGATTTGCTGCACTGGTGGTCGCTGTCATTTCCTAAATCTCAGATGCATGTGGTTGACCCATCTGCGCTGATGTGGAGCGACATGCGCTACAAATCTACCAAGGCTGCTGCATCCGCATCTGTAGCTACAGCTCCTGGTAATGGACTCGCAGGTGTCCAGAAACGTAGAGGTCAGCCTCAAAAAAGAGCTTATTCAACAAAAGCAACCGATGACAAAATTCCTCTTGAGACTCCGCCAGCTCCTATCGGATTGAAAAAAAAGCAACAATTTGAAATGCACCAGAGTGAGGTCCCTTCAACTCGTTTGGCTCGTATCTTCCACTATGGTACACTTGCAGCCGGAATGAGTCTTAGCGCCGCATCGCATGGTTTGAAGCAGTACGCTCAAGGCAACCATAAAAGTGTTTCGTTGAAATCCTTGTTTTTAAGTCCATCTAATATAGAACGTATGGCCAAGAAGTTCTCCAAAATGAGAGGCGCTGCGCTCAAGCTTGGGCAAATGCTTTCCTTCCAAGATTCGTCTATTTTGCCCGCCGAGATACAACAAATTCTAATGCGCGTACAAAACCTGGCTCACTATATGCCACCTGCACAACTAAACCGTGTTATGTCTAAGGAATTGGGTGCCAATTGGAGAAAGAAGCACTTCGCTTCTTTTGAAGATGTCCCCTTCGCAGCAGCCTCCATTGGTCAAGTCCACAACGCCGTCACCGAGGACTTGCTTCCAGTAGTTGTCAAAGTTCAGTACCCTGGCGTTGCTGATTCTATTGACTCTGATCTTAGTAACATTTTAATGCTTTTAACTGCTCTGTCAATGTTACCTGCTGGTTTATTTTTGGACAAAACTGTCGCCAACGCTAGACTCGAGTTGAAATGGGAATGTGACTACCTTAGAGAAGCTCAGAGTCTTGTTAGATTTAGAGAGCTTTTGAAAAATGATCCGGTCTTCGAGGTTCCACGCGTTCTTCAACAAATGTCTGGCGAGCATGTCTTGACAATGGAGAGAATGAGAGGCGTCGAAATCGTTAAAGGTGACTGGGATCAAGAGACAAGAAACTGGATTGCCACTAACATTATGAGATTGTGTCTTACAGAGCTTAAAGAATTCAAATACATGCAGACAGACCCTAATTGGGCCAATTTCTTATATAACGAAACAACGCACAAAATTGAGTTGTTGGACTTCGGCGCATCTAGAGAGTTCAGAGATGAATTTGTTGAAGACTACGTTCAAGTGCTTAGAGGTGCTGTACGAGGCGACAGAGATGTTGTGGAAGAATATTCAAAAAAGTTAGGATACTTGACCGGCCAAGAATCGCCCGGAATGGTGGAAGCTCATGTCAACTCCATAATGGTCTTGGGCGAAGCTTTCACTCCAAATAAAAACGGCGAGGCCTTTGATTTTAAAAACCAAACTATTACCGATAGAGTGCGCGATAACATCGGATTCATGCTTAACGAAAGATTGACCCCTCCTCCAGAAGAAACCTATTCGTTACACAGGAAGCTTAGTGGAGTTTTTCTCTTATGTGCCAAGCTTCAAGCCACCGTTCCTTGCGCCGATTTGTTTGAAGAGATCATCGGTCACTAAGCTGAGTTTGATTTATGAAAAGTGATGTCAGATAAAAGAGAGATACGAAAGAAAAAGAAAGCATTGGGCTAGAAGTAGTTTGGAAAAAAACTTGTAATTAAAATGACTCCATCGTCGATGGCCGGGTCCAAAAGTTTTAGTATATAGAAGGACCTTGTAAGCGTAATCCAGAGCACAACTGTGCGTACTGCTGAGAACTAACATTGATAAGTCCAAATGAAGCCGCGAACTACCTAACGCATACGACCTAATAATTAATAGCCAAGAATACACGAGAAACGTTTAGAAGCTCTGGTCACCCCGCCAATAAGAACAATATTAGTATAACAAGCAGCAACATACCCACTGTGCAGATTTCCTAAATTATCTATCCATTCCTGCTGGAGAAGTGACGTCGCTTGAGCTGCATGCAGTTAATAACACCTCTACTGCAGGTAGCAGCATTCCCGCTTCTGCGTTCCTTCTTTCTTTCATATCCATGCATCCTGGCTCAAATCAGTGATAAATCTCTATGCCAAACCAATCTATTACTTCAATAGACTCCGAAGATGATCAGGCTTTGTACAAGGTCATCACAGAGATTGACGAGGAAGATGTGCGACTCATTCTCAATACACGTGAAAATGGCGTGAGCCGACTTTTAAAAGTTCCCACTCTGGTGATTCTACCCAAGACTGGAAAAAAGGTCAAGCGCTCAAACCTGTTCTTTAACTCCGATGTAGGGAGCTCCAGCGATGTATCCATTTCATCATTTGACGAATCGCCGTCTTCGGTTGATGACATTTCTATTGCCAATATAACTTTACGCAGGCGAATGGTCCAATTGAGGGACCGCACGCTTGTGCTTTTACAGAGTGAGATGTTCCAAAATGTGATCAAGTGCTCAGTAACTTACTTAATCACATCTTTGGCAGTTTATTGGGGTCCATTGAGTAGACTTTTTGGGCTGGTGGATACTAAACACATTGCTGCGAGCTGCTCTGTGTACTTTCATCCGGGCAAAACAAAGGGTGCCATGCACCAACTGTTTTTGTTCGCTCTCTTGTCTCTTCTGTTCAGTTTTTCTCTTTCTCTTATGTCAAGAACCATGTCTAGTTTCTTGTATAATCGAGGTTTCGTTGGATGGTCTTATTTCATAGATTTGACTTTATCCTCCGTGGGCTTGGGAGTAGTTGCGTATTGGAAGCAGGTCGTAGACATGGACTCTTTCAGTACGGCGTGCCACCTTGCATATATCAGTATTATTGCTGGTATTGTCAAAGAGGGATCCTTGAACGCAGATCGCTCTCCCTTACCGCGGCTATTTGCATTGGCCAAGATTGTTTTGTTTGGTTCCTTCGTAGCTGTGGCAATCTGTTATATCCTTTGGCCCAAGAGTGCGGTGTCACTTCTTCGTAGCTCTTTGAACGACTCTTTCGATAATATGTCGACTCTTCTTTCGGTTCTCACTCATAGGTTTCTCAATGGAGAAAAACTAACGGAAAAAGATGCTCATCTCTTCGCAATATTGCATCAAAAAACTAACCACTTGAAAGTTTACTTAAAAGAGGCTCAATTTGAACTTTATACTATAGGTAAAGAGTCTGAGTACAAGTTATACTGTGAAATAATCGATGCGACTTGTTCTCTAGAGGAGCATTTGCAAGGTATAAAATCGTCTTGCGAAATGCAATGGCAACTTTTACAAGAAAATTTGATGGAAGGTTCTGGTGAAATCTCGGAATCTAATTGTTTAGGAGGTAACTTCTCTCGTAGATTTTCCAGAGGCGTGGCGGAGGAATTTGTCCGCACGCAAGAAGATCATATGGAAGGAAATTTGCTGACTTACGACGCAGTCTACTCTACTCAATTGTTTGATCTTTTTGCTTACTATCTAGCGCCCTCTGTCAAGTCCTTCGTATTTACAGTCAAAGAAATTCTCGGCGTTTTGCCATTCGAGAAAAGCAAAAGCAAGAAAAAGAATAGATTTGTGAAGTCGACAGAATACCAAGCCTCTTTGGATAAAGCTATTAGAATATATGAGGAGAAACAGCTTAGAACCTTCGATAATTTGTACTCGCAGCAAATTTTTCAGTCCGACTCGATAATTTTCAAATCCGATCAAGAAGAGGTAGCTGCGTGCTGCGGAAATTTTTCTTCTCTACTTTCGTCGTACGGTAAAGAGCTCATTCATTTCCTTCAACTCACTTCCGAATTTGAGGAGACCTCTAAATGCCATAGAAGAAGCTGGCGCTGGCTCACTCAATGGCGACTCAAGGACATAAAATTTAAGAAGCGCGATAACGAATCAACTTTAGTGGATGCCTTCCAAGAAATCACCGTTAAATCCAAACTCAGATATGAAGACCGCCATCACGAGTTTGCCACAGAAACAACCGAATTGATCCCCAAAGCCACGAAATGCGACGCAATTCGCAAGCAAATGTGGAATAAGTTCAGGCTTTTTCGTAGTTCGGATGTACAGTTTGGGATCCGTACCGCAATTGGGGCATTTTGTATATCTATATTCGCCTTCATTCCAACGTTTAGACAGAGATTTGTCTCTTACCGTTCGGAATGGGCATTAATTATTTATTGTATTATGATGAGTAAGTCTCTAGGTGGAACCACTATGCCCGCAAAATGGAGATTTATGGGCACATTTCAAGGCGCCTTGTTGGCGTACATCATTTGGCATGTATCAAATGCCAATCCAGTAGCTCTAGCTCTCACTGGGTTCATTCTCTCCATTCCATGCTTTTACATCCTACTTTCATGGAAGAACAATCACGCGTACGGGAGGTTCATTCTCTTGACTTACAATTTAACTGCCTTGTACACATACATGGAGCTAGACTCGCTTGGAGATAACGACAAGCGGCCAATTGTATGGGAAATTGCTTTCCATCGTTTTGTGGCTGTTTCTTGTGGAATTATCTGGGCCCTAATTATAACTGCCGTGCTTCTTCCTAACAGCGCTCGCGCTCAACTTAAAGCAGGGATGACGATCTTATGGCTTCGTATGGGAGTCATCTGGAGCAGCAATCCAATGGAATCCAAACTTGTAAATGGAGAATACAGCCTCATTGGTTTACGTGATTTAAAAGGAACTAGAGAGTTATTGTTGGAGTGTCATACGTTACTCAAATTGGCGCCCAACGAACTCCGTTTGAAGGGAAGATTCCCAAAAAATGTTTGGCGCGATATAATCAAAAGCACCTCTGCAATTTTAGACGCATTTCTGAACATGCAGATCATGGTTCGCATGAATAACCTGCTTCTGCCAACCGAGCAATACGTTCTTCTGTATATTGAGGATGAAAGAGACGAACTAGAACATAGAATTTTCTTGATCTTCTACATGATTTCGAGTGCTCTTGCTCTTGGGTTTCCTCTTCCGTCAAAGCCAGCCTCAACAGAACACGCCAGAAACAGATTGTTGTTGAAGCTTGGCGAGTTCCGGTCAGAGTCTCGCCAGAAACAAATTCAATTGCTGAACGAAGATTACTGTCGACTCTATTCCTATATATTGGTTACTTCTGTGATTACCAACGAACTAGATAAAATTTTAGATTGCATTCTGGCTCTTTTGGGCAATATCACCGAAGACATTTTTCAACTCGTCTAGGCACACGGCTGCGAATACTGCATTCAAAGGCATCTCTTTATGTTGCTTACAACTTACGCCAAATTTTTTTATGAATAATGATAACACGAATACATGACATTAGTTCTCAACGTGTCTTAATTAAAAAGATCCATTGGTTTTTCACATATTGACCTTCACCGCCCGTGAATTTTCAGCTGTCTTACTGAAACATAATTGTCTTCTTCCCCGGAGTTTTATCACGTGACGGTTACAGAGCGAATCGAATTGCTTGGTTAACAGGAGAATAAGCATTGTAAGACAACAAACGACCTGCGATTGTGTCCCATAAATAAGTCGAATTCACGCGTGTCGTACTTATCCCAGTGACCCAGTCACCATCGTATTAAGAAGCCCTCCATTTGCTACTTGCTACGACATACAGAAAGCATGCCAGAGGAACGAAAACCAAGTGACTACCACTCATTGTTTGATAAATTTGATGTGCAACACAATGGTGAAATTACCTTTAAAGATTTCAAAAAGGCTATAAAAACCTTGAACCACCCAGTGGCATCCAGCCCCGAATTGGTGGAGAAAGTATTTCAGTCGTTTGATTATAACAAGGACAAAGTGATCGACATGAAGGACTTTGAAAAATACGTTGAAAAAGCAGACGACCAGATTTTGAAGGGATTTCAAAAAATAAATTCGAAACATGACGGAAAATTAACCCGCGCGGACTTCCTAGATTATCTTACTCAAACGCTCCAGATGAGCCCGTCAAACCAGACCTTTGACCAGCTTTTCCGGCTAATTGATATCCACCATCATGGCTATATTACTTATGATGAATTTAGAGAGTTTCTTCTCTTAATTCCCCGCACGGATGGCTCTCGCATCAAAACAGCTCTTAACTACACAGCCGAGGAACTTGACTTGTCATCCGATGGAGATGTTACTCTAATAAACCAATTTCTCAGTGGTGTTGGGTTCTTCTTAGCTGGTGGCCTCTCTGGTGTCGTATCCCGTACATGTACTGCTCCCTTTGATCGTATAAAGGTCTTCTTGATTGCACGTACAGACTTATCGTCCACAGTCTTGCATTCTAAGCAGCAAATAGAAAAAGAAGTAGCGTCAGGTGCTTCTCGTCAAGTTCTTGAAGACGCGCGCAAAAAGTTGGCTCAGGCAAAGCTTGAACAATCTTTACATGGCCCAGAGCCGCCACACAAGAGGACCATTCGTTCTCCAATTATTCAAGCGGCTAGAACTTTGTGGAAGCAGGGTGGTATCAGATCCTTTTATGTAGGAAATGGTCTCAATGTCATGAAGGTGTTTCCAGAATCCGCTATGAAGTTCGGTACGTTTGAGCTTACGAAACGAGTTCTTGCTCGTGTTGAAGGTGTAGACGATACATCCAAACTTTCTCGTGTGTCAACATATCTTGCTGGTGGTTTGGGTGGTGTTGTTTCCCAATTCGCTGTTTACCCTATTGATACATTGAAGTTCCGCTTGCAATGCTCAAATTTAGATTCACTGGTTAAGGGTAACGAGCTTTTGATCAGAACCGCAAAAAATATGTTTAATGAAGGAGGTTTTCGCATGTTCTACCGAGGAATTTTTGTCGGCACCAGTGGTATCTTCCCATACGCTGCTCTAGATCTAGGCACCTTTTCTACAATCAAAAATATACTTGTCAAAAGACAAGCAAAGCTTGAAAATATTCCAGAGGACGAAGTGAAGCTTGCCTCTTACGTTGTTTTGTCGCTAGGTGCTCTTTCCGGAACGTTTGGAGCTACTGTAGTGTATCCAATCAATTTATTAAGAACTAGGCTTCAAGCCCAGGGCACATACGCCCACCCATACCGCTATGATGGATTCCGAGATGTTTTACAGAAGACAATTCAAAGAGAAGGAGTTCCTGGCTTGTTCAAGGGTCTCGTGCCCAATTTAGCCAAAGTGGCGCCTGCGGTTTCCATAAGTTACTTCATGTACGAAAACCTTAAGGTTCTCTTTGGTCTCAACAACAAGATAGTTTAGAAGGCCTATTATTGGCCGGCTTGTGTATATTAATGATTAATGCATTTATTAGATTTACTTTTGTCGTCATTTATCGATGGAATATCTGATTTGCCGGAAATTTCTAAATTATGTACTCATTGTGTAAGTCGAAAGATAAAACTCCAGTGGATATCTCGCCCAAAGACACAAATTTCGTTTTGCGCGTATCTTCCTCTGATAGCAATTTAACCCATTGGCCTTGCTCCCCAGATAAGTCCACTTGGTTATCAACGTTCAACAAGAGCTTGAAAAAATAGCCCAGCTCCTGCAGCTCGTGCGTTCTTTTTAGCTCCTCTAGGTGTGCAAATAAAAGACTACGTAGACTAGAGTAAACTTCGTTCCAATCGAATCCGGGGATGTTTATTCGAGCCAGATGAACCTCACTTTGCTTATGTAAGAAGTCAAGAGAGGTAATTTGACCCGCCAAAGGCACAAATTGACCAAAGCCAATAATATATCGTTTAACAACATGTAGTGATGATTCCTCGTATACAATCACGACAAGATCATGAAGCTTCCCGCCTCCTTCTTTCTCTACAAGTACAGAGACCACTTCATTGGCAAATCCACGTAAATATTCGTTAAGCGCAGGAACTCTTGACTGTAGTATCACGAGATCCAAGAATTTTCGCTGTTCAAAGGCATTCTCTGGATATATCCCATTGTAATATATGACTTGAGTCATATAAACCATAAGGAATTCTCGTAGTTGTAAAAGAACATTTTCGACATTCAAAGGAGCGGGCATGTCAAATCACTCAATTAGCTTTCATCTGTCATTGATGGTGAAGTTCGAAAGTGACGCTTTTGAGTTGAAGTACTCAATCCAATAGTGGGGTACTGCGAGGCTGATAAGGCATTGACTAAAAACCATTGTACGCCGACCAAAAACATCTACGTTTTACGAATCAAGTCAATTGGTTTGCTTCGGAAATAGTAAAATATGAAGAATTCTAATTATATCTTCGAGTTGAACTGACTACATCGTCGTAACTTGAGTAGCATCAGACTAATCAGGGTCGACACGCTTTAAATAACTAGAATTGAATATTCTGAGTGAATACTGGGACCTTGTTATTTTTGGTTTTTTCTGCTTTTTTTATTTTTTTTTCGTTGTCAGCTTTTGTGGCAAATTCAGTGAGCGACGCGCCACGACTTATCATGGTAACCCCAGATTTTGCAACTTCCATCTTAACATAGTCGTTGATGGAATTAATAAGCAAAATTGCTTGCATTCAACGCGTATTTTTGTCGCTTCCTTAAAACTTGATAATTCAGATTCTCCCAATTTCTAATGATTTCCGCTATAGATCCAAAGGATGTCTCAAGAATCACGTCTGGTCAAGTGATCATAGAACTCGTATCCGCCGTCAAAGAACTCATAGATAACTCAATTGATGCTGGAGCCGACAAAATAGATGTGACGTTTGCCGAACACGGGTCAAAATACCTTGAAGTCTCAGATAATGGCCGTGGCATTGATCCTTCGGACTATGAAGCACTATGTCTCAAGTACCACACGTCAAAGCTTTCATCGTACGAAGGGCTTTCATCGGTCACAAGCCTCGGATTCCGAGGTGAAGCAATGAGCTCGTTGTGTTCTGTTGCTACTATAGCCGTCAATACCTCTTCTGAGGCTACATTTCCAAAAGCTGCACAACTACGATATGACAACATGGGCAAATTGACCAGCCAAAAAACAAGCGTTACCGGAAAGAAAGGAACAACTGTGACAATGACGGATCTTTTCAAGAACTTGCCCGTGCGCTTTAAAAACTTTCTTAAACATAGTAAAAAGGAGTACACTAAAGCGCTTTCATTAATAATTTCCTACCTGTTTGCCTATACGAACATTAGATTTACTGTTTTTTCCATTGGCACGAATGGCAAGAGACAAATGGTTCTCGGAACGCCGGGCGGTAAAGTCAAATTAACAGACGTTATGGTCAATGTATATGGCAGTAACGGAGCGTATGGACTTTTGCCAATTGACATTCAAATTGAAAACATAGAAGCGAAATTCAGGCTCAATACTGATTATGCGCCGTCAAGCTTGTCAGTCAAGCTCCAAGGTGCCATTTCTGATTGTTCATTTGGAATGGGTAGATCCGCAACTGATCGACAGTTTATCAGTATAAATAAACGGCCAGTTCTACACAAGCGACTCACTAAAATTATAAACGAGGTTTTCCGAACTTTTAATACTACTCAATCGCCCACATTTGTTCTTGACTTACAGCTAGATCCCCATTTTCTAGATGTAAACATCACACCCGACAAGAGGTCTATACTAATACATACAGAAGATCTTGTATTGGATGTTATACGTGAAGAACTAACAAAGTTTTATGAAGGCAGAAACAACGCTGTGCCTAGGAGTAGCGTGGGCACGTTGCATATAGGTTCATCCCAAAACACTAAAGTGAAGCCTGTATCGTTGCACCTCTCGCCTTCATCTCCTGATAACCAAGGGCCTGAGAAATCTTTTGAATGTAAAGAAGATTTGCAGAACAATAAGGATCACGCTTCGGGCCCAGTAACGGTCGCCCAGGACAATGAATTATTTATTCCCTCTGATGATGAACCTTCAGAAGAGCTAAAAGAGAATCCCGATGATTCCGCGGAGGTTATTGAAGGGGCTAATGAAGATGAAGTTTTAACACATGACAGTTTTCTTGTTGACAATCCTTCAGGGGCAGCCGACGAAAACCTTAAAGTCGAGCTCATTACATTAAAAAATTTTGACGAAAAAGATGAAAAAAAAGAAGGAGATACTTTCAATACTAAACCAAATGCTACCGCTGATTTGATGAGCGAAGATAATGAACATGTACGCAAGATCGAAATAAGTGGAGGGCTTCAACTAGGAAATCGTGTTGTGGATGAATTCGAGGATTTGCAAGATGAAGACATGGAGATGCTAGAAGATTCGCCGTTAAAAGATCCCGCTAGTGATTCGGAAGAAGAGGAGAAATTAGAAGCTGATGCACTTAGTCACGAATCAATTGTGGCGCAAGTCGTAAAGGCAGAGACAAAGATTGAGACTTCTTTGCATTCTTTAAAAGATCACTTCCCTGTTTCTGAGGAAGATTTATACATTGCATTGATCAAACCTCCTCAAAACGATACCGCTGATATGGCATCACTTCATGATATTACGGAGATCATGGAAATAAAGAAACAGGATTTTGGAAAGATGGCGATAGTAGGTCAATTTAATTCGGGCTTTATTATTGTGACACACCAAGAGAAATTATTCATTGTTGACCAGCATGCACTGGATGAAATTTACAATTATGAACGGCTATTAAAGTCGTTGATTTTACGCGCACAGCCTCTTGTAGTGCCCAGGACCCTCGAACTATCCCCGATTGATGAAATGCGGATGTTAGAGTTTTCAACTCAATTGCGGAAAAATGGCTTTCAAATTGAAGAAGAGGAAGGGGCTCCTCCCGGACAAAAGGTCCGTCTACTAGCTGTGCCCGTACTGAAAAACGTTGTCTTTGACGATGGAGACCTTCATGAATTAGTAAATAAACTTCATGAGCATTGCAGTATAGGAAATGAGGGTCTTCTGGCAATCCGATGTTCGAAAACTGAAAGAACCATTGCGCTGAGAGCTTGCCGTCTGAGTATCATGATAGGGCTGGTGCTTCTGAAAAGCACCATGTCTCAAGTTGTTCTGCACCTATCCACTTTGGATCGGCCGTGGAATTGTCCCCATGGTCGACCCACATTCCGACATTTGGCTGATCTTGAGGGCCTGGGATTCCAGGCTGACTATCTATTATAATGCTCGGAACATATATGAAAAAGCAGGTGTATATGAATTGAATTTTATTTTTTGTCTTCTCTTATATCTGAAACACTCATTCTTTCCCTAGTTTTTGCTATATACGCGCAGAAGCTGCTAAATTCGCGGCGCTTACATTTCAAAATATGCGTATTGCAGTGAATAGGGGCCGCCAGCCATCCTGAATATAATAAATCTACCTGCAGCTCGAATGACGGCTATTGTTGAATTACTACTATCTCTCGTATAGATAAGATCACGGAAAAACAAGGAGACTGTACTTAGGTTTAAGAAGCATTTAAAAGTAGGGAAACAGAAGAGCCTTTCTCATTAACAATCGTACAAAACAGATCAGTTCTTGAGGCACCTGTCACTTGATCATATTACCACGCGAACGATGTTACTTATTTCAAATATACCCGAGCTCGAAAAAACACATGGAGCTGGTTATGAGAGAGGGGCTTAATAATCCCGTTAGTTTTTAACAAAATCTCACAACGAAGTACATCTGTCCCAATGGAGTTTTAACTCCGAGAGTTGAGTCGTTAGTTGTTCCACTCCTACATGCAATACTGCGCGCAATTGAACAAGGCGAGGAGTAGCGAGCTTCCGCCGTCCACGTCAAATACTTCGAAAAGGATGGGGCAAACATTAATTACTATTAACAATTTGGGTACTGATAAAAAAGCAATTTTCTTTATTCTCAAAACCTACCGCCTGAGGTTGCTTCCAATCCTAAATAAGCCTATCTGGCTCTGTTCTAGTTACTTCTAACCGTGTTCATATTGTGCACACAAACTTAGATGCCGGATATTTTTCACGTCACCGTTTGACGTGTGGCTGCTCTCTGCACAACGAGTAACCCCAAGTTGAAGGATTAGTCAAGAGACGCACGATTTCTTAAATACCTTTCTTGTCTTTTGAAGTGGTCCTTGATTTTTGGAGAACAATCTCTCAATGCTATCTTTGATAAAGAAGTGAACTCTGAATAAGCTATGTCAGTTGAGAAACTCTGGCTACTTCCATGCAAAAATTCCAAGTGGAACGTGGTTTGTAATGCCGTGCAAGATGTTCGGTAAAATTGGCTTGGCTTTCAATTTGCGGCTCAGAGATTTCTTGCCTCGGAAGCACACAAGAGGATTAAATTAATCAATTAATGCAATAGATTTTTCTGACGAATCTCCAGCCAACCTACCTAAATATTTGGCGGTTGTGCGCTCAACGGAACCAACTATGACGAACCTACTATCCTGTATATCATGAGGTCCTGCAACAAGTAATGTCTAAGCCTCTACCTCATTGGGCTATATCTTTCACAGGTCCGCGGCCTACTTCTGTTACGTATTTTGTCGAAATCACCGAAACGACGTAAGTTAGCCAAAGGAGATTAGGAACCGAAACTTCATAGTAATTTCTGGAACAAGTAAAGGGGGCCAGAAGCCCCGCTCCTTATATCCTATGTATAAGCCAAGCCGCAAGGGTTTTGAATTACGCAGACGAAGAGTGCTTTTAACTATGCATAATCGGCCCATCCAATGCCACACCGCAGAGATAGGAATGGTCAATAACCTAAGCAACGCGAATGACTTAGGTATCGACTAGTGTATGACGAATTGTTCAGATTTTCCTGATTCGATTAAATCTAATTTCATTATTTTTTTCTGTAGTGTGCCTTAAATTTTTACCCTGTTTCCAGCCGTTTGAAGTTAATTTCCTTTATGTTGGCTTGACTACCTTCCAACGGCCACATGCCGGTCAAATTGGTATTCACACCCGCGCAATAAAATTGGGACCTGCATTAGACAATACAATATCTTTCAGAAAAAGGAAAAGCTGTCTAATATGCTGATACTTGATTTGTAAAGTGAACGTCTACCAAGACTTAAATCCTGAGGATTTGCCCAAAGTTTTGCAAGGGCCATGACGGCATGATTTTAATCCCTCGTGCTTGAAAGAATGTGTTTGCCTGTATATAAAAATGAGAAACAGGGCTCGCAATGGCTAAGTATAGTGCTGGTGCGTGTCATTCTAGGCCGGAGCGTCACCGAATTTCCACTTTAGCGTCTAGGCAGCTTCCACACTACCCTTAACCGTCATCGTACTCCTCACTGTTGACTTAATAGCATTTTTTTTCTCATCCTATTCATTCTTTCCATTGTTCGTTCTTCCCACATAATCATAAATCTTTGGTGGCGTCGCTTGTCCAGAGCCTTGCGCGATTCCATCCTGTTACAATTATAGAAGAATTATTTCAAGTCTCATCATTCTGGTACAACATCCAACATACCACTTGACTTCGATTTCTTTAGGCAAATACAACTGGTCTTCCATCAGTTTTGGTATCCCTTTTCCACAGGCGAGTCCATCAGTCATCCCCAGCGATTGTTTGTCTGAGACTTACGCCACTATTACCGCGTGAGTCTCCTAATCTTGGTTAGGATCTTTGCACCATAAGAGGAGCAAAAAAGCCTAGACAGGCACCTTTTTTTCTTGTTTTAGATTGTGGCACATTAACTTTAGGAGCGACTCCGCTTTGCGCTCACACTTATCCCACTGCCTCTTCCTTAAGTTCGGTTTATCGAGACTGTTTCCTCATCTCTTCCACGACAAAGCATACTCGTCACATATTACAGCTGATAGTCCATACCTATCGTAATTTTTCCTGCTATAAAGCATATCTATATCTTTTTTACCACTGAAACCTTTAAGACGTTTTCCGCCACAGTTCTTGTGTTTTGTAAACATGCCAAAGGTCGCTCCAGATACCTTCCCACGACCTAAACAGCGCACACGCCGAAGTCATAAAAATTCCAAGGATGGATGCCCTAATTGCAGAGCAAAAAGAGTGAAGTGTGGCGAGGAATTGCCCAGTTGTCTGCAGTGTGTTAGAAAGAAGTGTCGTTGTGGCTACCTAGACTTCCCTCCCGACAAACTAGAGCATCTAGCGCGCAAGAATGAGTCTAAACGTGAAGCAGCATTAGAACTGAAAAGCTCGAATGCTGTTGCTGGTTTAGATTTCTCTACAGAGCTGTCCAAACTAGACAATTCGCAAAATAACAAGGCGACAAGGTTAAAGAACGATATAAAAGCACTGGAAAAATCTTTATCTAGCTACTCGCTGAATAGTGGTTCTCTCACTCTGCTGCTGCTGTCGCAAATACTACTGCACCGCCTTCCGGAGGGTTTTCATACCCATCGCTCTAATACCCCAGAAGAACTCAATCTTAAGAATCGAAATTCTCCAATGAACACTCACTTCTCTGAACTGGACCACTCTCTGTTCCTCACCGATGTTAATGGGTCTAGCACTTCTGTAGGCCAGTCCACGCTCAGCGGCCCCTCTCGGGATAGAAACTTCAAGCCTGTGAAACTGCGCTCGCCATTAAACTTCAAGAGAGAAGGTAACGACAGTGAATATCCCGGTCTGTATGGTGCCAATTATCTGTATCAGTCAAAACGTTCGGGAAATCAGATGCAGCTTCCTCAATCACTTCCAACTCATTTGCAACATAGTAGCCAAATTGCTCAACTTCTGCCTATGGAATTGCACCAAAAAAATCATCCACAACCTGTCTCGCATTATAACAATTTGCATTTGCGGCAACAACAAATTCCGCAGCAGCCTACTCCACCTTCACACAACCCCAATTTTAATTTTCATCCGCATCCTCAAAATCAATCCTTTGATCCCAGTTCGCTGCAGCTCGGTACCTACATGCCAAATTTAGATGTTCGCTCTCAGGGCTTTTCCTCTTCTAGTCCCATGGCAATTTCTACTTCGCAATCAAGCAAAGTTGATGCTGTAGCACAGCACTCCCATCTGATGCCTCAAATGTACCCGCCTTCCATGCACCCGGGCAATCCCCAACTGTCTCATTCGATTGCACAACAACCAATGGAGACGTCCAACTATTCGATAGGATACTCCAATGCTGCATCACCCAAAACTGTTCCAATGTTCTTGCCCGAATTGGGAGGCGACACACAATCATCGTTCGATAGGTTGGGCATGTTACCTTCACTGGGGCCTGCACAATACCCCAGTCAAACCGTCGAGGACCTGCTATTCAACCATCTGCATGACCTGCACAATTTTCAGGACCTGCACGGACAGTTTAACCTGCACAGTTCTGCTTTGCAAACTATGCAGGCGCTGCTGCACTCTCACAACCTGTTGCATTCTGCGCCCCGAGACGATCACTCGCTTAATTTGGATGTAAATGCTAAACAGAGGGATCTGGAAAAAAGGCGTAGTTTAGTGCGAGTTCGAGACCGAGAGAGACCTAACGATGATCATGAAAACCCTTTCAGGCCTTTGACAAGAGTTCGTAGTATGGTATACTCTAATATGTTCCATGCTGTCAATCAAGAATTTGGAGACCTTGAAGAGCTTATTCCTGATGATTTTCAATTATGGACCGACGATAAACTCTTCGATTCGAGCGATAATCTCAGTATTAAAAGCTCTGACCAATTTCTTTTGAATCAAGGACTTCAGCTCGATAATTTTGAAACCGGTAGACTAGACTTTGGTACCCCTCATTCAAATTCGGGCTTAACAGGAAGTAGCTTTAGTGACCAAACGATATCGAATAGTGTTCGCCCGCTCTCCAAGGGTACACCCCTTCCAAACGCCATCGTACGGCGTGTTCGCTTCCTGCGGCTCAAGGTTCCAGACAAATTAGACACCCCATGGAATGGAGGACAAGCATTAAACACTGGGTCGGCGGATTTCGGCATTAACACAAGTAAGCTTGTTCGCTTTCGCCCAGTATGGAGTGAAGATGACTCACATCAGTTCTGGCTTGAAATATTCAAAATGGCCGCAGTTCTCGATCTTTATTTTCAATACTTTATAGACAAGTCAGTCAACATCTTGGTACGTGCCGCAGACGCTATTGTCAACGGAGACATTATCAGCTTTAACCTGGAAATGAGCTCTACGCACTCGTCGGATTCTACGAACGACTTTTTTCAATTCTTCTACAACAAGCACGATTTGAGGGCCTTGACGCGCAAATCATTTGTGACGTACGGAAACCTCATAAGTAAACTACGTGACGCGATATCCCTCGTGGGTCCTCAATACACTGCTCGTATGTCTCTCTTTTCTGCCTACGGATGCTACATGAATCCTTCGCCAGACATGTCTTCATTCATTCTAATGTTCACGGGCACCATTATGGTTCTTAAAAAGCTCTTTGATGAAAGTCAGACGCCCAAAATAGATGCTTCCTTAAAGCATCAAATCATGCTGATTAATCTGTTTTGCCTGGCCTCTCGTTATCCTGACTACTCCTTGAGTGTAATCACAGAACTTGGGCAGACATTCCGTACCTATAAATATTACGTTCAAGAGCAAATCTCTCTCTACGAAAAGGGCATGCAGTTGGATGATGACTACCAAAAGCCACTACATGACCCAATCTTTCATCACGACCTTAAGGAGTTTGACAAATTCCTTAACAAACTTCAGACATATTACTTGTCGGCAATCTCTGAGTGCAACAACTACTACAAAGCACGTTATAATTACACGCAAGATTCAAACATTCATTTTGTCTCTCCTTCCTTAATTTTTGACTTAGCATGCGAGTGGTTCCGCGTATACCCGGGCGACAAAATGTCCATGGGCCTGAGAACGGATCCGCTTAAAAAAGTATTGTATTTATTTTTCCATGCACTCGCCAAATGCTTGGCTCACGTTCTTACGCCAATCAAGTCCCTCCTGATTGTCGATGCATGTAATGTCACATTCACTAAAGTCGGAATGAACTTTTCGAGGCTCAATGGAAAGTCACACTCTGAGTTGTCTCCTTTAAACTCTTTGGCAGTCACTTTATTCAAAACCATTCATTTTTTCGAAAACAGACTGCGTCTTTTCGGATACTATATGGAACACTCCACTGTCCTTAATGGAAAGTTCATCGAAGGTGTAAACACTGAGCCACCTACAAGTTGGGAATACAGAGACATTGTTCATGTGGTACCTCCAAAACTTGTGAGTGGCGAAGAAGTTGTAAAGCTGTTTTCTAGTTGCGGGCTCACCATTAAGCATTACCCATTTATGGAAGAGCTCGGTCGTGACAGTAAATATGCACCCCTTATCCAAGCAGAGCTCAATCGCCAAAACTATGCTATGCAAAATGAGCCTCTTGAGTTCCTGTATGAGCAGGGTATTTCAAATCATGAGTTTAATCCTGAAAGTATTATTCGGCGTCTAGATGCGGCTCAGATCGAGACCTCCGACCTTAACGGGCCCTTGACAATTCAGGTTATTAGGCATAGAATCGATAACTTACTTTTGAGTCGTAATGAGGCTGCTCAAATTATCTCCAGGTATAGAAAAAGATCTTGAAATCTCTGTTAATATTTAAGTATGATCCTATGCCGGTATTATGTTTATAATTATGTATTCTAAATTATCACTTATAGAATTGCTTTGTAAAGAGTTTTTTTTTTTGTCAGTCAAGTAATCGTTTTGTGTCAATGGTGGTTTTGCGTCAATGGTAATGGTCTTGGTGGCTGCAAATAGTTGTGTATTTAACGCACTCAGTGCTCTACCACTACTTTATCGCTCGAGCTGCAGTTCTTCCATTTTCCCCACAAAAGAGGTTAAGCGCAACAATTCTTAGCCGCTGAGCATCCAATTGCACAGAAGCCCCTGGATCTCACAAAAAAAGTATCATATTATGGCAGTTGATGGAGCACAAACCGCCATCGACCAAGAGTACAAGGCCATCTCGTCTACGCTTAACTCATTCCACAAGTTCTATACATGGCAATTTGGCCGAGTGGTAAGACCAAAGGCTGTGAGACTACATTCACTTTCTCCTGAAGAACAGGCTTATTTGCCATGGTATCCGGGTTTAGTTGAGAAGCTAAGACACTGCACTCAAGTAAACCGTGACTTCACTGAAGAATTGGCGCTTAGTGCCTGCCAAGACTGGGGACTTGCGGCACAACCTGATCAATGGGAAGAGCCCAAAGAACTGGATTTCGATAAAGTTCGTGCCACTTTGCTACAGTTTGTTCGAGAATGGACTGAAGATGGTGTACCAGAAAGAGAGAAGACAATTGATAAAATTGTTCGCAAAGCCTGTGCACTCTACCCTAATATGGAAGATCGCGCGCAGATCAAGGTCTTGGTTCCTGGCTGTGGTTTGGGAAGACAAGTGTTTGAATTTGCGCGTGCCGGTTTCTGGACCCAGGGGAATGAGGTGAGTTACCACATGCTAATGGCTCTGGGATACGTCTTGAATAATATAACTCAACCCAAAAGTAGACATTTATTTCCTTACATACAAAAACTGGCACATATGAAACTGAGGTCCCAGCAATTGCGTCCTGTGTCCCTCCCCGATGTATGTCCATACTCAGTCTTTTTCGGAGAGGGCAAGAAAAACGCACACCTTTCTGATCTTATGTCAATGGTCGCCGGCTCTTTTGTGGATTTGTACGGCCCTCCAGAGATAGCAGCCTCTGAAGACTTTACCGACGACGTGGAAGCAGTACAGTTTAGAATACAAAATTGTAAAGCTTATGACATCATCTCAACTTGCTTTTTTCTAGATACCGCTCACAATGTGATAGACTACCTAAAAACTATTAAACATGCCCTTAAAGATGATGGTGTCTGGATCAATTTGGGCCCTTTGCACTGGCACTTTGAGGGCGATCAAACAACGCGTGTTGTGAAACGAGCAGATGTTGAAGGTCAGATCGCTACATCTGTTCCCGTGACAATGGAAGGGATGGAACTCACTCGTGAAGAGTTGTTTGGACTTATGGACGCTATGGGTTTTGATGTTATAGAGCATGAAAGCGGCATTGACACAATTTATAGCAGCGACGCCGCCGCCATGTCTAACTTCCACTATGGATGTGAATATTGGGTCGCAAAGCTCCGAACAACATCTTAACTTAGAAATTCTGTAAAGATTAAGCTGGTGAATGTTTATTCCCGTAGTCCATCAAACTAGGTTCTATTCCGAAACGTGTTACTCTTTTGCGAAATTTGATCTACAGCAAAATCAAGCTCATGGTATTGGCTCTTCCAATTGCTACGAAAGACCTCTTAGATATTATTATGTTGCTTTTTAAATATTGTGATTTCTTTTTGAATTCGTTCGCTTAAATGATTCCTGTATCATCCTTTCGTATTTTGCAACCGTTTGTTACTGGTAGTGCACAAACCAGCAAGTCAGCACCCCTATACTCTATACTATCTCTAGGCCGAGTGTAGGCGGCACCTGCCTTAGTTCCGAACTTTTACTTCCTTTTTAAACAAAACAACTTTTTTTAATTTTTGTGTTCGTTCGTGTGCAACAAACATTGTGATAAGCCAAACAACCCGACATACCGAGCTTCTTGTTTAGATCACTTCTTTATTGCAACTCTTCTTAGTTTCCCCAAGTTATTCCCATCTTATCACGCCAAACAGCGCCACACATGAGTTTCGCTCCCAGCACCACCTCCGTGAAACTAGTATTACTCGGTGAAGCAGCCGTCGGCAAATCGTCCCTTGTGTTGCGATTTGTTAGCAACGATTTCCAAGAGAACAAGGAACCTACCATCGGGGCCGCCTTCCTCACGCAGAAGTGTACTGTTGGCGACAAGACGATAAAATACGAAATTTGGGACACTGCAGGCCAAGAGAGATTTGCTTCCTTGGCTCCTATGTACTACCGTAATGCTCAAGCCGCCCTTGTTGTATACGACATCACCAAACCTGCTTCTTTCATCAAGGCCCGCCATTGGGTAAAGGAGTTGAGAGAACAAGCCTCCAAGGATATCACAATTGCTCTTGTGGGCAACAAGTATGATCTTGTGGCAGACGAAAATGACTCTGAAGATTCTTTAAGAAAAGTAAGCGATAAAGAAGGCTTGGCGTTGGCTGAAGAGGAAGGTTTACTTTTCTTCGAGACATCTGCCAAAACATCCCACAATGTCAATGAGGTGTTTGTGGCCATTGGTAGTAAGATTCCAGAAGCAAAACCTGTAGCTGAAGAACTTGGGCCCAATCGTGGAACCGGAGGACGTATCGACTTGAGTGGCCCAGCTCTGCGCTCCGGTCTGTCAGACTGTGCATGCTAGAAGCGTTTCTTTTCTCGATGATTATTTCACGGTAGCTACGCCGATGGGTCTTGGTGTTTAGCATTTTAATATATTGGCTGCGTATGGAAAGTTTTAGTTCTTGTTATTCATTTATTGTAGATGCCTGAGACGTTCAACTACAAGGCAATTTTAAGTTCTGAGTACTGATAATTATAATCATCTTGGTGAAATTAGTATTAAAATTAATGTAGATTACAGGATCCTAGTGAAATTTTCAACTCACATTACTCTTCAAGATTCATTTACCTTCTGTGTGCTACATGTGATAAATTTAGAGTGTACTGTATCCACACGCTGGAGGTAATATTAATAACGCTACACTTGCTCCTCGAACTCCGCATCGCTCTGTTCAGTGCTATTTAGACATTTTCGAATTCTCAATTAAGCTGCCTTTATCCAGAGTCTCTACTATTAGATCGCCACAATGACCACCAAGCTTGTTGTCGCATACATCCCGGAACATTTCTCCACACCTATGTTTCTTGCGGAGAGCCAAGGATACTTCGCTGAGAAAGACTTACAGATTGAGTTTTTCCCAGTTGTGGAAGGTTCTGGAAGACTAATCAAGTTGCTTAACGAAGGTACAGTTGACATTGCCGTCGGTTTGACGGAGGCGTTCGTGGCTGACATTGCAAAGGGAAACGATGCTTATAGCGTCGTAGGCACCTACGTTAAGAGTCCCCTTTGTTGGGCAATTTCTTCTGGTGCTAATCGTGCTGATATTATGAGTGCTGATGATTTGGCAGGCAAGGATATTGGAGTTTCAAGAATTGGCTCTGGCTCATATGTGATGTCCTTTGTATTGGGTTTGCAAAAGGAATTTCCTGAGCCGTATTTCAACGACTTTAAAGTGTTGCACAATTTCCAAAATCTTAGGGATTCGGTCAACCAAAAGTATGTTGATGAGGATGGCACTAAGGTGGATAGTGATGCATTCATGTGGGAGCACTTCACCTCTAAAAAATTCTACGACAGCGGAGAAATTAAAAGAATCGGTGAGATTTATACTCCGTGGCCATCGTGGGTTGTTTCTGTGAATCAGAAGGTTTTGGAGGAAAAGAAGACTAAAGTGCAAGCATTTTTGGGAGCAGTGAGAGGTGGTATCGCTTACTTCTTGCAGAATCCTGAAGAGGCTATAGAGCGCATTTCCAGTAACTTACCTTACACATCGGAGGATGCACGGGAATGGATGAAGACAGTAAAGTTTAATGAGGATATAGGATCTGCCCCTATCGACTGGGAGACGGTTGTTAAAAACACATCAGAAGTTCTAAAGACTGCCGGTGTTATTCCAAATGAGGACGCCGTCCAAAATAGATTGCAGCTGCAAATTGTGTCTTTAGTAGAGTGAAACCTCTTGAAGGATGACACAAACGATTAACGATAAAACTGATTTTTCATAGATGCAAAGAATTTAATTAATTTGAGTTACATCTCTCGCCTTTTACCTCGGCATAACTGACCTTTATTTTTAAGCATTGCCACTTTTCTCTTATCTTATCGGAGGTCTCTGAGCTGATATCCGCAGTCAAGAGAAAATGTAGACGATAAAATAGCAACGAACAAATAAGTTGTTGATTTTCATCCCTTTTTTTAGCTTTCGAGCTGATTTTCTGAATAAAAAAGCCGGCTCCCTTGCAGGTTCATGCCCGCGAACTCATCACTAACCTGAAACAAGCCGCACGTCGAGCTCCTTATAAGGTACACCCATCAACGCTGCCAGCCCTCGTTTCATGTCCCCAAAACTGCCTGCTTTCCGCTTTTCTTCAGAATACCAGAAGGAAAAATGGTACTCTATATCCAGCAGCTGCAAAAGACGCCTTGAGGAGGCAGAGATGTCAAGCACATCGCCCTGGACTGTGCATCAGGCGTTACAGCCTTACAATCGGAACAAGAACAGGTACACTAATGTTTTGCCTTGGGATAAAACTAGAGTCAAACTTAATGCGATGCAGGGCGGATCTGACTATATTAACGCACTGAAACTACGATTAGGTGATAAGGCATACATCGCTACTCAGGGTCCACTTCCATCCACTATTCATCACTTTTGGGCCATGTGCTTCGATCAGGCTGAGCAATCAAATCTTGATGTAGTGTTGATAGTAATGGTGACCCCATTAGAGGAAAGAGGGATGGTAAAATGCAGCCGGTATTGGCCGGTTCCTGAGGACCCCTCGTTTCGCTTGGGAAGTGCTCTAGAAGCAGAAAACTTGGCATACGGCGATTTGGAAATAGAATATTTAGATTCGAAGAAGAGTTCATATTATACTCTTAACACATTCGAGCTCCGCTCCAACGGAAAGTCAAAACGAGTTCTTCATTACTTTTACGGTAAGTGGGAAGATGCAATGCCGCCCAGCCGAATGGGACCATTGTCTGCACTTGCCGATGAGCTCGTGGAGAACCGAAGGAAGTATCCAGGGCTTGTCCCTATCGTCCATTGTTCTGCTGGGGTGGGGAGAACTGGCACTTTAATTGCATATGATCATCTACGGGATGAATCTTCGCTTGAATCCTACTCGGATCCTGTGTATGAGACAATTCTGAAGATGAGGGAGGACAGAATGATGATGGTACAAACCTGGCAACAAGTTCGCTTTCTTTACGATGTTGTAGAGGTTCTTGCAGAGGAAAAGGCTGCTAATAAGGTTTAGGTTATAAGGGGCGCATATATTCATTTTTAAATACACATTACTTCCAAACATATTTGGCTCTTTTGAACGCTCTTTGTTGACTGTTAGTTTGGAGCTAGCTCCATTAATGAGAAACTTGGACTATCATTTACCACGTCAAATAATCAATATGAAATTCTTCAGATTACCTTTTAAAGTTAAAAATATCCATGAAAAAAAATCAAACTTTTTGGTATTATTTCTGGAGTGAAAGTTATCTCAGCCTTAGCATGTCCCACTAATTTGGGCTGCAACAACCACTTTCCTACTAAATTGATGGATTCAGCAACAAAGCATACATTTATCAAAAAGCAATTGATTGCTTCTAAAGAAGTTTTCTTTCAACCTAATATAATCGACTGCGGTCAATGTCTTGACGTTGAAGCAGAATGTTCGTTGGATGAGGCGGCGGCTGCAATTGCTGCATGGCGTCACCCCAAGTTAGAGTTTTTTGAGCGGGCACCAGATCCTCCGTATGTACAAGCTTGCATAAATCTGTACAATTCATGCATTTTGACCCTTCATGCAAGTGAAATGGGTTGCTCTCATCTATTAAGGCTCTCAGGTCTACAGGCAAGACCACCTTCGATAAAGAGAAGCACTACTGACCCGGCAGTCAGTAAAGTAGTCAAGAATACAACGTCTCAGTATGGTCATGACTATCACGATAGTAGAAGTGACATTGCAGAAAATAATTCATTTGATGTGCCCCTCATGGAAGGCAAAAGTATCTCCAAGGTTTGGTCTCGTCCGCCTAGTCCACCTAAAGTTTGGAAGGAACCACTAGTAAACTCACGCTGTTCAAATTTGGCAAAGCAAGTGTTGCAAAATAAATTTTCAGAGAACGAACAAACCAACAGAACTTTTATCTCTGATGGAAGGGTAATGGCCAACTTGACAGAGGAGTGCAATAATAGGAGGATACCTAATTTGAAACAACCAAGACGGTTTAAAAAAAATCTAAAGCATTCGCTAGAGTATCTGGACTACATTCCTAAGGAAGGTGACGACGATGAAGATTACGAGCTTGATGATGAGAAGCAGGGAATGAATATTCCCTTCTTTATGTCCCATTTAAGTTATCGGGCGGAAGGAACTCTGTCAAACCATATCATTAGGCAGATGAACATGCAAATTGATGAGATGGGTTCAAACGTCAATAAATTCGACCTTGAAGGCGACCTCAAACCAACAGTTTCAACAATTGAAAGAGTAGCATGTACTCGAACTTCTATAGGAGACTGTCTGAGGGAACATTCAAGTACCCATGAGCGGTACAATGTGGCCCCTCTACATAACGTTGCTGAAGCACTGATATCGAGCGAAGCTGGCTTCAACTATTCTAGCGTCTCGGAGGTGGTCAAGTTGAGTAAGAAAGAAATCTTACAGGTAATAGGTCTTAATGGCTTAGACATAGAGTGTATTTCCAATCAAGCCGATTGCAAAATCGTTCTACTTCCCATCACCAATGACATGCTACATGCTCGTGGGAGAGACTACGAAAGTTGTCACGCTTTTAGACTCAGTGGTCAACCTGATCAAGTAGCTCGTGCTAAAAATCTTATCCGTCGAGCATTACTTGAAATTAGAAGCAAATAATGAGTAATTTTACCTTTTGTTGGCTACATATAAATAACTTAAAACCCAAAAAAAAATGATGAATATGCAATTTCTACGAAAAGGCTTTCATTTTATTGAATGCAAATGTACCTGAGAATCTGTTTTAGAATCCATTCTCCTCTTGCTCTTTACATCACCATAGTGCGGAGACTGGAGCCGTTTCTTTTATTCGTGGCTGCAAATTCCGGTACATTGACCAATTCTATACATAGACCCAGCTTACAACATTTCATTGTACAGTCGCGTAGTCATGAAAACAAATGTCTTCGAATTCAATATCCTCTATATTCATCTTATATTAGTCTTCTATAGTTACTCCGGAGAACTAATCTGGGTTACTTCCAATTTGGCAGAAAAGCTTTCATGCTTACAAAAGGCAGTCCCTCAGGTCCTGTATAATCTATTCCTCCTGAAATTTTGGGTTAGCAAAACAACACACAAGCAAAGGTAAAATAATAGATGTAATCCGCTTAAAGTATCTAGAGCAAAATAATTATTGATAATTCCCAAATTTAATACAGTTACTCCCCCGGAAGTCCGCTTGCATTGAATCGAAAATAGTGTTCCGGGTAATCCCAATTTTTCAAAAAAAAGTTGTGGTGTACGGGTGGAAAGACCCAATGGCCCATTGCAGTCTGCAGTATCGCCATTGCCTATGGTGCGAAAATTTTTAAATTACTTTCCTTCACCCTTCATTCCTTAGTCTCTTTAGAGTTCTTACTAACAAAAATGGCTGACGGTGTTTTCCAGGGTGCTATCGGTATCGATTTGGGTACCACTTACTCGTGTGTCGCTACTTTCGACTCCGCTGTCGAGATCATCGCTAACGAACAAGGTAACAGAGTTACTCCATCCTTCGTGGCTTTCACCTCCGAGGAGAGATTGATCGGTGACGCTGCCAAGAACCAGGCTGCTTTGAACCCAAAGAACACCGTTTTCGACGCCAAGCGTTTGATTGGTCGTGCTTTCGATGAGGACTCTGTTCAAAAGGACATCAAGACCTGGCCTTTCAAGGTTGTCAACTCCAACGGCAACCCATTGATTGAGGTTGAGTACTTGGACGAGACCAAGACTTTCTCCCCTCAAGAGATCTCTTCTATGGTTTTGACCAAGATGAAGGAGATTGCTGAGGCCAAGATCGGTAAGAAGGTTGAGAAGGCTGTTGTTACTGTCCCAGCTTACTTCAACGACGCTCAACGTCAAGCTACCAAGGACGCTGGTGCCATTGCTGGTTTGAACGTTTTGAGAATCATCAACGAGCCAACCGCCGCTGCTATTGCTTACGGTTTGGGTGCTGGTAAGTCTGAGAAGGAGAGACACGTTTTGATCTTCGACTTGGGTGGAGGAACTTTCGATGTTTCTTTGTTGAACATTACCGGTGGTGTTTTCACCGTTAAGGCTACCGCTGGTGACACTCACTTGGGTGGTCAAGATTTCGACACCAACTTGTTGGACTTCTTCAAGGCTTCTTTCCAAAAGAAGACCGGTCTTGACATCTCTAACGACCCAAGAGCTTTGAGAAGATTGAGAACCGCTTGTGAGCGTGCCAAGAGAACCTTGTCTTCTGTCACCCAAACCACTGTTGAGGTTGACTCTTTGTTCGACGGTGAGGACTTCTCCGAGAACATCACCAGAGCCAGATTTGAGGACATCAACTCTGCTTTGTTCAAGTCCACTTTGGAGCCAGTTGAGCAAGTCTTGAAGGACGCCAAGGTTGGTAAGGCCCAAGTTGACGAGGTTGTCCTTGTCGGTGGTTCTACCAGAATTCCAAAGATCCAAAAGTTGTTGTCTGACTTCTTTGACGGTAAGCAATTGGAGAAGTCCATCAACCCAGATGAGGCTGTTGCTTACGGTGCTGCCGTCCAAGGTGCTATCTTGACCGGTCAATCCACCTCTGAGGACACCAAGGACTTGTTGTTGTTGGATGTCATCCCATTGTCTTTGGGTGTCGCCATGCAAGGTAACGTCTTTGCTCCAGTTGTCCCAAGAAACACCACTGTTCCAACCATCAAGAGAAGAACTTTCACCACTGTTGCTGACCACCAAACCACTGTTCAATTCCCAGTTTACCAAGGTGAGCGTGTCAACTGTTCCGAGAACACTTTGTTGGGTGAGTTCGACTTGAAGAACATCCCACCAATGCCTGCTGGAGAGCCAGTCTTGGAGTCTATCTTCGAGGTTGACGCTAACGGTATCTTGAAGGTCACCGCTGTTGAGAAGTCCACTGGTAGATCTGCTAACATTACCATCTCTAACTCTATCGGTAGATTGTCTACTGAGGAGATCGAGAAGATGATCTCTGACGCCGAGAAGTTCAAGAACTCCGACGACGCTTTCGCCAAGAGACACGAGCAAAAGCAAAAGTTGGAGGCTTACGTTGCTTCCGTCGAGTCCACCATCACCGACCCAGTCTTGTCTGCTAAGTTGAAGAAGTCTGCTAAGGACAAGATCGAGACTGCTTTGTCTGACGCTTTGCAAGCTTTGGAGATCGAGGAGTCTACTGGCGATGACTTCAGAAAGGCTGAGTTGGCCTTGAAGAGAGCTGTCACCAAAGGTATGGCCACCCGTTAAGCATAGCTTCTGATGATGAACTAATTTGTGTATAAACGGTCTTTCATTATTTGTTGAGGCAAATATAGTGTACTTATGATATTCGTGTAGACTTATTCGTTTTTGATTCTAATTGCAAGGTTTAAAAAGAGCCTTTGCGTACAATGCTTTAGTCTGTTCTATTACTATTACTCCATTTGCATTAATATTTACTATCATGAAGTTACAAAAACCTCACTCCTCGAGGATATAGTTGCCAAGTTTGTCCATCTTAAGGTTTTTGGAACCCGCTGAAAGCGCAGAGATGATCTTTTCATTCTCTGCCTCTTCATCCTCCGAAGCCTGCTCGGCATCAAACTCATCCAGGTCATAGGCCTCGTAGTCCTCTTCTTCCTCATCTTCCTCTGAGTTTTCGTATTCTTCGTCAGAGTCGAATTCAGAAGCATCGTCTTCACCTTCATCGCCAATTTCGAGCGCTCTCATGCCCATCACAGCAGATTCCAAATCCTTGTCCTCCCTGTTCTTCTTCTTTGTGTAACCTGAAGCCTTGACTTCCATGTCCAACTCGGCGATTCTCAGGACGTCTCTTTTGAAATTTGGGTAAGCATATTTATAGCCTTCACCATATCCTTCTGTATCAAACATGGTAGGATCGTGCTCGGGGTTATAAAGAAACTTCTTGGCAAAAAAATCACGGATTCCTTGCACATCTCTGTCGAAATAGAATTTAGCGTCTACATGTTCAATTGAAACACACTGGGGGAAATCAATGACCACAAATCCAAACTCATGTTTCTCAGCTTCCTCCTCGTCTCGAATGATAATATTGAACTCGTTGTAGTCACAATGAATAAGACCATGATTGGCCAACTTCACTATGAAGTTCATGAGATCAGAATACAACTTCTTGTACGAAGGGTATTTCTTCATATGCTTCATAGGGTATCCTTTAATCCACTCCATGAGAACACAATGTCTCAGGTTATCATAAGGAGTGGGCACAATGAAGCCATTGTTATGCAATATCGTCATGAATTCGTATTCTTTTTCTGCCGCTAGACGACTCAAATACATCCAGTTGGATGTTTGTTTGTTTTTCAAATAATCTCTATTGTTTTTAACGGTCTTAAAGGATGTGCGTCCCAAACGGTGGATTTTCAATACCTTCTGCATACCCAGAGGGTCACTGACAGCATAAATGTCGGACTCTTTACCAACACCGATCTTTGTTCCCACAGAATAAATACTCTCTCTTTTCAACATCAGCTTTAACGCAAGATAGTCGTAGCCAGAGTAGGTAATACGGAATCCATCGTACTTGGCATTTCTGAGACGAGCAACCAACTTAAGCTTTGCTAAATCACCAAGGGCGCGGTTTGTGGCAGATGGAGACTTCAAAGAGCCAATCGAATGTATCATTTGTGTGGGCACCAACTCGTGGTTTCTAGACCCAAGCTCCATCGCCTGGAGAACTCTGAAGTCATCGGCGGTAAGATACCGCATATGGGAAGTATCAAGCTTCATATCGAACGAATTAAGGAAGTAATGTCAGATAGGAATTTAAGGAAGCGATTATCCGTATTTATGGCTTAAACTGCGCTCGTTAGATGAGCTGCGAGATGGAGGTGCGATGAGATATTTGCAACCATGGTAGTTAATTCTAGAAAAGTAAGATAGCGCATTGCATTTATCAGTTGATAAACGATTAATTACATATTTGCTTGGTATTGTGTTTTTATATATATTAATTATTTATTTATCAACATCCTGGTAAACGAAGGGAAACTACGTTGTTCTTAATTTTTGAGAGAATTACTTGAACGTTTGAAAATGAAAAAGATTGCCTAAAAATTACAACTTCCAACTAAAATACACACAAATACATATGTACTGTAACACAGGAGTAAGACTATTAAGTTTGCTAAATTAATTTCATGGAATGTAGGATTGGTTCCTTAGAATACATTCATTGTGTATGACTTGAAATCAACGATCTAAGGAAGGCTTCAAGACTTAATGCCAGGAACCAGAAAACTTGATAATTCCTTTTCTTGTAGTGCATTTATTTTGGAATAATTTTTTGCAAGTTGTTGTCAAATCGAACCTCTTAGTCAAAGGTAAGCTTAGCTACAAGTAGACTATCGTGAAAATATTGAAATTATTAACGAGTCAATTCGCTTGAATATTTAGCTCGCACAATCTCGAAAAAATTTCCCCAGTTAGTAGGTGCATGCAAAGTTGAATAGTTCCCCATACAAAGGCCCAATTGGGTAATCACCTTGAATTTCTGTAATTCATCAACACACAATGACATGTTCGCAAAGAAGAAGTATGTCCGAAGAAGGCAAGACAAGAAGCATGTAAGGCGCCGTGTGGGACGCAAAAATAGAATTCTTCGACCTCAATTCGAACTTCAAGTCCCTGAAAAGCCAACATTCAATGCCTCTGGTTCTTCACCGTATCTGTGGATGAATCTTAGGAGTGAGGTTATTGGGATTAGCGAGTCATCAAACTCGAAGAAATCTCCAAACCCAATTAAGTCTCTAAGACTGATATGTGCCAAAATTATAGCCTCCAATGCTGAATGCGTGCACCCTTCGTACTTCAGCGAAGCAACCTGGCCATGCTGGAAACTTGTTTGGGAGGAGGCACTCCTTCAAGGCACAGACCTGCCACAATTATTTAAATTATTTGCGACTGTGTTCGGTTCAGAACGAACATTCAGTTGCCATCCTCTCATCGACGGCACAATAGAGCGAATGCCCAATTACCCAGCGGAGTTGAAGCGATCAGCACTATTAGCAAACATTATTCCCAATCACCCAAGACATAGACTAGAGAACGTATTTTCTAACATAAGCATACCAGATTTTGTTCTGTTTGTGGGTTCATCTGTTAATTGTGCTGTTGTTATCGGTTGCTCAAAAATAGCCCCGTTCTCTACCGCGGCTCTCCTTTCATTATGTAAAATATCAACGGTGAGCGCTATTGATATATCTTATAATGATGTTGTAGATGACCAATTTCTCCATACACTCAATACCTGTCTTATTACAGGGACATCCAATTTAAGGATACTACGGGTGTGTGGGTGCCCCGCCGTGACTACAAAGGGTATTTTAAATTTGCTAGATGCAAGCGAAACTTCTCTGTTGATGTACTTAGAGACTGATGTGAATCTTTCTCGCCTGTCAATGTTTTTGTCTCGCTTTCTGCATTCGCCAAATTACAAAGAAGACCCGCCTATTCCAGGCACGAGATGGAGAATGATAAATGAAGAACATAGTGACATGTCCACTATTGCAAAGCATTCATTATCAATGAAGCTACATTATTTTCTGCGACTCAAAAAGCTTTTTGCCTCTGCTAATGTTATCTGGGATTTTAAATTCTTTAGCGAGGTGGCAGACCAGTCCATGAACACAGAGAGGTTCAATGAGATAGTTTGGCTGGAGCGTCTACACAGTGCTACACGCAAAAAAATCTTTTCACCGCATATGTACGTAAAGGATCCTAAGCTCCAAGTATTGCCTCAAGTTGTAGGAGACGAAAAGCGAACAGAAAAGAGAATAGAGGTGCGACCGAAACCTGTATCCTCTTCGTCGAGAAAGCCTAAGTTTGTCAAAACAGATGTGAATTCTTTCTTTTTTGGAACTTGAGTTTTCCAGTATTATTTATTCGTTACCTCTAGATATGTAGTTTAATGCAATTACTGTTTCTCCCTCTTGAGTAAACGTAGAATCAGGGCACCATTGGAAGCGCGTCTGCTATCAAAAGCAGGAGCGACTGGCAGTTGCATTTGTTGCAGCTGCACTTGATCTTGTGCTCCGTATGTGTCTTGAAGAGACAGGTAGGGACCGCGGTTTGGAGGTTGTCCACCTTGCAAGAGCAGAAGGAGACCAGCACCAGCACTATTCGTTGCACCTTGGGAAGGTGCACCGGAAATAGGAAGAGTGGAAGGCTTCTCCACAGAAGTAGAAGGAATGGGTGCTGTGGTTGGAGGATGTGCCGTAGGCAGCTCCAATTGGGCGTCCTCGAAGTAATCGTCTTCATCGGAGGCCACATCAAAGTTGTTAGCAATGCTGTTGTAGATGTCTTTCTGGGATTCGGAGATATCATCGAAGTCCTCGAAGTCTTCAAAGTCATCAAAGTTCTCGAAATTGGAGAAATCTGCGTTCACGGGTGGGGTGTTGTATCTGGTATTCTTTGGCGTGTCAGTGTTGCGATTAAGCATCGACAAGATTTGGTTTCCAGCACTCAAATCCAGCTTTGGAGGCTGCGCTTGATCATTGACTGCAGCATGTGTTTGGGGTAAGCCAAATTGGTTGGCGGGAGGGTTTACATCAGGCGATTGATGAGAAACTGAGCCTTTTTTGAGTAGATTCAAAAACTGCGCAGGTGCAGATAAATCGGCTGCAGCGGATTTGTTGCTTGGTTCATGCAAGTTTGAGTCTGATTGGAGCTGAGTTTGTTGTACACCCTCTTGCGCTGGCAATTCATAACCTTGGGGTGTGACGGAGCCTAAGAATTGTGAAGACGAAAGAATATGCGAAGGTGGAGTTTGAGAAAATGCTGGAGAACGAGAAGTGGGTTGCGCCAATGGTTTTGCCACTTCTGAGTTCTTTCTTCCGGAGTTCAAAATGCTTAAGAATGAAGGAGCGTTGGAGGCAACAGAATCGCCCTCAGTAGCCTGAGATTTTGGGCTCTCAGGACTTGGCGGCTTCTTGCCCAAAATTGATAGGAGAGTGGCAGAATCGCTTTCATTGCTACTCTTGTCACGTTTTAAAAGGGTGATTTTTTTCGCTGGAACCTCCGCATGTTTGGGAGCAGGTCCGACTATATTGGAGTTGACAGCTTGTTCGGTTTCTTTCTTGAGAATTTTAGGAGCTGCAGGTTTCCCTTTCAAAATAGATAACAATTCCTTGGAGTTAGCCAGAGAAGACTTCTCTCCAAGTGCAGTTGAGGGGGCGACTGGCACTGGATTTGCCACTGAAGAATGCACAGAGTTGACTGATTGAGCATGACTAATATTAGAAGCAGCGAACTCGGCTGGACGCTGCTGGATTGGTTGCGGAGGTGGGGGTGGCTGGAAAGGTTTACCGTAGACACCGTTAAAATTTGGGACTGGGAATTGTACAGGAGGCATGCCATTTTGATAGAAAGGTGGTAAGAATTGAGGCATGAGACCAGGACCAGCGTATATGTCTTGGAGATGCTGAGGGAGCGTCATTGGAACATTCACTGGACCATTCCAGTTGCCATTGGTATTCCCCGTATTGTCCAGAGATTTGGAACCTTGTAATATATTGAGCAACTCTCTTCCAGCATCGTTATTAGCTTCTGGTTCTTCTGTTACGGCAATGCCCATTAATTGTTTCAATTTGAGTTCTGCCTCTCTCATCAATGCATCTTCATTGTTCAAGCCCTTTTGTTTGTTGACCCATCCAACCAATGGCTCCATCATCGCATTGACGACATAATATTTGCTGTGGTTTGTTCTGACCGATTTTCGGAGCGTTTTTATGTTAAACCATTTAATATCAGCAATCTCGCATCTAACCAAAGGCTCGAAGTTGAAATCTTCGGGAACATTTCTAGCCAAAAATATTCTGAAGTTTTTACCTCCAATAGTTCTCTCAAGAACATCGTTTTCGTTGACGTATTTACGAGCGTCGAAGCTTGTCTCTTCACGCACTTCTCTGATAGCACACTCTATGTCTGTCTCGTCCTTGGATATCTTACCTCTAGGAAATGACCAGGTACCTGATTCTGGACCACGCACAAGTACCACCTTCGTCAAATCTTTGTTCATTAATGCTATTCCACGGACGGGAATGGTGGACTTGTATTTGCCAAACTGACTCAAAGCGTCACTTGGATTACCCCATTTCCAAACTAAGGGGCATTTACTCAAAATCTTGGGTGCAAACGATTTCATTTTCATCGCAGGCAAGGATGGATCGAGGAGGCGCACGAAATCGGTGTAAAACCATTGTCCTTCTTCCACTTGGAAGCAGACTCTTTCTAGGGATGATAAATCTTCTTTCGGCACATTGACCACGAAACGCACAAGGATGTCTTCAAGGACATGGTCCACTGACTGGTTTAGAAAACCGTCTTTGAGATGAATGCTCATTTGAGAAGTGTTTCGTGTAACTTTACGTGTGTTATTAGAATAGGTAGGACCTAGCGTTCAGGAAACTATGCAGGCTTTGGGTATTGGGCCAACGAGTACAGCACTCAAAATCTGGAATCGGGGCTAAAGGAAGATATTTCCCCAGCCCATTAGACGATAAATTATATAATCGAAACACTTTTTATATCTTGAAATTATTAATAATGGTTGTTCATTTGTAGTTGCAGTTATGTTGAATGTATTCGACTTAGATTTGGAATAATCGCTGTATATACACGGCCAAACGCATCAACAATCTCGAAAATTCATTTGAATGGATAACGAAAATGGCGGATTTCTTTTGCGCAATTCAGGTATCCGATTGGCCCTGAACACCAATTTCTTCACACGTATGTCTCAGATCCTGAAGCACAGTAAGTAAAACCAAATTATTTTCAGTCAAGCTACGTAAGGCTTCAAACTTTCTTTGAATTTTCAAAGACTGCGTGATATTGAGTCTTTTCTTGCAATATGTCAAGTCCATCTCCCAAGTCGCATTACCCCAGATCTCCACCAACATATAACATCCAAGACCAATTATAACCTGTTGTATAGCCAAATTCATAATTTTCAGTAATGGTTTTAGACAGGAGACTATTTAGCACATGCTCGCGGATTCTAGAGAAGTCACCACGTTTCTTGAATACTGTCAAGGCAGCTAGTAAAGCTCCTTTGACGAAATCAGAGCATGTCTCGAGACCATTCGGTTACGATAAGAAGGTCAACCTCAAAAGCAACCACGTTTCGGTAATGAACCTATTCTCAAGGGAAGGTAGAGAAATCAACAGACGGCAGCTTGACCACGATATCCAACACTCGCCCTTCTATGAGTCGAAATCCTTCTCTAATTTGGAGGGTAAAATATTCACACCACCAGTGTCGTACTTTAAACAAGACAAATCGAAATATTTCCCAAACATAATATCAAACGCTTTGCTGGGGTCAAGAGTAGAGTTATATGATTTGTTCAAGGATAAGGTGTCTATTGTTCGTGTGTTTTCCACTGTATCTGGTGAGAACTGTACAAAAACCTTTTTAGGCGACTATTTAAACAAGAATGGTGAAAAGATTCTCGAACAGAAATATCCCAGTGCACAAATTGTAGACTTGTGCGTTCCACAATCGCGTGTTAAGGGCTTCTTTACGCAATTTGCAGCTTCAAGCTTACGCCGCGGCTTATCAGAAGAACGTCAAGGCATGTACTTCATCCTTCCATACGGAACCTTTGACGCAGACACTCGTAGAATTTTAAAATGTGACAATTCCTGTTCTGGGTACCTCTATGTTGTAGATGAACAAGGAAAGATCAGATGGGCCACATCTGGTAACGCCACGGAGGAAGAGACAGAGACCCTTTGGAGAGCTGTCAATGGCTTACAAAAAGGACTACTTCAGGATAAGGTGGAGCCTGTGGAGTAGTTTACTTCAAAATACTGTAAATAATTAATTACACACACGCTCATTTGCTGAACACTTTCGGGTATTGGAATTTTAAGTAAATAGCATAAACCATAAACCTCTAGAAACTTACGAGGCGATGCAAGAAAGTCAGCGATTAGTATTATTAAGTGAAATTGCCCAATAAAAATTAATTCGCTCTCGGTCTGCTTGTCTCTATTCGCCTAGTTACTGCTATAAGTATTCTCGATCTATTCGGTTGTTTCGTGTTTCTGAAGCGTCGTCACTCACGTGAAATACTAACTTATATTACACTAATTAGAGCAAAATAGATCGATATCGAATTAAGCGGAAACTATAATTGGTATTCGACGACGAATGGCTTTTTTAAGCTGGGTTCCTAATTTAGTTTGTTCTCGACACATTAAAATAGTAGCTCAAAGTCACTTAATTAACAATAAATAAAACAAGCAAAGATGCTAGTCAAATTTTCACAATGGCATTTTTCGGATAAAATAAATTAATGAACTGATTTTTCGGATTTTGTTCCTGCTATTTTTGAAACATTATAGGGCTACAGCCCTAATGATCTAGGAACACTCAAGCACTATCAACACGTGACGCGCGTCAACCACCCTCGCTGCTGTAACAAAATTCTTCAAGGCGCCAATTTACAACCTCTCTACAACGTCAATAATGTCTGCCCCAGTCAACAAGGAGAAGGTCCAAGAGCAAGCTCAAGAGATCCACAAGATCAAGATCACCTTGACCTCTACCAAGGTCAAGGCTTTGGAGAAGGTCTGTGCTAACATCGTCAAGAACGCTAACGACAACCAAGTCGTTAAGAAGGGCCCTGTTAGAATGCCAACCAAGGTCTTGAAGATCACCACCAGAAAGACCCCTAACGGTGAGGGTTCTAAGACTTGGGACGCTTACGAGATGAGAATCCACAAGAGAGTCATTGACTTGCAAGCCCCAGCTCACATTGTCAAGAAGATCACCGTCTTCAACATGGAGCCAGGTGTGGACATCGAGGTTACTGTTGCTGCTTAAGCGATTTGATCTATGTTAATATCAAAAAATCATTTCGCGTGGGCGTGTAGTGGGCCGTGAGGAAAGTATCTCAAGGTTGTGTTGTATCCAAGTGCTCTAGGCGTGCCGTGCTCGTAAAGATGCACAGACGTTGTGGTGATGCTATCAGGATTTGGTACTGCTATTGAGAGGTCATACATTCAGGGAGCTCTATATGTACTATAATATAATCAGCTAAAAGTATATTAGTCTGTAGGTTGATCTATGCCTAAAATGTAGATAAGAAATGCCTTCAAGTTTAATAGTTCAACTATATAATCGGGACATGGATTAAAATACTTCATAGTGAATGATCAATGGATTTTTGAGAGTCCTACAATTACTGCGTCTTCAATTTTAAGGCCAGCGGGCACTTGAAGTTCACTGTCGAACATTTCCGTAACCTTAGAGACTCCTTCGATAGATTCCTGCTTAAAGCAGTGCTCAAGGTGCTCTAGCTTGCCCACCACAAGAAGAGCATTGCCCTTGGAAATGCGTTGTGCTTGTTCTAAAGATGTTTCAGGTCCATTTGTGAAATAATCGTTCGCATTGACAAACACTGAGTCGGTATAGCCATCTGGGAAACTCAGTTCAGTAAAGACAGCTGTAATCAGCTTAGCCAATCTAACGTAGTATCCAAACGCAGCTTTACTTCCAGAGATACCGTATGCAACTTGTGGGCTGACAACCTTTTTGTTCTTTACATCAATGGTGACTCTGACATTCACAGGCACCTCTTTTCCAGACAATTCTAAGAGCTGGGATTCTCCGATATTTACGTATTTTGTGACTTTAAGCTTTTTCAAGGCGCTAGCCTTTTTATTACGTTTCTGGACTTTAGGAGTATGTTTTGGAGTAGTAAGTCCTTCCTTGAAGTCATCACCAACATTGTTGTTGTTCATAAATGGTAGCGTACTTAGAGTAGGAAGCTTTTCTGCGTATTTGAATTTCTTGTTGTATTTGCTGGAACTGAAGACGGCTTTCGTTAGATACTTTGGAGTAACAAAGTATTGAAGAAGTGTGGCAAAGAGAATAGCGTTACTATCGAGGTCATCTGGCTGCTGATCTTGTGCACCTTGAGCTTTTTGAGCTGCCTTTGGAACGGGGTCAGCATCATTGTCTCCGAACTTAACCTTCACGTTTCCAGTGCTACCCTCCAATTTGACTTCAGCTACAGCATCCTTAGCCTGCTTTGGCGGTATTTCGAGAACTACAATTTCAGAAACCTGGAAGACACTAGCTGCCTTGGCGACTTGGTAAGCGATATTGGTTACTTGTTCGAGGTTTCGAGCATTGCTTGTGGAAATAATGGTAGAGGGAATACACAATGAGTAAGTCACATCACCAGAGACTTTCGTTGGCTTCTTGGTCGGCTTTTCTTCGACCACATTGGATTTTTTGGCCATTGTCCCTGTATTATTGGTAAGATCTATAGTCGGGTCTGGGGTTCTGAGGTGCGATGCTCATCGAAGTCCTTTATAGTGAAACGCACTAGTAGAAGTAGTAGGTGTACGATAACAAAATGAAGCTTTAAGAATAATAGATTGTAAAATTGAATGAAACCTTTTTTTCTCTTCTTATTTGAAACAATAATTTGGATTTTGGTTCAACATCTATCGAAATGTATTTATTGCACTCTTCAGAAAGTATATACATGAATGTACAACATGATCTAAATCCTACGTTTAATTAGCCACGTCGTCGTCGTTCTCCTCTTCGTCATCGGTGTCAACATCTTCAGCCTCCAACTCGGCAATTCTAGCCTGGGCTCTCTCGATGTTCAACTTGGTTTGCTCCTCTTGCTTAGCTTCCAAAGCTTCCAAAGTCTCCTTTAAGATCTTGATGGTCTCTGGAACCTCCTCGTGCTTAGATGGCAATGGAATAGCCAAGTCAGCCAAAGAAAGAATGACCTCAGTGTCAACAGTGAAGTTCTTGTTCTTCTGAGCCTTCTTTTTGTTCTTCTTGGTTTTGGAACCCTCGAAGAATGACTGCTGCTCCTTTTTAATAATCACAACGTCATCAGGCATGGCAACTTGTCTGACGGTGTTCTTGTTCTCGAAGGTCGACTTAGTCAATTCAGCGACTGTGTTGGTCTTAGGACGAACGTAGGTTGGGTCAAAGTGAGCCAACAAATTGTGGATTTCGTCGATCTCCTTGGTGAAGGCAGGAACACTGGCCTCAGCCAAGACACGCTCAGCAGCCTCCTTTTGCTTGGCCTTCTTTTGCTCAGCCTTTTGAGATTGGAATTCCTCCTCTCTCTTTTTCTGCTCCTCGGCCAAAGCAGTCTTGAACTTAGCGAGCTCAGCACCAAAGTCGTCACGCAACTTACGGATCTCGTTGAACTTGCCATCCTTCTCCTTTCTGAGGGCTGCTCTCTTCTTGAACAAGTCAGCCTTCTTGTCGAACATGGACTTGTTGGATGCTTGGATCTCGTTCAATTCCTTTTGGACAGCCTCAAAGCGCTCTTGCACCTCCTTGTTACCGACAGAAGACATCTTCTTCTTCAACTCAGCAATCTTAGCCTTGTCGTCATCAATGAACTTTTGTTGCTTCTCGATCTCAGAAAAGTCCTTACGCAACTTACGCAAGGAGGTCATTTCCTTGATGTAACGTCTCTCGTCGGCCAACATCAAGCTACCGGAACCGACCAAGTCATCCAATTGCTTAATACGGGCATCAATCTCGCCAGCGGACTTGTAGCTGTTCTTGGAGCCGGTCTTGTTGATCTCGGCAATACGTCTCTGCAAGTTGGCGTCGACAGCCTTGATTTGCTCTTGAATAACCCCACGTTCCTTCTTCAAGTCACCTTGCTTGGAAATAATGTCTTTGATCTCCTTTTGCAAGGCGTTTCTCTTCTCAGTGGTCTTTGGGTCGAGAACCAACTTGTCGATCTGAGCGGTGAGCTCATTGGCGGTAGCGTCCAATTTAGAAATTTCAGAACGCAAGGTTTCGACCTGCAGCTTCATTGCCAGATCATCTGGACGCTTGAGGAAGCGCTTTGGGCGTTGTGGGGCGGACATGGTGAGGTTTTAGGACTTATAAGACTGAAAAATTTGGTTAATAAACGGACACCTTGACTTGTTGAGGGGGGTCAGCGTGCAGGTATGCTTGTGGCAACTAGGGCGAAGAATACAAGACAGACGACAAAGTTTGAGAAGCAGTTAACGTGCTTAAATCTTTTCAATAAGTGGTTTTTTGATGCATGATCTCAAAATTTCTTATATATTTTTATTCTAGGGCGGGCGCTATCAGAAGTCAAAACAACCCCAAATACGCTATGGGCGATCTATATTTGGGTGCTAATGCGACTATATAAACCTAGAATTAATAAATTGATCAGCTAAAAATATTTGATATTTCACTTGCAAAATGTTGGTGACAAGCATGGCTCTGAATGGGCTTTAATCAAAAAGCTACAAGGAACACAAAGACGCGCTCATGTAAGAAGTAAGACATTGGATCAAACATAAAATTGATTCAAATCTCCTAATCGTAATTTTCACAGATGTTTATTATTACACAATCCGGTCTTACATGCTCAACACTTTTAGCCACTTTGACGCCAGCCCAATACCCAGACGAAAATTAGTGCTGCAAAGCAAAGGGGAATCTTCTATGTATACGTGAAAGAATTTCTAAATAATTTGGCTCGTTTTCTGGTGTCAATATACCGTGGCGGATGAGAAAATCACAAATTACCAAAGCACAATTTGGCTTGAACTCGCCTTGGAGCATTCTTTGCCTGACATCATCGATGGTCATTAACTCGAAATTCTCTGCCTCACCGTCAACAGGATGCGGAATATTGTCTGTCTCCAGCTCAAAGGTCAAATCGTATATATATTCAATCTCAGGCTGAGCGTGTCCCTCTGGACCATAGGGCTGAATCATGTACGAAACTGCGCCAGCGGCCTTTATATTCTTTTTTACGAAGTCTTCTTCTAGCCCGCCTTCTTCGTAGCACTCCTTCACAACATTCTCCCAAACCCCGTAAGGATATCCGAGCCCCCCAGCGATGGTATTATCAAGCATTCCAGGAAAGGTAGCTTTGGTAGGAGACCGGCGCGGTATCCACATCTTTATCACTTTCTCCTGCGTCTTCTCTGCTGGAATGTAGCCGTTAATGTGAACCCCATAAGTCACCACGCCCAAAAGACACGAGAATGCTCTCTCAAGAAGCATGTAAGGGACCAGCCGAGGATAGTAGATTGTATACAACTCATTTCTCCATCCGCTATTCAAGGAAGCATCAGTGCGTCTCCAATCGCTGGCAATCTCAGAGA
Organism: Australozyma succicola; assembly: GCA_030563905.1. NCBI lineage: Eukaryota > Fungi > Ascomycota > Pichiomycetes > Serinales > Metschnikowiaceae > Australozyma > Australozyma succicola. The sequence goes on along the minus strand of JAJMKM010000012.1, from coordinate 385,339 downwards.
AGATAGTATTCCTGTCCTCAAATCTCGCTAAACTCTCCGTCATTTTCACCAGCTTATCCTTTTCAGATACCAAAAACTTATCAGAGTGGAGTCCCGAGACAAATCTCGATGCAATTTCAGGAGTGATGTATCCAAGGATGTTTCCGTCATGTGAGAGAAACGTCCAGTAATGCAGGGTCCCGAAATAGGGGAACGTATCGCAGGAATCTATGATCAGGAGTAAAGACTGCATCAGACCGATTTATTTGTTCAAATTAGTGAGAGATCAGTGGGCGGGGTCGCCTGACGTGGTAATTAAGCCCGATTTGGAATAGTGGCTTTCCTCTCGCTCTTGAGGGTTGGTTATTACGCGCATGTCAGCCTATCTGCTTCTCACTATACACAGGAACTTGAAACTTGTAATACCAATAGCTCAAGAAGACAAACGGTTTTTGGATTTTTTTAAAGTGAGATAATGCAGTATTAAGTAAAATAACCCACAGATTCTTTTTATTTTAGATAACCACTTACACGGCAACAAATGCTGGATGCTCTGTCCTATGTAGGGTGTGGGCACGACCATTTCACTCTTGTTTACATAACCTACGCCAATCTGCGAGTATCTTTTTTCATAACCACGTTCTGACGCCTCAGTACATAAGCAAAGGAAGAAAAGAGTATTGCTTGTTTTTTTACCATCTTGTTAAATTTACTCTTTTTTTAATCTCACTTCTATTCAAGTTTTGCCGGTAAGGACACCTTTCTGAGACAGAACATCCGACCCGAAATTTGATCCATCTCAAAGGAATTCCAAGTACACGGGTTGAGATTTTACATTCAGCCGGGTTGAAAGCATAACGTGTCTAATCAAGTCAGATTGCCAGCCTCAAAACATCTAAATCAGACCATTTAGTGCCCCTATTTCAATGCAATCACCTAAGTCGCCCGTAGGCTCCTTGTCATCGATTCTGTCGTCAGAATCGACCAAAAACTTAATCCACAGCTTGTCGAAAGCCAATTTAGACGTTAAGGCCCCTGAATACAATGCCACTCCACTCCCTCCAAACTCAACAGTGACTCCAGTTCTACCGCTGACTGGTCCAACGGGTCTTGTGCTTCCTAAGGTTACCGAAAGCAAGAAGCCTATTAAATTTACTGTGCGCAAAGTTTCAAGGGAAGAAAACGTGACGATTCCTTCTAGGGTATCTCCTAAGCCTCGTCAATATGCATACGGGAATCTTCCAGAGAACCGTAGAAAGTTGGCTGAACGCAAGGGCGACAACGCTCTACAACAACACCAGGAGAAATATGACTCGTATGTGAAGAGATTAGACAAAATCGATAAGGAGATTGAGTTTCTTCTCAACTTGCTTCCTCCTTACAACGTAGAAATTGATTACGCAACCAGAAGCAAAATCACCAGAGCTGTGGAGAAGTTGCGTATGAAGCGTGATGAGGTTGAAAAGAAGAAGTATAGCTTGGGCATGAATATCAGTCGTATGTGGAGAGAGTATGATGAGAATGAGACTTGGGTTAGAGCAGTAAGTAACCATTAGACAATGACAATCATTTCTGAAATGAGTCAATTAATCGAATTATGAACTCAATTTGTAAACTAAAGGGTTTTAAATATTTATAAGCTTAATAAAAGATTTTTGAAGCATTGGTTTCTCTTGCGAAATCTTTCTGATTCAACTAATTTCTCGATGATATGAGAATTATACTACTTACTTTTCAATTGCAAGAGCCAGCTTGCAATTATTTTCTTAGTATTTCCGGATCAACTTTGTTGATGGCGCCATTCATAGAGAATACCGATTCTTGAGGCAATTGAGAATTGGAGCTAGTACGAGCCACCTCAACACACGACGAGTACACAGTGTCAAGGACAAGTAAGTCCTTGATAGAATCAGGGCGCAAATCATAAACAAGTTGACGAAATGAGGGCAGTTTGATGACATCGATTGAAAGCTTGTTTTCATGCAAAAATGCAAGAAGGTGCCTGAGTAGCTTCGTCTCAGAATACGGCGTCTCATCGAAGGAGTCATTTGCAAATTCGCCCTGGTACCGGTCTTCAACACCCATGTTCCGATCAACAAGTTGTCTGTCCATCAAATTGTGATGCATCCGCTCGTTTCCGAACTGGCTGGAGCCCTGCTGTTTTTGTGATTGAAGGCGAATCTCAGGTGAAATATTATCGTTCGGATCGCGCATATCTTGAAAAGTCGGGTCATGATTGAGATGGTTTGGATTTTGCTTGAAAAGGTGATTGTGTGCGCCGTGGTGCGATTGCACATTCTGAATTTCATTACCAAATTTGGGTTGCTGATGGTTCTGTTGATTTCGACTTAATTGAGACAGCTGAGTTTGTTGAACTGGCCCATACTGATTTTGCAGAATTTGTGACATATGTGAACTTGTGATGCCTTGATTTCCCTGGCCGCCCGAGCCATTGTGGGTCGTCAGATGTGAATTAAGGTTAAAGTTTTGATTTCCTGATTGATTTTGAGGATTGGCATGATTTTGCGGATTATGAAAGTTCTGAAGATTCTGATTATTTTGCTGATTCGGTAAATTGTGATGATTTGGTTGCAAGTGGTGTTGGGCAGATGATTGTGGAATCGGTCCCGTCAAATTCTGATGACCTAGATGGCTCAGAGGTGAAATATTGGTGAAACTCTGAACATTATGATTATTCGGGTCATGGTTAGACCGGTCTGTATCGTGTCCTTGTTGTCGATAGTTTTGAGGACTGGGGCCATTAGCGTAATTGACAGTATGCAATTGGTGCTGTGCCAGTAAAGGCAATTGATGCGATTGCTGAGGAGGCAAGCCCAACAGGGATAAACTACTTTTTCTTCTGTTCAGTCCATGCTCTCCGAAAGGAAGCAGAACCAGACCGCCATTATAATTCATACCACCACCATCTACCATCATAGTTCTTGTGTTATTTGCCAGTGTTTTCGTAAGCTTATGCGTCCTTAAATGCTCGCTCAACTTTTTAGGCGATCCTTTGTCGCTAGATCTCCTTTTAACGACTTTTCCACAGTAATCACATACTGCCACATTCGGATCAGTGGGATCTTGAACAAACCAGGACCACACCCACAGCTTCTTCTTCGCTCCAAATTTGCGCCCCGGCCGGTTTTGTCTACGTATAGCCTCCTCAAGTTCGTATCTTTTAATTCCACCTAAAGACTCTTGGCCTTCTAAGTGACTGCTCAGATTATGATTAGAATGATTGTGGATGTCAATTGAAGAAGAAGGGCCCTCATTTAAAGGCATATTTCCACCGGCCGCTAAAGAAGCATGAGTATTGTTTAAACCGTTTAGCGAACCTAGGCCATTCCTTATTACACTGTTTCTAGCATTAACGCCGTTAGTATCATTTATGCGTCCAAGATAACTCGCATTGTTGGGATCACCAACCGAGCTCCTATGATCCAGACTTCTAACACCAGCATCGTTTGTGGCGTTTGAAATAGCCTTGGACAACATGGAGTTCTGATCGAAGCGCCGACCTATCTCAAGATTTTGAGAATTTGAAGATAGATCCAGTAGCGAATTCCTTTTTTCAGACAACCGAGAAGTATGAACTGGTCGGTTCGATAAAAAATTATCTACTGAATTTTGCCTGACATGGTTTTGAGTATCTTGTCGTATACTCAAATTTTGCGCGAGTTCTTCGTTGCTTGAATGCTTATTTGAAGAGGTAATTGGAAGCTCCTGGCTGCCATTTTTATCAATTTGCGTTCCTGAAGACCCGAGGCTGTAACGTAGATCACTTGCAACTTCATTGTGATTAGTGCTATAATCGAGGCTTTCAGCATCAAAATCTTTTTTCGCAGGATTCCTCAGGGAGCCATTGGTTCCAAAATTCAGAGGTCTTTTTTTGTTCGCAGGCAAAGTAGAGTCTTTGCGTGCTTTCGATAGGTTTTCATTAGGCGTTTTATTGATATCAGGCACTTGAATGTGACTAGTGTTGTTATTATTTGAAAGGCTTAATTGCTCACGCGCACCTTCCAGAATAGAAAGAGCAGAGACCAAGATTTTGGGCCTATCTTCTTCACCAGATGCTTTTTCGAGAGTTTCAGTATGTTCTTTGCCTTCACCGGTAGTGGGAGTTTTGGCGCTTAGGGAGCTTGGACTAACAATGTTTCCCAAACTAAGACTCATTTTCGGATTGACATTGTTGCTCAAAGAAAATGGGATACCCGTCCCATTTCCTTCAGTATCAGGGGCTACTTCTTTTGAATTTGCTCCGTGGGCTTTCAGTAAAGGCGCTAATATTATTGAAGGTGCATCGTGTGTAGCGAGCTCCGAGGGGTGGTCAGGACTACGTTGAGTCGGGGCAGAGGGCGCTGAGATGGAAGAAGGCACAGTATTTAAGGATTGAGACAGCCCAATATTGTTAGCGTCCATTGAAATAATTTGCCAGAGTTGTTATGGGTATAACCGCGGCAGCTTTGATCTGTTGTTGGTGGAGTTCAGACCGGAAACAAGACCGGAATATGAATGCGAGGGTGAGGAAATCCGGGGTACGCGAATCCTATTCGAGGGCTCACACGTGACACTCGAATGGTGGAGACTTCAGACCAGACGGTTATGAGATGCACGTGACGAGCTACTAACGGCACTTGCCCCTGGCAATAGAAGACACAGGTGTCCGACAAAGATTTTGTCGAAAGGGAAGTGAAATTTAGTATTACCTCATTTGGAAGTAAATTCTCTTAACACGTATTCATCTGCTCGCGAATGCTTCATGCAAGAGATGCTTCAAGAGCTGGCTAATGCAACTTGCGACCCAATTTAGGACTATGTCCCAGCTATACTGCATATAAACAGAATTAAATCGATTATATACACAGTTAGAACGGCAACTAAAAAGTTAAAACGCATGGATTAGTACACATAATCGTGACTTCTTGCATGTTAACTTGCAATTCGATACTAAACGGGAATGAAACAATAGCCGTTAGCAGCCGGAGTTGCGAAAACTGTATCTCGGCGAGCGTGTTTGCGCACTCGCAACCGATCAAATGTGATTTGCAGCCAGCCCAGATACAAATATATATCAGAGAGTCACACATGTGAGCTTAAACCTACAACATTTTTTAACGAAAACCAACAGAAATACTGTAAAAGACACCCAAAAGACAGCAGATCTCACCAATTTCTCAACCTAGTCACTCATTCCACCTCCAACTTTAGTCTTTCCTTAATCACCATCAATACCTCAAAATATGAACTTGTCATTGTTGGTCTCACTTCTTTCAGCTACCGCTTCAATTGCCCCAGATCTTGAGAAGAGAGGCGCTGTCACCGTTCAAATGACCAGAACCGTCCAGGACTTGGTCTCGGTGACATCTGTGATCGCTGGCCTGGAGTCCACCGTTACTAATACTAATACTAAAACCACCACGACCACCACAACCAGATATACTTCCACCTTCACTTCCACAATTTTTGGCCTGCCTGTCGAGTTCGTGAGTTTGGTTGACAGCTCGGCTGCACCTACAACCACTAACTCTCAGTCTGCTCAACCTTCTGCCAGTGACAATGCTCCTTCAACAGTATCGCTGGCTTCTACTTCGCCTACTACCCAGTCACAAGCATCATCGTCGTCATCATCATCTCCTGCTCCTGCTTCGTCTGTGTCTCCAGGAGCCGCCTCCCCAACCACCACCGCTAGTCCATCCACTCAGAGTGCTCCAGCCACTACTCCCGCTCCATCTACAAGCACAAGCAACGCTAGCAATGTGCTGGTGACTGATGTCGACTCAGTGATTACTGACAATGGCTCAGTATTCCCTGTCTCGACCGACGGATACATCCTCGGAGGTGTTCTGACTTCTGTGATGTCTGGCGGCGTTTGCGTGGTCGACTACGATTACTACAACAATGACTACACTGAGACTGTGACTTCCACCAGTACTCTTTACTCCACCACCACTCTTTAAGCGTTCGATACTTGTTAATTAATAAAATTTTGATACCTCACTGATCATACGTAAGTTGATATTTTTAGAACATGTAGACTATAACCCTCAAAGTAGGAACCAAGAAAATGTGATATCAATTTATATGTAAATTTATTTAGATGCAAATAGGAATACACTTTGTTCATTTAAGCACAAAATGTAATGATTACGCAAGGTGTGAGAGTGTATGTAAAGGCATAATATTGTGCATATTATTGTACATGGGCTGTTATCACAGTCACTACATAAAAATCCTAAAAAATAACCTGTATTCCCAAAAAAATCGAACTATATATCATTATCATAAAAATTACCCTGAATCACAGGAAAGCCTTAGTTGAGCTCAACAATAGACATTGCTCTGTCTCTGGCGATAGTGGCGTCAGTGATAGGGGACAATGGGGCGCCAGCGGCTTGCAACTGTGGGGAGAGAGGAGAAACATTTGGGATGATAAATGGCTCAGAGACGTCGTTGGACAACTCGAGGAACTTGACTGGAGCAGACATTGTGTTGTTTGTATAAATAGAATGCAAGTGTGGTATAAAGCTCAGAAGATCGAAGCTTTGAAGTGCTGATAAATGTTTGTGTAGCTGTTTTAAAGTATTAGCAGTATTAGTCTGTTTGGCTGTTATTAGCTTAGACTTATGTTTCTTTGTGAATAAAAATCTTAGAACTTCAGGGCAGAAGGGGTCCTTTTTATATGTTTTGCTGGACTTGTACTTCCGGCAGTGGAACATTTTGTCTGGGGAATCTCCGAAATTCAAAGTCCGAGGTGCCGGTCATGCAGGTGACGTAACGAAGAGTCATCGGTAAGCTAAGAGGCTGGAGATAAGCCTCGGCTCAATTGTAGCCGCCGATTCTCAAATTTCTTTGCACCCTAATTGATTAAAGATGTGGTTTCGATGAGATACCATCCTTTTTTGAAGGCTTTTTGCTCCGGGAGAGTGTCATGTCATGGCCCTCGGTCGTTCGGAGTCAGGCAAGATAACATCTGGGGAGCACTATATGCACTCTCCGCACGAAGTCCGACCGCCGCTTCTCGCAAGTGCATACCCGTCTTAGTAACCCAATTTGCCACAAACAAATCGTATTACAAACCCAAACGATGGAGTAATTACTCAACACGGATTCTGTACAACCGGTTTAAACACAATACATGTACATGTGAATACAATGAAAATAGTATCAAGTCTGAACTTCCATATAAAAAGAATATACTTGGACTAAACAGTGGACGGAGGCGGTAGCCGGAGTGGACACAGCCGTGCCTTCATATTGATGGTAACGAATCATAGGTATCGAAGGTACTATAATAGTTTAATTTTGAGAATTTGACGAAAGACCCATATTCATTGAGGGAATAAGATTTGCATTGTAAGGGCCTGTTTTTGAATTATTTTGGGTCTTGTACTTAAACGAGAAGAATGGGACCATAATGAGTAATCTCATGCGGTAACATCGACTTCAACCTGAGGAAAAACTTCGTTTTTCTTCGCAGAATTGTCTCAGAGATGAAACCAAAGGGGGTTTCTACAATCACGATTATTATTAATTCAATAGCCATGTGGCAAATATGCATTTCATTCTTAGATTTTCAATTGTACATACTACACACTTAAGCCTCAACAGCCTCAGCCTCAGGAGCGGCCTCAGCGGCAGCCTCCTTTTGTCTGTAAACTTGGACCTTGACCTCTGGGATAGCCTCATCCTCGTCCTTGTTCTCAGCGATCTTAACAGCATCTGGCAAGGCAGTTGGGCCGAACTTGTTCTTGGATGGGTCTCTCATGATCTTGACCTTGATACCCAAAACACCTTGTCTCATCAAAACGTGTCTGATGGCAGTGTCGATGAAGTCCTTGGTTGGTTGACCAGAGTGGATCATGAAACCGTCGGAGTACTTTTGGGACTTGGCTCTAGCAGCTCTCAACTTACCAGAAACAACGACCTCAACACCCTTGGCACCAGCAGCCATGGAGAATCTCAAGACACCGTAAGCAGCTCTTCTGATTGGCAAACCAGACAACAACTTAGCCTTCAAGGCCTCGGCTTGAACAGCAGCAGAAAGAGCTCTCTCCTCGACTCTCTCAGCGTAGATAACGAGACGCTCGGAGGTCAACTTGAATCTCTTGACAATCAAAGAGGTCAACTCGTGGATTCTTCTACCTTGCTCACCCAAAACACCTTGAGTGTTAGAGGCCTTAACAATAACCTCCAACTTGGTAGAGGTCTTTCTGACCTCAACACCGGCGTAACCTTGCTCGGCCAACTCTCTGGTGAAGAACTCGTTCAACTCGGCGTAGAAGACACCATCGGCGACTAACTTTCTCTTCTTGGACAAAAGCTTTTGGGCAGACATTTTTAATTCTGGGTGATGAGAACAGTGAGAACGGGGGCAGATGATTTTTTTTCACTAGTCGCACTGGATGGGATTGGACTTTACACGACCTTTTACAAAAAAGAGACTGATCACGTGTGGGTTAACTATGCAGGTCCCTTATCGATTTTGTGTATTAGACACTATTAGCATTAAAAGTATTCGTATCATCAAACTTCAATTGAATCTTTTTAACTCAAGAAACTTTCTGTGAGAGCTGCGCTGGTGTCGTTGATGTGTATTCTCGGCAAGTTTGGCATGGTTTCGGAGCAGCGTTGAACCCATGGAAAATACACTGGCGATGATAAAAAACGTATATTTCGTAATAGTGTGTGTCTTGATCATTAATCGAGCATAATGGATCGTATATTATCTTTCCAGTATTGAACTTTTGGCTCTCAATTTGTCCTAGACTTGAGTGCCTACCCAAACCATACATGGAGCCACTAGACTTGGGTTGGCTTTTACATGTTTAGAAGCGATCATTAAAGCATACTTTTTCATTCTCCCCTGAGCAGGTTCATTGCACAAAGCCTAGATTATGTTGATCGTCACCATAATGAGTTTCTTAATTAATTTATCTGTCTTTCACAGAAGGGAACTTCAACACCTAATCAATACAAAAACTTGGAAATAATCATTAAAACAGCCTCAGTAATAATTCTACAAGGAAGATACTCAGACCCGTAGCGTCACGGCATCTTTGAGTTCAGACTACAAATGGAGTATGTATTAGCGCTTCTTATCACAAAAACCTTAAAGATAAATCATGCACAGCTTCCGCTTTGAGATGAAAAATCTTGTCAAATCGATTGACCAATGAGCAATTGATTCAAGCGCATTAACAAGTAAAAAGCATTATCAATATATATCGATTAAATCGGAGTACGCCGAGCCTCATATTGTATATACGTTATCTGCGAATCGTGGATCAAGAGCAACCACCGCTATCCCCAATTCCTGGCTAATTCTCGTCCCTTTTTGCCAATTGATACCATGGTGGAAGTTTCGACAAGTCGCAAGGTTCTTCAGATCTCCTGCTCCATTGTATGGTGTCTTCTCGCAGCAGGACCAGTTTTCGGATTTGCGGCGTTGAAACCCGTGCTCATTAAAGAGGGCGTCTACAAAGATAAATGCTCCATTAACGTCTCAGGCAAGGGAGCTCTTCCGTGCGATGAACAAGACTTGGCTTTGAACTTTCTTTTTACCGCTGCATGTATGGTAACCAATATCTCGGCTTTACCTGTCGGATCTATCTTGGATTCTTATGGTCCCAAGATCACCGGTGTTATTGGGTCGTTTATTATTTTTGGCGGAGCCACGATTCTTTCCATGGCTAAGCTGATCGAAGCATTTGACGGTTACTTGTACGGATATACATTGTTGGCCTTGGGTGGACCTTTTGTGTTTATCTCTTGTTTTCAATTGGCAAACAGTTTCCCAAAAAACTCGGGATTGATTTTAGCTCTTTTAACAGGAGCTTTTGATTCATCATCGGCTTTGTTTTTGGTGTATAGATTAGTCTACTTTAACTGGTTCAATTTGTCCTTGAACCAGTTCTTCCTTTACTATTTGGTAGTTCCCGTGTTTATTTTCCTCTGCCAAACTACTATCATGCCTCGCGATTCGTATAAGACCGTGGGAACATTGGCTAAAATTGCAGAGACGGCTTTGGATGAGACAGGAAAACCAATTAACAAGGACTTGCTTCGCCAGGAGGACAGGGCTTCTAACGATGTTATTACATTCACTCCACAACCAAATATGACGGAGACAACATCTTTACTCATTAGATCTGCTTCTTTTTCCTCATTTTCCGACCGCCGAGACTCTACGATATCCCGTGCGGCTTCTATAAAATCCGTCTATGAGCGCGAGGCTGAAGACAAATTGTTCAACTCCACCGGCGGTGTCTTCGGAATCATGCATGGGTTTTCAATTACCGAACAGTTGAAGTCACCTTGGTTCATCTTGATGGCTATTTTCACCACTATCCAAATGCTCCGTATCAACTTCTTTGTCGCAACTATTAAGTTCCAGGAGCTTTACTTGTATAAGGATGAGGAAATGGCTACTGCAATTAATCAATTCTTCGACCTTGCATTGCCAATAGGTGGTCTCTGTGCCATCCCATTTATTGGCTTATTATTAGATAATTTGACTACATTAAACGTATTGTGGTTATTGTCATTCATTTCAGTTACAGTGGGAGTGGCTGGTTGTTTGGCATGGCTCCCAGCTACCTACTTAGGAATTATCCTCATGGTGTTGTACAGACCTTTTTACTACACCGCTGTGTCGGACTTTTGTGCTAAGGTGTTCGGTTTTGAGACCTTCGGTACCGTTTACGGTACTATAATCTGTTTTTCAGGCTTGTGCAACATTCTTCAGCAATTCATGGACCAAATGACACATACAGTTTTCGAAGGTAACCCAATCCCCGTCAATGCCACATTAACTGCTCTCACAGTCTTGTTTGCTGGCCTCATTATTGGCTTCGTAAGATCACAAGAGAAGGCTATGTCCAGACGTAGTCTTGAGATTGAGGCGCAAGAGGCTTCCATTAGACACCTTCCACACTAAAACTCTCTCTAGTTTAATAATAACAATAAATCATATCTTTTTTCTAGTATGCCTCTCCTTTTTAAGCGTCTCGAGAACTCTCTCTGGGTCAAGCGCCACAAGTTCAGGTTGTTCGGAAATCGCCGACACGGTGTTTGTCTCACTGGCTTTGGATATGTGAACGTTTTGTTCCGGCTCCTGAATAGTCAGCTTTTCAGCCTCTGTTGGAAGCGAGAGAAGAGCCCTTTGGGGAATACCTCGAAGTACTTCTGCGTCAGGAATCATTACTTTTGAGCAGCTTTAGCGGCAGACTTTTTAGCAGCTTCTTTCTCCTCCTTCTCAATTTGTCTTCTAGAGCCTCTAATGATCTCTAAATGGCCAACTCTACCTGCAATTAATTTCTCGGTTCCGTTCAGAGCACCTACAGATTTTTTAAGCTTGAAGGTCTGCTTAGCGGCTGATTTCTTTGGTTTAATGATGAGTGGTGCAGCCGCTCTTAAATTGCTTTGCTTCTTTGTGACTCTGGCTTTTTTTGTCAGCTTAAGCTTAATATTTCCTTGAGCCATGGGAAGAGTTGGTAGTATGTAGATAACGAGATGAGATGCTCATCGGAAGATACGTGATTAAACGCTTCGAAATTACCCCCTTTTTAAAAAAATAGTATGCTAAAGATCCGAACTGAGCGCTTTTAATTTCATTAGAATTTATACAATTTTTATTACTTAGCACACTCCCAGGTGATGATCACAGTTGGAAATCTTCCTGATTGGAATGTGAGACAAAACTAATCACTCCAATACATACGCGTAGAACAATCAGGGGTATCGAAGTTTTTGGTTATGATGGGGAAAAATTTAAGATGAATGTCAATTATGGCTTTTGCGGCCGTGATCTAAAATTCTACGATTCCAACAGCAAAACCACATTTCCAAGCCCTATTATCAGATGTATTGGCGAAACAAAAACAAAACTTACAATAATAAATCATTCGAGACTAAACGCTTTCCTTGGAAAAGATCTTCTGGGTTGACGTGCTCACCATCGAAGTCAACCTCATCTCGCGCTAATCTCATCGCATCTGCAATATTGAGTAATAATAAGATAGGGAGAGCGCAAATACCCTCGCATCTATTGCAAAATACGAAGGCATTAATTTTAAAAAAAATGAACCAAACAATTATCTATTGTAGAAACCGATTTTTATTTAAAAGTAAAAAATTTGCAGCCACAGAGGTCCCCCTCGCCTTGTAGTCACTCTCAATTTTTCAGTTGACTCAGTGCCGCACTCACCTTCCTACTCTTCAAGTCATTTCCCAAGCTCTCGCTCAAGGTGAACGTCAAAAGAAGGCTCGACTTTCGATTCTAGCCCTTTTAATTTGGACTCAGTTTCGATCTTCGCACCGCTAACTACCCACCCTTATAATCTTACTTGAGGAATGAGCTCCCATTTCCTCATCTTGCCTGGGCCTAAGGCCTTGTCTCCATTCAGAATCAACACCTTGGTGCAAGAGTTGGAGAAAAAGCTCGAGGCAGGCGCCATTACTTCCGTCCACTCCGCATACACCCATTATGTCTCCTTGAGAAAGCCCTTGACTGATTCTCAATTGAAGTTGACCGAGGTTTTGTTGACTTATGACTCCCCTCTTGACTACTCCGATGAGTCTAACAAGATCTTAGCTCAATTATCCAGTGTATCTGGCGATGCTGAGGTCTCCACTGAGATGTTCGCTCCTTTGAAGGCATCCAATTCTGTCTTGATCAGAATTTTGCCTCGCTCGGGAACCATCTCGCCATGGTCTTCCAAGGCTACTGACATTACCGCCATTGTCGGTTTGGGTGACAACATCGAGAGAGTTGAGAGAGGCTTGTCCTTGCTCATCACTGCTCGTGAGGGTTTCCCATTGTTGGAGAAGCTTCAAGCCCAATCTGGAGACTTGTTGGCCGCTGTTTTCGACAGAATGACCCAAAAGATCTACATTAACGAAAATGCTCCTAAGTATGACGATTTGTTTGCTCACCACACCCCTAAGCCATTGGTTGAGGTTGACATTTCTGGAGACAACTTGGTGAAAGCCAACAAAGACATGGGATTGGCTTTGGACCAGGGTGAGATCGACTACTTGGTTAACGCTTTCAACACTGTCATTGGCAGAAAGCCAACCGATGTTGAGCTTTTCATGTTTGCTCAGGTCAACTCCGAACATTGTAGACACAAGATTTTCAACGCCGACTGGACCATTGACGGTGTCAAGAAGGACTTGTCTCTTTTTAAGATGATCAGAAACACGCACCAGAAGAACCCCCAGTACACCGTCTCGGCTTACTCCGACAACGCTGCTGTCTTTGAGGGTCCTAACGGTTATCTCTTTACTCCAGACTTCGCTACTAAGGAGTGGAAGTCTATTAAGGAAAGTGTTTACACTTTGGTCAAGGTCGAGACCCATAACCATCCTACCGCTGTTTCTCCCTTCCCAGGTGCCGCTACAGGTTCTGGTGGTGAGATCAGAGATGAGGGTGCTGTTGGTAGAGGATCTAAATCCAAGGCCGGCTTGTCTGGATTCTCTGTTTCCGACTTGAACATTCCAACCTTACCTCAACCATGGGAAAGAGACGTCGGTAAGCCAAATCACATTGCTTCCGCTTTGGACATCATGATCGAGGCCCCAATTGGTTCTGCTGCTTTCAACAACGAGTTCGGTAGACCAGCCATCAACGGTTACTTCAGAACTTTGACTACCGAGGTGCAAAACGCTAAGGGAGAAAACGAGATCAGAGGTTTCCACAAGCCAATTATGTTGGCTGGTGGTATGGGTGCTATCAGACCTAAATTGGCTTTGAAGGATACCAAGATCACTCCAGGCTCTAAGCTTATTGTTTTAGGTGGACAGTGTATGTTGATCGGTTTGGGTGGTGGTGCCGCCTCCTCAATTTCTTCTGGTGAAGGTTCCGCCGAATTGGACTTTGCTTCTGTTCAAAGAGGAAACCCAGAGATTCAAAGAAGAGCACAACAAGTCATTGACGCCTGTACTTCTCTTGGACACGAAGGCAATCCAATCCAGTCTATTCACGATGTAGGTGCTGGAGGTTTGTCCAACGCTTTGCCTGAGCTTGTTCATGACAACGACTTGGGTGCCAAGTTCGAGTTGAGATCTATCTTGTCTTTGGAACCAGGCATGTCTCCTATGGAGATCTGGTGTAACGAGTCTCAAGAAAGATACGTGCTCGGTGTCTCGCCTGAGAACCTTGAGTTGTTCAAGGGTATCTGTGAGAGAGAAAGAGCACCTTTTGCTGTTGTCGGTGAAGCTACTGAAGAAAAGAGATTGATCTTGTCTGACTCGTTATTGAAGACCACCCCTATCGACTTGGAAATGTCTGTCTTGTTTGGTAAACCACCAAAGATGTCTAAAACCGCCGAGACTGCCAACTTGCAATTGCGTCCTTTCAATACTATTGGTTTGAATGTTGCTGCTGCTGTTGACCGTGTCTTGCAACTTCCTTCCGTCGGAAGCAAAAACTTCTTGATCACTATTGGTGACAGATTCGTCACTGGTTTGGTTGACAGAGACCAAATGGTTGGTCCATGGCAAGTTCCTGTAGCTGACGTTGGTGTCACTGCCACCTCTTTGGGCTCCACCCTTCTTCAAACAGGTGAGGCTATGGCTATGGGTGAAAAACCAACTTTGGCTTTGATCTCTGCCTCCGCCTCTGCCAAGATGTGTGTTGCCGAGTCTTTGCTTAACGTCTTCGCTGCAGACATCCCAGCCATTGATAGAGTCAAGTTGTCTGCCAACTGGATGTCCGCTGCTTCTCACCCTGGTGAGGGCGCCAAGCTTTATGAGGCTGTCCAGGCTATTGGCTTAGATTTGTGCCCTGACTTAGGTGTTTCTATCCCTGTGGGCAAGGACTCTATGTCTTTGAAGATGAAGTGGGGCGATAAGGAAGTTACAGCACCATTGTCCTTGTGTATTACTGCTTTTGCTCCAGTCACCAACACCTCGAACACATGGACTCCAGAGTTGAGACATGTTGATGAGGAGACTGTTTTGGTTCTTGTCGACTTAGCCGCCGATGTCAAGAAGGCCTTGGGTGGATCTGCTTTGGCTCAAGTTTACCAGGAAGTTGGCGATGCCGCACCAACAGTCCACTCTCACGCTCTTTTCAAGGACTTCTTGTCTGCATTGATTGAGTTGCACCAAAAGGTCGACGTCTTGGCTTACCACGACAGATCCGAGGGTGGTTTGTTCACCACTGTCGTTGAGATGGCTTTTGCAGGAAGATGTGGTCTTGACTTGAACTTGAAGACTTCCGAGGACGCCTTGACTGAGTTGTTCAACGAGGAGTTGGGTGCTGTGTTCCAAATAAGAGCCTCTGACCTTGAGAAGTTTGTTGGTGTGTTGGCCCTGAACAACGTCAGTGACAAATACGTCTCTGTCATTGGTAAACCTACCAAGGAACAGTTGGTCTCGGTTAAGGTCAACGACCAGTTGGTTTATGACAACACTCGTGCCAAATTGCAGGAGTTGTGGAGCACTACCTCTTACCACATCCAAAAATTAAGAGACAATCCCGAGACAAGTAAGGAGGAGTTTGAGGCTATCGCCGACGACTCTAACCCTGGTTTGTGTTACGATTTGACTTTCGAACCAAAGAACCTTAAGACGATATCTGGTGACAGAAAGCCTAAGGTTGCCATTTTGAGAGAGCAGGGTGTTAACTCTCAGCAAGAGATGGCCTGGTCATTCCAACAAGCTGGTTTCGAGGTCTACGACGTTCACATGTCGGACATTCTCAGCGGCAGAGTTAACTTGGACGATTTCACTGGTCTCGCTGCATGCGGAGGTTTCTCCTACGGTGATGTCTTGGGAGCCGGTGCTGGTTGGGCTAAGTCTGTTTTGTTCAATGAGAGCGCCCGCGCTCAATTCAAGAGATTTTTCCAAGATCGTAACGACACCTTTGCTTTCGGTGCCTGTAACGGATGTCAATTCTTCAGTCGTATCGCTGAGTTGATTCCAGGTACTGAGAACTGGCCTACTTTCGAGAGAAACCAAAGTGAGCAATATGAGGCCAGATTTGTCATGGTGCAAGTCGACTCTACCGCTGACAACAAGTCTATCTTTTTGCAAAACATGAAGGGTTCAAAATTGCCAATTGCTGTTGCTCACGGTGAAGGTAGAGCTTTCTTCAAGGACGCATCTAACCAAAGTGCCTTCCTTGCAACCGACAAACAGGCCGTCATTAGATACGTCGACAATTACGGCGCTGTTACCGAGAAGTACCCCTTCAACCCTAACGGATCTCCAGAAGGTATTGCTGGTATTGCCAACGCAAACGGTAGAGTTTTGGCAATGATGCCTCACCCCGAAAGAGTTACTAGATTGGAGTCAAACTCTTGGTACCCTAAGGAGAAATACAGCGAATGGGAGGGTTACGGTCCATGGATCGCATTGTTCAAGTCTGCCCGTGAATGGGTTGGCGACAACTTCTAGACAAATATTAATATAAATTACGTGTGACTAAAGTGTACATTGCTAGAATATGTAGGATTATTTTTTATACCGATGTATTCCAAATGTTATCTGTTTTTAAATTACCTCTCCTTTTGTGATACTCACTCGTGTTTCAATTATCAGTTTATTAATCATTTTGAATGGTCAGTCCATGAAATGTTGCAAATCATAGCGCGCCTTTAATTCAATTATTCACGAAAAAAAAAATCTACAAGAAAGATACTTTTTTTGAGACCGGCTTACCAATAACCAGGAAAAAAAAAGTAACATCCGTTGAATGTTTATTCTGAGTTCCGCTCTTCCATCTCTTACATCGCATCGTACCATCGTTTCGCTTGATCGCGACTACAACACCTCTTTAAATACCCAAGAAACATGTCTGCATACGAAGAAGTGGTTAAGGCCTTGGACGAGTCAGCAATCTTGGCAAAGTGGTCCGAAATCACTCCATTGTCCAAAACAACAGGTCTGCTGACGTCGGCTGGATCGGCTAGCACGGCTGAGGCAGTCTTCGAGGGACACGACGAGGAACAAATTCGTCTCATGGAGGAATTATGCATTGTTTTAGACTACAACGACATCCCCGTTGGTGCAGGCACGAAGAAACTTTGTCACTTGATGAGCAACATCAACGAAGGTTTGTTGCATAGAGCTTTCTCGGTGTTTCTCTTCAATGACGATGGTAAATTGTTGTTGCAGCAACGTGCCGATGAGAAAATTACATTCCCAAATATGTGGACCAACACTTGTTGTTCTCACCCTCTTTGTGTGAAGTCTGAGTTGGGCCACGGTGACATCAACTTGTTGTCTACTGCGATTGAGGGAGCTAAGAATGCCGCTCAAAGAAAGCTTTTCCACGAGCTTGGAATACCCGCTAAAGACTGTCCTATTGACGCATTCAAATTTCTCACCCGTATTCATTACAAGTCCGCTAGTGGAGGTGAAGAGTCAAAATGGGGAGAACACGAGATCGACTACATTTTGATTTTGAAGACTAAGAATGACATTACCCTTGATGCTAACTACAATGAGGTCCGTGACGTGAAATGGGTTAGTCAGGAGGACTTGAAGGAGATGTTCAACGACGACAAGCTTGTGTTCACTCCATGGTTCAAGTTGATTTGCGAGACGTTTTTGTTCCAGTGGTGGAACAACTTGTCGGATCTTAGCGATTACAAGGATGACAAGATTCACCGTCTTCTTTAAAAGTTATTTGTAAGATAATTATACCAGCTAATACATAATTCTGAATACTTATGTCAAACAACCCGACACGCTCACAGAATTAATACGAAGGAACGTAATCTCAAGATGAAATTTGAGAATGAATCGAATTGAAAGATCCAATTTACGTTTGCAACTCCATTGAGGTGCCATAAGCTTGACCAACACATTGGCCGTATTTCCCCGGGCTTTCACTTTACTCCTCTTCGCCAAACCTCCCATGACCTCTATGTACGAGAACACTCACTAAATGCAAAGCGTAATTTTTTTGATTAAAAGAGAAATGTTTAAGTAGATGGATCTGTACAAAATGCGAATATTTTTCTGAAGACCCCTCTGGGCCCACTTGAAACAAGTTTGCAGCCAATTTGTAACTGCATAAACGGGTTCGCATCAGAGTCAGTGTGACAGACTCCGTCAAGGACATCAGGGCTCCATCAAATTCCAAGATCTGCTTCTTTTCTTCAGCCAAACATTTTATTTGTTCCAAAAATGTTCACGAGAAAGGTATCAGCGCAAAGCTGTCTCAGACTCACGCGGGCTCTTGCCACGTCAGAGACCGCAGCGGTTCCCAAGAGAAAAGCCACAATTTTCACTGATGCACTCAACAAGGGTCCCCTGTTCGATGATTTTGTTAGTGGAAAGGCCTCAGATATGATAATCGATCCGTTGGAAGCTGCAAGAAACGATCCAGAAGCTAGACTCCCTCGATGGTTGAAAGTGCCCATCCCTAAAGGTCAATCGTTCCATAAAGTCAAGAAAGACGTTCGAGAATTAAAACTTGCCACTGTGTGCGAGGAAGCCAAGTGTCCAAATATCGGCGAGTGCTGGGGCGGGAAGAAATCCGAAGCGACAGCCACTATCATGTTGCTTGGTGACACTTGTACAAGAGGTTGTAGATTTTGTTCAGTCAAGACCAACAGAAATCCAGCCAAGCCAGACCCCATGGAGCCAGAGAATACGGCAGAAGCCATCCTGCGGTGGGGATTGGGATATGTTGTTTTGACTACTGTTGATAGAGATGACTTGGTAGATGGTGGTGCGGCCCATTTGGCAGAGACTGTCCAACGGATCAAGACGAAAGCTCCACAGATCCTTGTGGAAGTGTTGAGTGGAGACTTCCGGGGTAATCACAATGACTGTGAGACTCTCGCCAGCTCTGGCTTAGACGTTTATGCTCATAACTTGGAGACAGTAGAGGCTTTGACTCCACATGTCAGAGATCGTAGGGCCACATACCGCCAATCTTTGGGCATCCTCGAGAAGGCTAAGAAAACGGTTCCATCACTTATAACCAAGACATCCTTAATGCTTGGACTTGGAGAGACTGACGAACAGATCATGCAGACCTTAAAGGATTTGAGGGAGATTAATTGTGACGTTGTGACATTTGGCCAATACATGCGTCCTACGAAAAGACACATGAAGGTTGTAGAATACGTCAAGCCAGAAAAATTCGACTACTGGAGAGACGTTGCCTTGGAGTTGGGCTTCCTTTACGTGGCCAGTGGGCCTTTGGTGCGCTCGTCGTACAAGGCCGGAGAGGCATTCATAGAGAATGTCTTAAGAAAAAGAAAGCATAATGTGGGCGAGACGGAAAGAAAGGCACACCTTGATGCTTAGGTTCATCAAGTGTCTCAACACATATCCATACATTGTAATGGGCGGGAAATTAATACATAGGAAACGGATTTCAAAATAATACATACGACATACAACACACTTTGAGACTATCTGAAAACTTTACTTTTGTATTTAACAAAGAGCCTGATTGTCTTGCATTGGCTGTATTGATGGGCAGCTTCAATGACTAGTATAGTGTGACCTCATGAGGCTCAAAGTATTAGAATTTTAGCCGAAATAGTGACATAAATCGTACAGCAAATAATACTAATATTCTGCAGCCCAAAGCTAAAGCTTAATATAAAGACTAACCTCGCTAATAATTGCGGATGCGAATGACTCCAATTCTTAACAGAGCGGAATGCAAGGAGCAGGCGAACAGGCCCAAAGCATATTACAAGTTGCAAAATATAACCTCTTAAATACTCAGCAAAAACACACGCGTTTCACCAAAAATACCAAATTGACATTTATTTACGAACAATTGCAACTACGTTGTCTCACACGTCTGGGAGCATATGCACTCCGAGGACCCCCTTGGGGCACAAAGATATAACCGCTCCACGAATCTACGTAAACACACCAAAACATCCGCAAAATGCCGGATGATCAAAATCTGCTACATGACGACGACAGCGAAGGCTCATTAATTACACAATTTGAAACAACTCTAAATATCCGTCCTTCCACAACGTACAATGAGGACCATGACATTTCCATTGACCACACAACCATCATACATGGGAACTCTCTCGACAACATCGGCGAGCCGTCAATTGTGGGCGTGGACGAACTCGAGGAGGAAGAGGAGCTCATGGAACAGATCCTTAACTTCCGGACCATCCGCCAGCGGAGGCTTCTTCCGGATCGGTCCCTCAAGGTGAAGAAGGAAAATGATCCTGAGCGTCTCCGATCGATGTCACCCATGCCACAGAATCAAGAGCTTAGCGAAGATCTCCAGCGTGTTCTTCAGCCATCTGCCAACCTCGATCTTGGCCTTGAACGGTTTAATAAGGCATACTGCGAATTCCTCGAAGCCAACCCACATATCTCTAAGGAGGGCGCCAGTTTCGATACGGCGCGCGACAAGACATTGGTTCTATTATCGCCATATTCTCCAGAACATGCTTTTGGAAGAAGCTGGGTAACGAAACTGTACTTGCTGACGATCTTTGAACGGCCACAAAGGCTTCTCGCCGCATGTCTTGGAGTTTCCGCGGCGCTCACCATGTTTCCGTTTTATTATGACATTCGTAACTCCACAAAGAAAGGTCTGATTTTCTCCGACCACGTGAGACGCGTTCATGGAAAGACCTGGCCAAAGAAACTCTTTGAGTTGTGTGTAGATTCACACACAAAGCTCCAAAAGAACGAGGTTGAAGTCCCTGAGGACTGGAACACCGGAGACATATATTTAACTCCCAAAACCATAACAGCGCTTGAAGGTGTTATTGGAACAATCGAAACAGCTGTCGATACTGTCTTCAGCGATGGAGATGATGGAAGGAACCTCGCGTTCGTAGTTCTACGCCCTCCTGGGCATCACTCTCATGCATGTTTACCTAGCGGCTTCTGTCTTCTCAACAATGCTCACATTGCTATAGAATACGCCTTCATGGCTCACGAAGTTACACATTGTGCAATACTTGATATAGACTTACACCATGGAGATGGGTCGCAAGATCTTTGCTGGGAAAGAGCAGGCTTTGCGGGAGATAGCGGGAAGCCAGATAATGAGTATCATGACCATCGGGAAAATCCTAGGAACGAGTATGGAAAGAAATTTTCTACTTACCCGAAAGTAGGTTATTTCTCCTTGCACGACATCAAATCTTATCCTACGGAGTTAGGGTATGCTACAAAGGATAACATTCGCAATGCATCATTATGTGTTATGGACCATGACTTAAATTTGTGGAATGTGCATTTACAAGAGTGGAGCACGGAGGACGAATTCTACAAACATTACCAAACCAAATACGTCGCCCTTTTAAACAGAGCGAACCAGTTCTTCATTCAAGCCAAAAAACAACATGAAACTTTGATGTCGGACTACGAGTCTGACTTGGCTAAGTACAATCGCTTCCTACTCAAGCCACAATCATATAAACAACCTGTTAAGAAGCCTACACCGCCACCGGCTTTCAAGCCATTAATTATTATCTCGGCGGGCTTTGATGCTTCCGAATACGAGAACCCTCAAATGCAAAGACACGGTATTTGTGTCCCTACATCGTTTTACGCTACATTCACCAAGGACGTAGTGAAGCTTGCACGCATACACACCGAGGGCAAAGTCATTTCATTCTTAGAAGGTGGTTATTCAGATGGTGCGCTTATTTCGGGCGCATTCTCTCACTTAATTGGTCTCACTAATACCACAGACCCAGAAGATGGCAGCCCGCAAACTTTGTGGAACAAGACATGGGGATCGGACCCTGTAATCAAGGAGATTTGTAAAGGCTGTAAGCGCAGTTGGACACCTTACAAGAACCCAAGGTCTGATGTAACGATTTGGGCTAACGAGGTTATTAAGATGGGTCGTTCAATGATGCCGAATGCCATCTTACCTTCAAATATGGTTTACTACGACAACAAGGCAAGAGCGGCTGAGGCTCTTGCCGAGACTCTTGCTGGAAACAAGATGCTTAGAAATATCATAGACCCCGACCTGCTGGTTCGTGTTGCACAGACACCTGTTAAAGATCCTGAGGATGATCGGAGAGTCATGCGTCATACTCGGTCATATTTTAAGAGAGGTGAAAAGAATTAATACGAATATCCACTATCATGTCATTCTCAGTGTTTAGCATTTTGGACATACTCCGCTTATCTCCATTTCAGTTCTAAGTAAAGTGTTACATTCCGTCGATGTCAAACTCGCTCCCTGCATATTATTAGCGTCATAAGTGTACCTACATGTTAGCGTCTCATAGGCAACGAAACTTCTGCACGTAGTTACAATCCGGCCACGACTGTAGATTATATGCAGTTATTCAGGCATATAGCCTGATATAACGGACATTAAGTCCGGAATGCAAAGAGAACGGCTGCGCGAGGAAGAACAGGTAGGCTACACCCGTACACCAGTATTTTGGTGTGCTACACCACAACTACGAAGTTCTGTCACGACAAGCCAGAGCGTCCACGAATTCACTAGGCTACGGTAGCCGATCTCGCCATCTTCTTTTATTGTCTATATAGTCAACATAGAATACCACATATTAATTTGAACAACGCATACACCCGGCCAATTCCGCGATTATGGGCGTAGACTCCTCAGATGGATACTCCTCTGGTTCCACGGCTAACCTAGATAATAAGATCGAAAAAAGACCGGATCGCAAAACTAATAAAACTATGGTCCCTCCGTCTCACCCGGATTTCGACAGGAGCCGCTTTTCCGACGAAGAACTCATAGATCTTTTGCAATTCGAGAACAAGGAAGTGCAATACACGCTCAAAAAGACACAAGAGCGGGTGCGTCAGCTTGAACAACTACTCCGACAGCATAATATACCCCTTCCGAGCCCCACAAAGTCTTTCAATGACGATTCCGTAAAAGTGCCGTCTCCTGTTGCGGAAGATGAAGTTCCACAGCGATCTGCTCGCAGACGACTTGGCTCTGTATCCATCGATAACGACTCGTCAAGCGCGTCCAGTCAGACAGGAAAGAGAACCAGCGTGGCATCTATCACCTCTAATGGTCCAATTGATGTTGTTGCTGGAGTCCCCATTTCTCTAAATTTTAAATCTGAGCTTATGGCAGCGGCAGCGCTCGAGTCTACCCCCATTAGGGATAACATTGTCGATATGGATCCGATTAACCAAAGCAAACCAGTCAAAGACAATAATCCAACCAAGACGAAAGCAACTATGAAAGAGACCCCCTCACTTGTCAATGATAAGGTCGCTGACGATGTTAGCCCAATGCTTGACAAAGAGCCCGAATTCACCAACATTGCTCCAGAATATGTGAGTCCGAACATACTACAGGACGAAACCTGCGTGTCTATTAGCAGCCCTGATATCCCCGGAAGACGGGCCAGTGCTTCGAGCTCATATAGTCAAAATAGTCTTACGAAACACTCGAGCGAAAGCTGTCTTCCCACATCACACTTCAAACCTAGGATACGACTTCCGAGCTCCAAACCTCTCAATCTGCCTGGACAAGAAAAACAGCCGGGTATCATCAGTCCCGAGCTACTTAACCCATATGCGAACCCCGAACAATCGGAAGTATCGACCATCGGCACAAGAGGCTCGCTGCGATCCAGCCACACCCAATTTGACTCATCTCGCGACTCAAGGTATTCTTCGAAGATCATTCCCCAAACCCCACAAGTTCCAACTACTCCAGATGGGTTTGGCACCAGCATGATGACGCCTGTTTTAACACATAATGATTCCGCAACACTTGGGTCCGCAACATACCTCGATTCTTCATATCCAATATCACCGGTTCAACGAACCCCCAAAACAAGATCGCATAGAGACTTCTTCAAAATCCCCAACGCATTGTCGTTTGGAAGCACGGACTCCGTGGCCAACAAATCCATCACAACGTCGAGTTTCCTGGTGCTTACACAACCGGAAGACGACGATGTTCCACTTTTCATTAAACCGGAAGATTTCCATACGGTCCGCATCAGAGTGGTCAGTACGATTAGTATGAATGCTAAAAAATCGGACGATCCAAATTGTACATTCTCAATCAACGACAGAGACTCTGGAAAAGAGATGTGGCGCATAAGGAAGTCTTTGAGTCAAATTGTTACTTTTGACAATGAAATCAGACCCGTAGTGGAGTTTTTCGGACTTCCAGCTTTGCCGGAAAAATCACTTTTTAGTTCTTTCACTCCTAGCAAAGTTGATAGCAGACTTCGACTCTTGCAGGAGTATTTTGACACCATTTTCAATATGCCTCATATCCCACAAATTGTACTCTTCCGAATTTGCCGTTACATCTCGCTCGACTTTGTCAATCCCCTCGATGACTTCAAGTCCGGGGCCAGAAAGGAGGGCTTCCTCATCAGACGCTACAAAGGACTTGGAACAACATGGAAAGTTCGCTGGTGTCAAATTGATGGACCTTCATTGGAAATATACGAGCTGCCCGGAGGTGTTCTTCTAGAGCAGATTAAATTAGGCGGATCCCAAATCGGCCGCCAGTCCTCTGATGTGGTTGCCGAGGAGAGAGGCTACCGCCATGCATTTCTCATCATTGAGGGCACTCGTAACTCCAAAATCTCCAGCTCTCCACCGAAACACTTCTTCTGTGCTGAGTCGGATGAAGAGCGTGATAACTGGATTGCCTCCATGGTGGAGTTCACTGACAACGATCCCTTAAACAACCCACACCATGCATCAAACCCTAAGAAGACCAACGGCCAAATCCAAGAAGATGATCCAAACAAGACAGTTGGCCTGTATAATCCGGCATTAGATGATAGCATACCCTTCGAGGAGTACAAAGACACCGCACCACTTGAACATAAAGACCCCAAAGAAGAAAAAAAGATGAAAAAGAGAAGCATGTTCAACTTCCGCTCACGTGCACTTTCGGACGATGCTCCGAGACCAGATGGTTCAGAGAAGCTACCAGCGCAACCTACTTGGCAACCTCAAGAGAATATGCAAACATATTTGGATCAAATGAACCTCCAGGAGGAGCCTGCAGTGCGCGTGTTTGGACAAGAACTTCTGGAAGTTTTCAAGTTATCTCACCATCAGTTTAAGGGAATTGAGCTTCCCAGTATTTGTTTCAGATGCTTCGACTTTTTGGACAGAAAAGGCGCCATCTATGAGGAGGGAATCTTTCGGCTCAGTGGGTCCGCATCCGCTATTAGGCAGCTTAAGCAAAAATTTAATGTTTCGCTCGACATTGATTTGTTTGAGACTCAACTAGCTCCAGATGTACATACCATAGCGGGGCTACTTAAATTGTACTTGCGGGAGCTTCCTAACTCCGTCTTTGGAAGAGAAACGTACGGTGAATTACAACTGCTCATCACGGAAAACTCCGGCACCTGTCCAAATTCCGAAATCGCCCTTATGATACGTGACCATTTACGCACGGCTAAAAGTGTTAACCCGATCAATTATGACTTTTGTGTCATCATTTTCGGCTTCCTACGCTCTGTGATTGCACAGAGCGCCGTCAACAGAATGTCCTTGAAGAACGTTTGTATTGTCTTTGTGCCCACGTTGAATATCTCCGTCGATATCTTGAGCTTGTGCCTTGTTGATTATGACTGTATTTTTGGAGACGCAGAGCCAACTCCTGATCATAAACGAGAGGTTCTCGACCTTCAAATCCCAACTTTTTGAATACCTGAGTATACGAATTGACCGAACTTCTGTAAATTATAATTTTTAAAATATGAATTAGAACTTCTTTTTTTTCTTTATTTATATTTTCGGATTGATTAGTATTACATAATATATTATAGATTTGTACCGGCAACCAAGTGAGGATTGTGCATTTCAATCTACCACTCGCTTTCACCATTGGCACGTTGGAAGACATAGTCGCGGCCCGAGATATTGGCAATACCTTCCTTTAGCGTGCACTTCCATTTATTTTTAACTCTCTGTACTTTGTCATATAAGCAAAGCATGATCTGGCCCTCCTGCTCAGTCTCCTCGTCAGACTTCTCCGAATCCAAGTCATCGTCCAAGTCGGAATTTATATCATCGGAATCGTTAAATATATCCGCATCATCCCCTAGGTCGTCATCGACACCATCAGCTTGCCTGAGTACTTTCTCCTTTAAACGAGCGATTTTTTCTTTGAGTGCTGCCAGAGGGAGCTCAAGCTCCAACTCAAAGGCACCATCCGATTGTTCAATTTTAGGAATCATTAATCCCGTATCTTCATATTCTTGCTTGATGGCCGGAAGCTCGATGCCCATTCCGTAGCCATTGGCAGCCAGGCTGCTGTGCGAGGGCGAGCCAGCATAATTGTTCATTGTGGGGATCTCTAGATTTGGATGCAACTGTAGCGAGTCTCCCTGCGAGCCTAGACTGTGCATCATGCTGGGATCGATTGGATGAGAAAGATCATGATTTTCTTCGTCCCACGAGAAGTTGCATACTTTGGTTTGACTAAGCTTGTCGCACCAAAGCCTTCTCAACTCCTGCAAAGTAGACTCGTCAATTCCGCTATCTTCGAAATCTTGTCTCGAATCAGCAATGACCTCTTCTACGACGGCCTCGTATAATTTACCTGCCTCGTAATTGGACATTTGTGGTGCTCGGGTCTGTGTTCAAGGGGTACTGAGAGAGATATGTAAGCGGGTGCTTTTGAGGCGTGCGCCAGGTGAGAGTTCTATATATATATACTACAAGGACCAAAGCTCAAGACGTTCGAGTGGTCGGAGTTATGCGAGGAAAAGGTTTGTTGATCCAAGTTAATGAGTCGTGTGGAGGAGTTGGAGAGTCTGAAGAATTGAATGGGGATACAAATGGCGGGACTGGATGCAGGCATGCGCTGTAGAAAGAAGCGGAACCACAAACATGGAGAATTATATTTTGTAAATGCGACTTAAAATTACTATTGAGGCACAAAAAATACTTGAGTTACATAAATTTGTTCTTGAAGAATGCATAGTAACATTTACCCGTAGATTATAGAGTATACCTATTTTCATTTGGACCGCAGCAGATCTTTGTCTTCTAAAAGAACAAGGAGATGGTTTTTATCTTTTGTTTCAGCTGAAAGAAGACGTTCCAAGTTCTCGATTTTACGTCTCTGAGCTTCAATCTCTCCTCGACTCTCCTCCATGCGTGCTTCAAACTTCTTTTTGAGCTGGCCCACCTTGATCTCGTGTTTCTTCGAGTATTGATGGTATAACTGCTCTGCAACTTCCTGAATACGCTCATCCGTTTTCTCCTGCGCAAGCGCTATCTGTGCCTTGAGGCTATTGATTTGTTGCTGTGCGTCATAGTCAGATTTACGATCGTCATCCCTGGCTTTGGAAGCTAAAGCTCTCTTAAGTGAATCAGTCTCCAGGACCAACTCACCTAATTTCTGCGTATCGCCCTTGATTATTTCATCCTTTTCCCTGTGTTGTCTACGTAATGCACTAATATCGTCCAACAACTCTTGTTTCTCGTGAAGAAGGAGTTCTTTAGAAGATTGTAATTCCGCAGCCTTTTTTTCTGCAGCGACTCTCAGAATTTCCAATTCTTCAATCCGACTCTTAAGATCCGAGGCTTCTTCTTGAAGTTCGGAAATAGTGCTTGACTTTTCTTGTAACTGGGCCTCCACTTGCTTATATTCCTTTTCGAAGAGGGCCATTTCTTTGTGAATATGGTCAGTCTCCTTCATCAAGTCCTCGAGTTTCTCATTTGAAAGCCTCTGCGAAGCTTCTTTATCTTGCAAAAGAGCTTCTAACTGGGCTATTTCAGCTTTGAGATTCGTAGTTTCAGTGCTTGACACGTTCAAATCTCTTTCCAACAGACGAGAATCGGCTTCAGCTTTTTCAAGTGCTTCTATGAGCTCCAATTCTCTGGCTTCTAGTCTGTTCGTTTTCTGCGACAATTCAGTAAGTAACTCGTCATTTTGTTCTTTTAGACTTTGCATTCGGTTTACAGTTTCTTCCAAGCCCAGCTTTTCAGAACGCAACTGAGCCACGGTGTCGACTTCTCTTGACAATTCCACTCTAAGCTCACTAAGGTTTGCTTTTAATTCCGCCTTGTACTGCTCCAAATTTTGTATCTGGCTTCTTAAGGATTCAGCCTCGGCGGCTCTGAAAGCTAGCTCTTCATCTCTCATTCCCTCGTTATCTCTCAATACATTTAATTTGTTCTCTTGAAGAACGAAGTTTTGTTGAAGGTCCGCGAGATCGTGACGCAATGTGTTTATCTGATCATTCAAGCCCTTTATTTCGCGGGTTTTGAGGGTCAATATATTTTCTAGCTCTTCAATCTTACCATAGTGCTCCTGCTGAAGATTATGTACAAATGACCGGGAGAACATAGCATCAGAGGGAGCCGAAAGGGACACTGTTGGCTCTACCCTAGAAGGCTTTTCTATAAACTCATCGAGTCTACTCTCTACAACTTCGCTAAGAATCTCAACACGTTTGGACGGGCTGCTCTCGGGTAGTCTATCCAGAGAAATTGACGTGCCATTAATTGAGCCTCTATCATCACTTGCAAGGTTGACCTCAGAAACGCGCTCAGGGGACAGGGTGCTCACGCTTTGTAGATGACTAGTGTCACGCAATGGTGAGAACTTGGCTCCGTTTTCTTTTAATTGCTTCTGCGCCGAATCACGCAACCTTTGCAACTTCACCAAGGGACTTCTAGACGATCTCAGGACATTTGTGTGAAACAGATCAACGGGCCTTTTACCCCTGGGAGATGTTACAGCTGGTCGTTCCAGTGGCTTCGAAGGCGTAAGAAATGACTCTGTTGGATGGAATGTATTTCTACGCGTGGTGACTGTGGTTCCTTCGACTCCAGGTAAGTTGATGGTTACTTTTGAGTATTTGGTAGACGTGACGTTTTCTTTCTCGTCTTCAAGCCCTCGCAGAGAACGGGAGATTCGGATAGGCAGCATTTTTTCAGCTTGCGAAGAGCTTTGCATTTCCAAATTGGGGTAATGTGTTGACATCTCGGATCTCGGAGATTATTTCAATGTTTATGCGGTGGTGATCTTCAGTTGTTTTGTTTAGAGTTCTACATATAGGACTGATGCAACTACAAAATGAGGGGCAGAAGGGTCTACCAACGTCATGTTCATTCTTTTGAGACAATGAAAATTAAAATTTAATACCGAAGGGCAATTAAGAAAAGAAAGAATCTATGAAATTATATATTCGTGTAAAGAAGTGGAGGGTATTTGAACGTAGAAGATGCATAGACCCACGGTCATGTAGCTTAAATGATGAACTAACCAACAAGCGAAAGGAATTTTTTCTTTTTGAGCTTTAAGAATTTGATCATTTCGAATATATCTCGCACTTTACGAGTTTAATTCTTCAGGCTTGCTCTTGTTGGGCCTTAATTACAGTCAAAATACTCCAAAGAACTACTTTCGGTCATTAGGTCTCATCACCTCGAAATTGAATCCAGGGGCCACCTTTCGTTGCTGCGTCGCTAGCCATTGTGTATATGCTTCCTTGCACTCTTGCTTCTCTGGCCCAGACATATTGGCTTTCATGGATTCCAACTCGTTGGTCCATTGACGCAACTCTTCTTCGTCAATCAGTATTTTGGGCGGTAAGGCCGTTTCAGGAAGGCTTGGTATAAGTTTACCATAGTTTGCATTTAGCGTTATAGGCTTGGGTGGTTGGAAGGCAGGGTTCCGTATCAAGGCAACCTGCTGAAGCAAAGGGTCGGCTGAAACGTTAGTATTTTGATAATATGAATCTATTTGGTTCGGAGTGTGGTGAATAATACTTACGGCTATCGTTATGATCCATAATGCGTCATTTGCCTCCTTTGAGTAGTGATAGTGGAGTTCTAAATGATACCTGGGGTAGTTGATAGATAAGACATTCAACTCAAGAAGAATGATCGACTTGCCATCTAGAAAAATTGTTTAAAGAAATTTGAAACTATTTCTACAAAACTATTCTTTAAGTTATTTTCGGGAAAATGCTGAATACAAGGGCTCTCCCTCTATAATTGATAAGCATGTGTCCTAAATTTTGTCACAACCGGCTCGACCATAAATCGTAAACAATGACATACTTCCAACCTCTAAAAACACCTATAAACATCATAGGATGTTTGACCACGGTAAAATCTTACTACGTTGCGTCTTGTAGTATCCAAGGCACATCTTTTACTAAGAAGGTAGAGGCCTGCCGAATAAACTAATTTCAAAAGTATCCCAATATAACTTTTTGGTTCTCCTGAATATACATTCTTATGTTTCACTTACACGATTTCTATTTATAATACAATTTATATACCCTTAATTGTCTTTGTAATGACGAATCAAAATGTATGCATTTTCTTGCTTCAAGCTCGACAACGAACGGTAGCCACCCTCCAAGCGCATCAACAAGCCTCCAAAGGAGATGTAGACGGCCATCTTATCATCGCCTGAGCTCTCTTCAAACTTGTACACGGTACCGTACATCACGTAGTCGTAGTCATCGGCCAAGGAACGGTCGCCCTTTTTAGGAGGTCTCCAAGAGCCATTCGAGGTGGTCATAGAGGACTCATTTCCCAAAGAAGAAGCCAATGTAATGGTCAAGGAGTCGTTCTCTTTAACAGGGAACAATTCACTGTTGATGTCTAAGGTGATCTTAATATCCAGCGAGGTAGATGACTGGCCCTCAATGCGGCTGACCTTGTTGTATCTAGCAGGGTCGACCGAGTCGACGACGAACATGTCCTCAAACAAGATGCCAGACATTTTGATGGGGGAAGTTGAACTCTATGGTCTGCTTCTAACGAGGTGAAGAGATGGAGTGTCACGTGAGGCAGGGGAGTAACGGTTCAAAATAGCTTCAAGTTGAAGTGAAAAAAAAAAATGTAATAAATCAGATGAATATGATTTTCTCAGTTATTAACTCCCCCAATTTCTCTATCTTAGAGGGTTTGTGTAGATCACTCATTTTCTTCACTGTCATTAAGCCTGATTAGGAAGGATTTTAAACACTGAATCAACTCCCAACTGTTCACTACAAACAACCAGAAACGGCCACAATGTCAGAGAAGGAAGCACGTGCAACTTCGAGAGGTGAGGTGTCTACCAGATTATTCACCGTTGGAGCCTTTATTATGCTGGTTAGCTTCTTGATCGGTCTTCACTTCAACTTGTTGCCTAATTTTAGCACAATGGCCTCGTGGCACTGTCACAGCAGCAACATGGAGAAGAGAGACGCATCGAGTATTTTGGATCTTACTGTTATCCGTGTTTTGATTGGTATCGGTGTTTTCGCATTCTTTAACGTTATAGCCATCACTGTGCATCATGTTGTTCAGAAGATCTCTAGATCTCAAAATCTGTACCGTCAAATCGAGCACGTAATCTCTCCATTCTAATGAATGATATTTGAAAATAAGAATTTCCGATTTCCCTATAGCGCATAACCACCTTTACAATGAAGCCACTCTCTGCTTCGAATCGAAACCCCTCCTGAACTAGGTGTAGAACCTCGAAGATAGGGAATGAATGGTCTTATTTGCTTCATTTCATATCTGCGTTACAAGATCTGGAGGTGACATGGTGATATTGATTCAAGCAGAAGAACCACATAAAAGACTCTCTGGGACACTTGATGCTATCAGTTTGGACGTCTTTCTCGTACTGTCTTGCTTTGTTTATGGTCACTACAAACAATGCTACTGTTACCAAAGTTTTATTCAATTCGCATTATTACAAAGATTTAAACATAAAGAACAATTGGAAGTTATATTATATGGTGACATTAGTCCAGTTAGCTCTATTTCCATTTATATAAACAACCGCTTAAAGCAAAATATTTGCCTTTTATGCATGATCTCGTAGCTTCAAAGTGTATTAAAGTTTACAAAAATAGATTGACCCTGGCTATTGAAAAGAACACTTTGTATAGCTCAATGTTTGACACAATACTCTCCAAGCTTTACGCGCAAGTTTACCTGAATTGGGGCTCCTCTCTACGAATTCAGCAACTTACTTTACGAAGCCAATACTTCCAAACCTAGTTCCACAGGCTTTTACAAAATGCCGAGATCCTCGTACATCTATGTCATGTAAGCCAACGTATTGCCGATTACTGAGAAAAGCTATTAAAAGGTCAGAGGCATAAGGCAGTAGTGCATATTAAGCGCTCGATTACAAAGTTGTTCGGCATATAAGGACGTCTTTCTCTGGAAGCTTCTAGTTCGTACCGGACGTTTTCGCAGCCACGCAGAATCCTCCAGAAGGAACGCCTTCGACTATAGAAAGTTCCAGTATAACGTAATATAGAGCTATATAATGTAAAGTAATTTGTCGTGATGGCAATTAAATTATTATTTCCAACAACACTTACCTTCCAATCAACAATGTTCGCCTACAATACTTCTCCTGTTTACTTCTTCGATGCTTTATCGAACTTGCAACAGTTGCAGCTTCAGCAATACAGAGAACAACAATTGGCCGCACAACGTCCTAAGATTATCAAAAAGGTTGAAACAGAAGAAGGTTTCCAAATCCAGATCCACAAGGCCACCGGCAATTTTCAATCTTACGAAGTCAAGGTAGTGAAGGCTTACGGCAATGCTAAGCTCGTTAATCTTATCATCGAGTCAAAGGCCGACGACTTCTCCAAGGTCTTCCAATTCAGCTTAGACGACATCGAAGTTTCTGAAATCGACTGGGAATACTTCGAGCGCGAAAACGTGTTGGTTTTAAAAGTACCAAAGAAGGTCAAGTTCTGCACTGACGACTTTGCCAACTCTGTTCTTTGTAGCTTACTTGGAGTTCCTGCCCGTCAAACAAGATGCCATGACGAAACCAAGAGAGCCCTCAAAGAGCAAAGAAGAGAACAAAGAAGAATTGAGAAGCGCGCTAGAAAGGCCGAAGTCGAAGCTAGTCGCGAAGCTGCTCGTCTCAATGCTCTTCGGTTAGCTGAGGAGGCCAGACATGCCGAGGAACTTAAAGAGGCCGCCAGAAAGGCTAAAGAAGAAGAATTGAGAAAAGCTGAAGAACTTAGATTGGCTGAAGTGAAGAGGTTAGAAAATATTAGAAGAGAAGAAGCTCGGAGACTCGAAGCTGAAAAGAGAAAAGAAGCTGAAAGGATAGCAAGAGAGAGAACTGAGCAAATCCAGAAGGAAAAAGAGCACGACGAAATGATTAGAAAACAACAAGAGTTTTTGAATCAATTATTTGGTGGTTCAGTCTTTATGACTGGTGGCGCGCCTCCTTTTGTAAAGGTTGCCAATAAGCCACAAACTCACCCAGTGCCAGTAACGAGGGAGGAAGACACTAAAGATTCTTCCGAAGCTACACAAAGCTCTAGAAAATCACCTCTTCAAGAACAAACGACATCTTCTTCCCTGCCAAAGACACAACCTAAGCCAAGCTCATCGACTGAAATTCCAGCTAGCGCTGCATCTGACGACGTAGAGTCCGACGACGAAATTTCTACCGATAGCGAATCAATACTGTCGGATGTGGACACCCCCTCGCCTATGAAGAATACCTTACACAAGCACCCATCACTAGAAGAGGTGGAGGATGAGGAATTTGTGATGTTCCGCAAGAAGTTTGGCGACCAGAAGTAATTTTTTCCAATTATTTATCATTTAATATAATAGCATTTGTTGAATCCAATGTAGTTTTTCGTTTCGCGGAGATTATCTCGCTCCCGCATCTATTCGGAACATGAATCTCCCAAGACTAATAAACATTATTGTTTATATTTAAAAAAAAATATCACCGTGATGAGCATTTTCCGCTATAGTCATCGAGAACAATCCTTATTGATATATTTGGTAGATCTGATGAATATGTGAAAGTAAAGGCCTGGTGAATCACTAGTTTTGAGGGGCTTAACCGCATGAGACCAACGATAGAGTTACATAGAGCATGACACACAACGGGAGAAAAACTTTCTCTCTAATATTGTGATGCTTAAGCGAAATTCATAGGTGATAGTTTTTCAACTCTCTTGACTGTTCTCGCCTATTGCTCACTTGCATGGTGGCTGCGAATCATCAGTATTGCATATTCCAGGTGAAGTCTTGCTATCAACCCATTCTTCCACTTCACCAAAACAATTCTCCTACTCCTCAAAATTTCTCCAAATGAAGTCAATTGCAGTTTTAGGAGGCAATGGTTTCCTAGGCAGCAAAATCTGTGAAATAGGCGTCCGCCGCGGCTGGGCTGTCACCTCATTATCAAGATCTGGTCTGCGCCCCAGACCCATCAAGGGCCACGATACCGCCTGGATGGATCAGGTAAAATGGGAAAAAGGCGATCTTTTTGACCCAACCTCATACAAGGAGAAGCTCATAGGCAAGAATGCTGTAGTCCATTCAGTGGGTATACTTCTAGAGGATACTCGTTATAAGAAGACTCTTAAGGACAACTTTAGCGTGCTGGCCGGTATCCTGGCGCTTGCCAATGCTATTAAGGGTCCCAATCCAATGGAACGTACGTCTACAAACACATACGCTGCTGTTCAGAGAGACTCTGCATTGTTACTTGCCAAGACGTATGTAGAGGCTGCCAAAGACATTGAGAACCCAACTTTTGCGTACATCTCTGCTGATGAAAAGCCGCCAGTGATTGTTCCGCAAGCCTACTTGACGACCAAAAGAGAAGCTGAATATGGCCTTGCCAGAGAAAAGAGTCTCCGAAGCATCTTCATGAGACCAGGATTCATGTATGACCCAGAGGACGGTATGAACGCACGCACTGTTATGGGCGAGACACTTAACAAGCAATATGAAATTGCCAAAAGATTGGGTGTAGTGAATGTTGTCAAGACCTTCCCAAAGATCGATAAGGTGTATAGACCTCCTGTGACTACCGAGCAAGTTGCGCACAAGTTGTTTGAGAAGCTTGAGCAAGAGCATTTTGCTGGCGTTGTGAGGCTTGAAGAAATCAGAGAGGAGTAATTTTGACTCCTCAATATAACTTATACATAGAATCTCGATCAACTTAGAGTACAACTTTCATTATTCAATACGCAATTACGAACAGGGCTAAGTAAAGGCAAGCAAATGAATGAGCAATTTAAAAGAATCTATTATTTATTATGCGAACTTCTTATACCACTAAGACTATAACTGTACATTTGATCTCCTCTAAACCATGCTGCTGTAATTGTAACCATTGATGGTCGAGGAATCGCGTCTCAAAAGATACTTCCTAATCTCGTCACCAATGAACACCGTACTCGTAATGATTAACAATCCCAACAAATCACGGAAGGAGAGGGCCTCAGTTTGGAACACCGACTGGAAGAATGGAACGTAAATGGCACAAAGCTGACCTAAAAGGGAACCAGCAACAGCCAAGTTAAACATTTTGTTGGTAAGACCCAACTCGAAGATAGATTTTGAGTAGTGGCGGCATGCTAATGCATTAAACATGTCGTAGAAGACGAAACAGGTGAATGTCATTGTCGTGTCTCTGGCAGTGATCTCTCCTCCGTCGCTCATCTCTTTGATGAACACATACAAGGTACCGATGATGATCATGATTGCACTTTGACCGACTCTCTTTAAAATGTTCTGTGTAAGGATTTTCTCACTTCTCTTTCTCGGTGGCTTGTTCATCACCTCGTGATCAACAGGCTCCACACCCAAAGATTGTGCTGGAGGTCCATCCATAAGAATATTGATCCACAAAATTTGCATTGCGTTCAAAGGATTAGGCAAGCCGAAGAAGGTGGCCATAGCAATAAGGGAAAGCGCGGCAATACTTGTAGACAATTGAAAAGTGATGAAGTTCTGGATATTGTAAAAGATACCCTTACCTTCTTCAATGGCACACAAGATAGTAGAGAAGTCATCGTCAGTAAGAACCATGTCAGCGGCTTCTTTGGCCACATCTGTTCCGTTCTTACCCATCGCGATACCAATG
The DNA here is from genome assembly GCA_030563905.1 of Australozyma succicola. NCBI lineage: Eukaryota > Fungi > Ascomycota > Pichiomycetes > Serinales > Metschnikowiaceae > Australozyma > Australozyma succicola. Next base: position 349,563 of record JAJMKM010000012.1, on the reverse strand, counting down.
TCAGCCAACTTCAAAGCTGGGGCATCATTAACACCGTCTCCGGTCATGGCAACGACATCGCCTCTTCTCTGCAAGGCTTTGACAATAGCCACTTTGTGTTCTGGAGTTGTACGGGCAAAGACAGAAACATTGCTAATGGCGTGGCTCAAGTTTTCTTCATTCAAGCTCTCCAATTGGTCACCGGTCATGACTGAGCCAGGGTTGGAGCAAGGAATACCGATTTGACGGGCAATGTTAGCAGCGGTAGATGGGGCATCACCAGTAATCATGATGACATGCACGCCACCTCTCATTAACATGGAGATGGAGCTTCCCACGTTTGGTCTAGGTGGGTCTTTCATACCAATAAGTCCATAAAAGATGAGGTCCGAAGGTAAAAGTGTAGATGCACCAGATTCATCGTAGTATTTTTGATTGTTTTTAGCAAATGCCAAGACACGTAAACCATCATCAGCAAGAGTGACCGAATTTTTATGAATATATTCACTCACTTCAGTAGTCAATGGCTTAATGACACCATTCTCGTCGGCATACTTAGTACACATTTTCAAAATAGCTTCAGTGGCACCCTTTACGTGTGTTTCACATTTACTCGTGTCACCGGAGTGAGCACATACGGCCATGAATTTCCTCAGAGACGAAAAGGGCAATTCATACAATCTCAGTTTAGTTCCACGAGCGTCATCAATACTGAAATGAGACAAACTCTCAACAATTGCGATGTCTGAGGGGTTGCCGACGTACTTATCGTTCTCTTGCGAATATTTGGCGTTGTTGCAAATGGATCCAATCTCTAAAGTTGCAGCGATGTTGGGGGTCATAGTACGGCTTAACACGTTGTCAGCTAATTTGTCTACAAGCAAAAAGGGCGAGGTGTCGGAACTAGAGTTTTTAAAGTCAAAAGCCCAAATCTTGGTGACAGTCATCTTGTTTTGAGTCAATGTTCCTGTCTTGTCTGAGCAAATGACGTTCACACTTCCAAGTGTTTCGACACTAGGCAACCGGCGGACAATGGCCTTTCTTTTGGCCATACGTAAAACACCAAGCGCCAAGGTGACGGTGACAATAATAGGCAAACCTTCGGGGATGGCAGCGACAGCTAACGAAACAGAGATTTGGAACATATCAAGCCATGCACGGCCTTGAAGAATTCCTAAGAAGCAGATAATTCCAATGACAATAAAACTGAAAACAGAAAGGTCCTTTCCTAATTTGTCCATTGCCTGTTGTAGAGGTGTCTTTGGCTTTTCAATCTCAGACATCATTTCGAAGACAACACCGAACTCGGTCTTTGGGCCTGTGCCAATGACAATACCTGATCCGTGGCCGTCTCTCACAAGGGTTCCCATGAAAGCAACCGAAGATCTTTCCGTGACAGGCAAGTCCTTGAACGACTGTTGGTGAGAGAAAGGAACGGCATCTACTTGCTTTTTGACTGGTCTATTCTCTCCGGTCAAGTTGGATTCGTCAATTGATAAATGAACAGCTTCTGTCAATCTAATGTCGGCAGGGATACGGTCACCCTGTGAGAAATGAACCAAGTCTCCAGGCACTAACGCCGATGCCAAAACGTTCGAGGTGTTGCCATTTCTGGTTAATTTTGCTACAGCAGGCACCAATTTGTTCAATGCCTGTAAACTTTGCTCCGAGCGATACTCTTGTACAAATCCGACGGTGACAACGATGGTTATGGCCAAGGTGATGGACACTGCGTCATCCACGTTACCCATCCAGAAACTAATGACTGCAGAGCCAATTAACAAAAGAATAAGAGGGTCCGAATAAAAAGACGAGATGAACTTCATCACCAAAGATTCCTCTTCTTCGGAACTCAACTCATTGACTCCGTGAATCAGCCTTCGGTGGATGACATCTTGGTTATTACATAATCCAGCGACAAGGTCAGTCTGGAGCTCGTGGAGGGTGTCAGGGATGGAAAGTTGCGAAAAACGGACGGACGGCGTTCCTGAGCGGCTAGTCGGGAGCTTCTCACCATCTGCAAAAGGGAGACCGCTCATTGTACGTGAGGCTGTACAGAACAGGTGGACAAAGCGGTGCCAAAGAGTATATGAGGCGCTAGGATATTCCTAATTAAGCGCAGTTCCACGTGATCGACCTAGGCAGTAATTGTTCTAGTGATCAGAGTTCTAGAAAGCTCAAGCAAGAGAAAATAATTGCTTGGGGTGTAATGTGGCCTTTTACGTGTCAGTGAAATTTGTAACGGCAGCACTTGCGAAACTTGGAATCGCGCTCCTCGAAGCCTTATTACTAGTGCTGCCTGCAGAGACAACGGACTTATGCAGGGCGGGCTTTATTTCTATGGACTAAAGTGATAAGCTGTACATACTCGGTAAAAGAAGCCTATTGTGATTTTAACGTAAATTTTGCAAAATGAGACTTTTAAGCGTTCTGGTTGAATTGGTGTATAGGATTGTCTGCTACGCATGTCGAGGTTACCATTGGCTATGCTTTTAGGGAGCCCTACGAAGATTTATACAAGTTTAAAGAGGGTAGCCTCCAAAGATCTTCGAAATAGTTAAGTGTACTTGATGCAATTTTTTGTGTAAATGTATTCGTGTCTAATTACGTGATATTTGAAATTGATTGTTCTATGGCGCCTTCACGTATGCGTTATATATTACAAAATGTGTAGATTCTATGAAGCAAGCTTTGGGAGATATTTCCGGCTTTGAGTCACTAACCGTTTATAGTTTCTGAAGCTGCTTTGCTGAGACGGTTCATGACCGCCAATCCATCTTCGATTTCATCAATGCCTTCAACAAGAATTAGATCAACACCCAATTCATCCACATCCCGTAGATCCTTAAACAAGTTCCGCGCAATGTCAGAAGCTGTGTGACCCATCTTTCTCTCTACAACTTTACTGAGACCCATTTCCTCTGCAGACAAAAAGTTTTTCGTCCTTAGTAATGCAACTTTTTCCACTTTACCCGCTAAATACTTCTTAACAGCCTCTTTTCCATCTCCGCAATTATTAAATAAAACCACTTTTGCAGTGGGAGAGTAGTGGCGGTACTTCATTCCCGGTGTTCGCACAGGTTCTAGCTTTCCAGCTGTCTTTTTCGCAAGAACCAAGTCTTGCCACTCTGCGCCGCCTACTTTTCTTACCTCCTCTGGAGAAACACCGCCAGGTCGAAGAAGCATTGGCGGGCTACAGAGACCATCCACAACAGTAGATTCGACACCAACAGTGCAGGCACCGCCATCTAGAATGATCGGAATCCTACCATGTAAATCTGCCTCAACATGGCTAGCAAGCGTCGGACTTGGACGAGTGGATGCATTGGCAGAAGGTGCCGCTAGTGGTGTATCGCTCAATGCTATTAGTGCCCTGGCTATGTTGTGGTTAGGCATGCGCACACCTACAGTGGTTTGACCAGCAGTGACGAGGCTCAGCACAGGGCTTCCTTCCTCGATTGGAAGCAAGATTGTCAACGGTCCAGGCCAAAATTTATCGATTAAATTGTCATAGATCGGCGGAATACGATGCAGCTTGGTGAGTATCAATCTTCCAATCTGTTCGATAGAAGAAACATGCACAATTAGCGGGTTGTCAGCTGGTCTATTCTTAGCTGTGTAAATAGCTTTCACAGACAGATCTTCGAGAGCCGAGCCACCGAGTCCATAGACTGTCTCTGTTGGAAAAGCCACGACAGAACCAGCCTTGGCGACCTCAGAGGCCGCTAGCCGGATATTTGTCTCTGTGAGTTTATCGGAGAAGATTGGAGTGTTCTCGACAAAGGAGATACATTTGGGGTCTGCAGGTAAGATAAGCGTAGAAAAGGACATATTCAGTAACTTTCTTCTCAAACCTCTCCACATCCAATACTAAAGAAATATTTCCAACGAGCGAAGTTCGGTCAGGTTGTATCAATTAGTCACTTGGTGCTGCTTGATCTCATCTCGCGTCTCCTGCAGGAACCGTAGTTTGCAGCCATTATGGATGCGATGAGTCGAGAATTAGATGCAATTACTAATAAATTGCTTCTTTAAAATTTGAGTTTTGAATTAATATTAATTTATCTATAATTATGTAGGAGCTTCAGGTCTAAAATACTACATTCTCGGTGATGACTTTCTTATCGTCGTCACTTAATGCCTCGTAGTGCTCACGGAAATTGCCCAAGTTCTTTGTCAAGCATTCTTTGAAAAATTGCACCAAAATTTCTTTGATACCCGAATCTTGAGATAAAGGCTCATCTTCGTCGTCGGAGTCAACATAAGACTTTAACTTCTCGAAGTTTGGTACCCCGATATCGTCCATCTCTTCCCAGTCGCCTTCGTCATCTCCTTCATCGCCCTCTTCGGGAAGGAAGTCGGAAGGATCTGGTTGCTGACACTGAAAGGCAAGTTCCCCTGCGAGCAACAGAAGAATTTTTTGAGGAGCAGCCACTTGCGTGTACTGTTCAGGCATGGCTTTCGCCATGGATCTCGTGATTATGAGGTCGCCATTATAGGGGATGAGCTCGCCGTTTACGGTCAATTGCTCCAAGCTCCTGTCTCCTAGCGAAAATATTTTTCCTAGAGCCAAGACGTTCTGTTTGATTTTCTCAAATCCGCGGGTAACTTCGAAGTTATTGAGCCATATGGGCATGACTAACTCCAAACCGCTCTTCGTGACGTTGTCACTGTTCGCAATTTCCATCGATGTCAATGCTTGAATGACAATCTCTGGTGAGCTATTGAGAACAAGCTTGCAGAACACCATAATAAGGTTTTCGATAGTTACAATAGACTTGGCAATGACAAGTCTTCGAACCGTAGCTTGAAGAAGTTGAAAGAAGAAATCGTCGTTGAGGTATTTTTGAAAATTTTCGAATAGGGAAATAACAGTCAAACCACAGTTCATGGCCGCACTGTCTGAGAGCTCTGGAGACAAAAACTTAGAGGCAATTGTCAAGAGGAGATCGGTTCCTGACCCACCGCTGACTGGGTCTTTAAACTCTACAACCAAACTAGGAGCCTTTTGAATGACTGCATTGAACAATTCACCCGCCTTTTGTAAGATTTGATCGTCATTGGTAGTCATGATTAGCTTCGAAGTATCTGGAAACACACAGGAGAAAAGTTGAGGAGGAAACTGCTGCTCGGCCTTTTCGAGTGGAAACTGTGAAATGATGATACAGAGCATATCCAACTGAAGACTTAGTTCGGGAGAAAACTCAATAGGAACCTTTTGAAGGATAGAGGTTACATGATGCATTAAAAAGGGAACTGATTTTTGACACACTTGTAAGTAAGCATCGACGCTCAAATCCTCTAAAAACATTTCTATGCACTCAGTGGCATCCACGATCAATTGAATATTAGCTGGATCCTTAAATGAAATATTCAAAATTAATTCCATGACGGAGATGCCAGATCCCGCTATGTTGACGCATTGAGCCCTTTCATTTGAAATGCTGATTGCAGCAGAAATTGCTTCTATTAGCACTGGAAGGGTATCTTCGTCGCTGTCTTCTACTAAACGATTACATAATTCGAATATTAGGTCCTGAAGCGAGATCTCGACTTGCAGTATGTCAAAATTTTCAATGTTTTTCCATAGTGTGACGCTAATCAATGCGCTAGCAATAAGAAGACTGGCTTGTTCTTGGTTTTCAAAGAATTTGGAATACTCTAGCATTTTTCTAAGCTCAATGGATGCAAACGAAGCCACGGCCATTTGATTATGGAATTTGTCCATGAGTCTTGGAATCAACAAAAAAACCCTAGCTGTCACAAGGGGATGATTATTTGTGATCAATGCGCTGATTTGGGAGAGATAGGCAGACGCAGAAAAGTCTTGCCCTAAAGTTGATAATTTCTCGTTGAGAAAGATACCTTCAATTGTAAATAGACAAGCCTCTTTAAGTTTGTAGTCAGTAGAATTGTCTATACTGTTCACAGCGTGGAAAATGCGCGCGGCATCTTTTGCATTAGAATTACTCAAAAACTCAAGAATCGAGTCGCGGATGCACACAGAACCTGAGAGTCCTGTGGATTCGGTCACAAATTTGTTGAAATCTGCATCATATTCATCTAGAGTCTCGGCAGGGATTTCAGCAAACGTGACCAAGCTGGAAATGAAGAGTGAGATGGCATCATCAGGTAAAGTCTCACACAATGGTAGTTTTTCTTGCAAAAGAGAGAGTAAGTCAAGCAAATTAGAAACGAGGTTGCTGATGCATGTTTCAGGTTCACTTGCATCGTCAGATTTGACTACCGAGAAGACATTATCTTGGTCTACAAGAAGAGACTTGAAGCCGCGGGATAAGGTGACAAAGTCCTCGATTAGGACACCAAAAATACCCTTTATGGTTTCTGAAGGTACTATTTTTGGAAAGTAAGCAACAATTTGCGTCACTGTCTTATAAATATAGAAGCGGAAATTTAGATCGATTAATGAGAACGACACTGGAGAAGTTGCGGCAGAGGCGAGAGCATTTTGTGCCAAAGATAAAAGCAAACCAGTAAATTGAATTATGTGGCCATCGACAGATTCTGACCTCTCCTTCAGCTGTCTAGCTTCAGTGCTCAGAAGTGTGCTGAAGACAGTCAAATACAAGTTGAGGGCATTTATCTTAACCGCAGGGCCCAATTGATTTTGGGACAAAAGGGCGGTCAAATGACTTAAGAATTGGTTTCCAATTCCACCTTCCCAAAACATCTCCTCTGAGATTAAGTCGTCAAAGAGATCGGTGAGGACGGTGAGACTGCCTGATATGGCAATTGGGTCGTCATACTTCAGCGCTTGTTCATATAGCCGAGGAAGAAGCTCGGGCCATTCGTCAGGGTAATCAGCGGCAGCAATTTGCACAATTACATAGGCGCTACTCAGGCGGATCTTGGAATGAGGTGATGAGGTGACTAGCAGGATCAAGTTCTGACGGATCATGGCCTTAAGATCTTGCTCAATTGGCGGGCCGACAAACAGCTGGAACGCCAAAGACCAATATTTTGGAACGAGCCGCTTCAAATGGAGAAGTGACGCTTGGCGGATATCCACAGGCAATTGGTTTTCCGGAACAGTGGCTGCCATGATGAGTTCAAAAGCTGCAGTTGATGGATTTCCACGAACATATTCAGCAAAAGAAAGCTCTGCAGCTTTACGAATGTTGTTGTCCAGACTATTCTGGTCGACCACCAAACGGATCAATCGCGTTGTGTCAGCCATCTGAAGTTGGTTGGGGTGAGACAAACGCTTAGATGAGCGACTCTGAGTCAAGAAAGAGCGCGCGTAGGCTTGGCTGCAAACGGGACGCGACGTCATAAATTAAAGAGCACAAAAGAACGATGACATAAAGAATCGGTTTTGGACAGAATCTAGATTTAGATAAAGCCTAATGTTTTCTTCTTTCTGTTGATTTGATTTTTGGTTGACTATTTTCTCCTACAGGCAAAAGCCAAAGTAGCGTCGCATCAAAAACCAATGTGAATTTTAGTAAAAGACAACCAAAAAAAAAATGAAAAATGGAAAGCTGTCTACCAAATTGATGAACGCTGCTGCATTTTTTTTTTTTTTGCTTCAAGATGGCCGGGATGAGAATATGGGTTATCAAACACTCTGCCTTCTATTTATACCCCATATTCGCGCCACCTGCTTATCGGAGACCAACTATCGACATGGTCTTTTTAGGAGAACTGAACTCGCCAGAAGCGTTTAAAATCGTCAACTTGGCCGTCTCCGGTCTTGCGGTATTATGTGGACTCTCACAACTATTTAGCGGATTCCAATCTTTTTTCGTTGGACTCTACATCATCGCCTTTGGCGCTGTGGTGGGCCTCCTTGAGTTCAGTGTGCCCAGCCAGGCAGTGACATATGGGTCGTTTCTCTTCTCATTCATCGGTAGGGGCCTAGCATATACTTTGTTGGGAGTGAGTATCAACGGTGCCAGCCTATTCCGGATCTTCTCTGCCATTGTGATATTTCTCATTGGCGTAGTCTACGTTGCCTTGGAGTTTGTTCCAAGCGTGAGCCTTCCAGACAATATGAATCCTGAGGGAGTTTCGCTTGACGTTAGGGAAGAAGATGTTGTTTAAGATCAAGAAACCGGAATATTCATAAATCAACGTGAAATTATGATGTACTAATCATATTCATTATTTCATAGAGAAACGCATATTGGCAATACATCATATACCATTATGCAACCAAATAACGTGTATCACAAATTAGTTATTTCCGATCTCGGATAAAACCAAAAGACGTTTCGTGTTACCCAATTCCTTGATTCATTTGTAGATGTATGAAACTAATTTACCAATGACTCAATTATATATATGTTTATTGATATGAAATGCAACGCACTTATACATTTACCATTGCAAAATAGACTCTAGCGCCGTTTGCAAAAGGCTCAATTGGCCAATAATCCTTTTTAGATAACAACCGCGGAACTTAAATATCACAAACCTGTTGGAGGTTCCGAATGAAATGAACTGAACAAAAAAATGAGGCACATATACCTGTTGGAGGATATGTCGCATGTTAATTGGCTGAGGGTTGATTTTGAGGGAGCTCCCTCGTATGGTTTTTCTTACAACTTGGGGTGTGCAGCCACAGTGTTGAACAACTCGTCCCTCTCGTTTCTTTTGACGGCTCCGCTCTTTAAGAAGGCGCGTGTCAAGTCTTGAATCAAGTCATCGATGTTTTCAATACCAATGCACAATCTAATTAAGTCTTCTGGCATATCTCTTTCTTCTCTAGTTTTTGCGTCAATAGAAGCATGTGACATCTTACAAGGCATGGAAATTAAAGAGTTGACACAGCCAAAGGAGACGGCAATTCCGAAAATGTCGCATGCTTCGACAATTTTCTCAGAAAGTTTGACAGAACCGGTCTCAAAACTAAGCACAGCACCGGCACCAGAGCATTGGCTACGATGCAACTCGTATTGTGGATGAGATTTGAGGCCAGGGTAACGGACTTTAAACCCAACCAGCTCCAAGAATTTGGCAATTTTGACACAGTTCTGTTGTTGGCGCTCGACACGGACAGCTAATGTGCGCAAACCACGACTCAACAACCAACAGTCAAATGGAGATAAGCCACAACCGGTTGAGTTGATAACGAAATACACTCTTTCAGCCAATGTGGGGTCTCTAGTAGCAATGACACCGGCCATGATATCGTGGTGGCCATTCAAGTACTTAGTGGCCGATTCGTATTGGATGTCAACACCAAGATCCAAGGGAGTCATCAACAAAGGAGTCATCATGGTGTTGTCGAAGACAATTAAAACATCTGGGTTAACAGAATGAGCATAGTCACTGATGGCCTTGACGTCACACACCTTAATCAAAGGATTGGTAGGGGACTCCAAAAAGATCATCTTTGTGCGGGGTGTGATTTTAGACTTCATCAATTCGGTATTGGTGGTATCGTAATGGAACACTTTTAAGTCTCCCTTAGCGTTCATGTAAGTTAAGAGACGGTGTGTACCTCCGTACAAGTCGTCTCCGGCGATAACCTCATCACCCGGCAGAAGCAAACGAACAATCACATCGAGACAGCCCATTCCGGAAGTGACTGCGAAGGTCTGGTTGGCCTTCATGATAGCGGCCAACTTGTGTTGCAAGTAGGTTCTCGTTGGATTTCCAGATCTGGTATAGTCGTACTCGCCCATATTTGATAAGGACTCCTGCTTGAAGGTGGCAGATTGATACAAAGGAGGCACAGAAGCATTGTATTGATCGGTAGATTTGGAATACACCAATTCAGTTTCGATGTGATGCGGCTTAGACGGTTTGGTCATGGTGATCGGGTAGTAAATGAGAACAGTCAAGTTGTAAAATTATTACTCACTCACGCTCTTTCATTTCCTCGGAGATCACGTGATACTCATTTGACGTATGACTCTGACTCAATCCATAATATTGAAAAGCAAATATTTGATACTTCAATAGAGGTAATATTTTTAAAAGAAAACAATATGTTATGTTTTGAAACGAGGTGCTGTTTATTTTGTGGTAATGACCAGAGCTGTTGCTTACTGAAGAGCCGCCTTGCTTTCAGGAAGACTGGAAGAGGACAATTACTTAAGAATCTACAGGAGTAAATTTCTAATTTTAATTTATTTCATGCGACCGGGTTATTCTTATATCCTGTTTTAAAATGAATATCCACTCTAAGATGAGTCTCCTGTGAATTCTCTTGGCAGCTAATATGACCTCAAGGCAGACCGTCGTTTGTGAACGTCGTTATATTGAAATTCGGGTTTGTGTTCTGAAGTCATAAGGCCCCTTTACTTTGCTAATTTTACATCATTTGCACTAAATTTACAAGTCAGATCTGGTGACCTTACGGATGTCATGTGGCTCAGCTCCCAACAATACCTTTCTGCCGCTGTGTGGCTCACAAGAGTGTCTGCCAGACACAGGGCCAATCTTGTCCAATGGCTTGCCAGCTTGCAAGGTCTTCAAGATCTCCACAGTCTTTTCAGCAGTTAAGTCCTCGTGGAAGTCGTCGCCGACAGCCATCATTGGAGCGTTGACACAGGCACCCAAACATTCAACTTCTTGCAAAGTGAAAAGTTTGTCTGGGGTAGTCTGACCTGGCTTAATCTTCAAGTGGTCAGTGACAGCTTTCATGATCTCGTCGGAACCACACAATTGACATGGAGTGGTTGTGCAAACTTGCAAGTTATATTTACCCATGGGTTGTCTCATGTACATGGTGTAGAAAGTGGCCACTTCGTAAACACGCATAGGGGGCATGTCCAACATCTTAGCGACGTAGTTCATGACGGAGATGGAGGTGAAGCCAAGTTGACGTTGACCCAAGTCCAACAATGGCATGCATGCACCTTTCTTGTATTGTGGAGGGTATTTGGCAATGACCTCTTTGGCTCTCTTCAAGTTCTCTTCGTTGAACTCAAAGGGGAGTTGTTGGTTGTCTTCTTTGATGTCCCTGTGGACTGAGATGATACTGCTGTTTCTAACAGATTGTCTGGTCAAAAGAGACACAGGGTTCACAGGAGTACCCGCCTTTCTAGAAAGATGACGCAACATGACTATGTGGGGTGAGGACCGTTGTGATGATCTGAGGTTGACTTGGTGTAAGACAAAAGGCGGATAGCTCATTGGTGGTGGTAAATCCGTACACCACAGAGTATGGGGGACTCGAAAAAGTGACTTTTGCGTCAATGTTACCAGAATTGAACTTAGGAGATTTTAGTAAAGAAGTGAAAGCATAGTTCTTCTACTTTCTCTCCTTTTTTTTTTTTTTGAAGCTTAGCTCAGGGCCGTTTCTGACTTTTGAATATTGTATATGCTAAGACTGAATACATAATTACAGGTCATCGAACAAAAAGCGAAGGATCGTTAACAAAAAAAATAAATGCCAAAGTTTAGAGTAAATTCAATGTCCAAGTGTTAATATTAGACTTCGAAACCAGCTGGCTGCAAAATTGCTAAAATGTGTGTCAAATGAGCAAAATTCGCAAGAACCCACAAACAAGCGACGAAAATAAAATCCAATCTTATCGAGGAAGAAAACTCAAAAATATTCAAGAGCAAAAAACCAAAATTGGTCTGAAAAAGCACTTCCAATTCAAAAAAACGTATATACTACTTAATTTGTTCTGAAACTCTGGCATTATCTAAATGCCAGCTTGACACATCCATACAGGACCAAATTACCACAAAACAAGAACAACCCCAGTCAATCGAGACTACCTCGATCTATCTGGTTCTCTGGCGGCATTTCTCGTCGCGTGTTCATTTCATTGTTCTGGTCCCTACGGGCGACTAAATATTACAATCTTTTAAACCACGCATATTCAATCGCAACGCACTCTCCACAATGTCTGGTACCCAGAGACAAAAGACACCATTGGATTCACCCACCCCTGTGATGCGTCCGCAATGGGAAACTGAACCTTTGGAAACTCCTAGATCTCCCTCTCGATCTACGAGGTCGCTCCCGCCTCCACAGCCCGGCGATAACGCTCCACAGACGTCCCCACGTAGAAGAGGTACAAATGGCCGACCTTTGTTCAGCGACAGATACATTCCCAACCGAACGGGCGTAGATCTACAAGCTGCATTTCTGTTGTTTAACCAAGACCCTATAGCACAACCCAGTGTATCTCGGGCGAGTGGACGAGCAGAGAGTGGCGAAGAGTTGTCTGCCAACGAAGTAGAGCGAAGAAAGGAAGAGGAGGCCAACCGTAACTTTTCATCCGTTTTGAAAGCGGAGTTATTCGGTGATAATGTCCCTATGGCCACCGCAGACTTATCTAGACCTCAGGGCTCACATAGCACTTCATCTGTAGACACTTCAAGCGGCCAACAAGCAAGCACCCCCAATCTTTCCGCCAATGCGCGTGAATCGTCCCAAAATGGCACCGAATCACTTCTAGGAACTCCACGTAGAAAAACAAACTTATTCACGTACCAGCTGCCCAGTAAACTGCGCCCTGTGTCTAGAGACCTACAGCTGGAGCTCTTTCTGTTATCACCGGTGCGACAGGAGTCGCAAAAGTTTCTACTAAGTCCACAGAAAAAACCGCGGAGCATTCTGAAAGTGCCATACCGTGTTCTTGATGCCCCGGAGCTTTCTGACGACTTCTATTTAAACTTAGTGGACTGGGGTCTGCAGGATATGTTGGCTGTTGGCCTAGGCGAATCTGTATATTTATGGGACGGACTGACACAGTCAGTCGAACGATTATGTACATTAGAAGATAAAGATAAAGTAACGTCGCTTAGCTGGATTGGTGCAGGCACCCATTTAGCTGTTGGAACGCATAGCGGCCAGGTTAAGATCTGGGACGCGACAAAAATTTCGTGCATTAGAACAATGACTGGCCACACGCAGCGCGTGAGCTCTCTTGCATGGAATGAACACATACTCTCGAGTGGATCTCGAGACCGGAAAATCTATAACAGAGATGTTCGAGACCAGAGCCATTTTATCAATTGTCTTGAGTCACACAAGCAGGAAGTGTGCGGTCTCAAATGGAATGTGGAAGAAAACAAACTAGCTAGCGGTGGTAATGACAACAAATTATTTGTTTGGGATGGTCTAAACACCAAACCACTTCATCAATTCACAGAGCATAATGCCGCCGTTAAAGCAATCTCGTGGTCTCCGCATCAGCGTGGTATATTGGCTTCTGGAGGTGGTACTGCCGATAAAACAATCAAGGTATGGAACACTTTGGTGGGGTCTAGGGTCCATAATGTGGACACAGGATCGCAAGTATGCAACCTAGTGTGGTCAAAGAACAGTAACGAGATTGTGTCAACTCACGGATTCTCGCGTAACCAGATCATTGTCTGGAAATACCCAAGTATGCAACAAATAGCTCATCTTACGGGCCATACTTATCGAGTTTTATATCTTTCGCTTTCCCCTGATGGAGAAACGATTGTCACTGGTGCTGGTGACGAGACGCTTCGCTTTTGGAATGTCTTTGAGAAGAATAGGAACGATCGGCCGCTGTCCTCTGTACTTCTAGAAGCCTTCCTGCAGTTGCGTTAAAAGACTTAGTTCATCATGCAGCTGCAAAATCAATTCCGACTTCTTTTATTTTTCTCCCCATGTTTTATTTTTTTGTTGGCCTCGCTCGGAGGCGGCTGCTACAAAGGCCATTGAAGCTAACGGCAATACACTGCGAGGCGCTTATTGCCCATTTGGGACAAAGTTTATAGAATAAACAGTAAAGCCAAAGAGGAAGACGAATGTAGGCACAATTTGTGCATCAAACATGAAAAATGCAAGCGTTATGCCAGGGATTTTTTCCAATTGATGCCCTTAATTTTCCGTGACTCACGGCTTATCTTTTGATTATCTGTTACCGTATAAGCTGCAATCGGGCCGATACACTTTGTTTGACTCAGCTCCGACATACAATACTGAAAAGTTGCGATTACATACACACCGATTACTCACTGCCTTCCTATAAGTAGATAGATCAAAACCTACCCCATGAATTCCAGCCGACAAATTCCGTGCATTAATTCTTCTACAAAATGAGCAAGCCATATGCAAAAGACTTATCGCACCACTTGAGTGTCGAGGCCAAATCCAGAAAGAACTCTCCCCTTAAAGGAGCCTTCAAATATTACAACAAGCCTGACATTACCTTCTTGGGTGGTGGCCTTCCTCTCTCGGACTACTTCCCATTTGACAAAATCTCTTCCGACTCACCCTCCGCTCCATTCCCCAATGGAATCGGTGCTCAAATTACCGATGAGGATAAGACGGTAGTAGAAGTGTACAAGAGTGCCGCTAAGAACGACAAGGCCAACAAGGACATTGACTTGGCCAGATCTTTGCAGTATGGTTTCACTGAAGGACACACTGAGCTCATGAACTTTGTCAAAGAGCACACTGACACAATCCACAAAGTGCCATATGAAGACTGGGATGCAATTGCAACCATCGGGAACACTCAATCCTGGGATGCATGTTTGAGAACTTTCGCTGCCAGAGGCGAAACCATCTTAGTAGAGGAGTTCAGTTTCTCTTCTGCTTTGGAGACTGCCCACGCACAGGGAATCACTACTTTCCCTGTTCCAATGGACAACGAAGGTGTCATTCCGGAATCTTTGAGTTCCATCTTACAGAACTGGGTAGGCCCTAAGCCAAGATTGTTCTACACAATCTGTACAGGTCAAAACCCTACTGGTTCTTGTGTCAGCGAGGAAAGAAGAAGGGCAATCTACAAGTTAGCTCAAGAGCATGACTTAATAATAATCGAGGATGAGCCTTATTACTTCTTACAAATGGAGACTTATACCAGAGATGAAAAGGAGAGACAGGGCAAGCACGTGCATGACCACAAAGAGTTCATTGAGGCTTTGGTTCCATCTTACATTTCAATGGATGTTGATGGAAGAGTTCTTAGATTGGACTCAGTCTCGAAAACTATCGCTCCCGGCTCCAGATTCGGATGGATTGTTGGACAGAAGAACTTGCTTGAACGTTTCGTTAGGCTTCACGAGGTTTCCATCCAGTGTCCTTCTGGTTTTGCTCAAAGTATGTTAAACGGACTTTTCCAAAGATGGGGTCAAAAGGGGTACTTGGACTGGTTAATTGGTTTGAGAGCCGAGTACACTCACAAGAGAGACGTTGCTATTGATTCCCTCTTTGCCCACTTCCCTCGTGAAGTTTGCACCATCTTGCCTCCAGTGGCAGGTATGTTTTTCATTGTTCAACTCGACGCATCTAAGCACCCTAAATTTAAAGAGCTTGGCGAAGACCCATTGAAGGTCGAGGACGCCATTTATAACCGTGGCTTGGAATTCGGATGTCTCATGATCCCAGGATCTTGGTTCAAGGTTGACGGCCAGACAAACCCTCCACAGCCAGAGCAAGCAGTCGACGAAGAGCACAAGCATACTATTTTCTTCAGAGGCACCTACGCTGCTGTGCCTTTGGACGACTTGAAGAGAGGTTTGGAGAAATTCGGTCAAGCCGTTAAGGCCGAATTTGGCTTGTAAGGACGAGCTAGATAAAAGAGTTCTCTTTAAAAGGCATTATAGAAGAACAACTTTCAATTCATATCAATACTTTGAATCGATAACGTTATTATTTGTATAAGTGATACAGTAAATATTCCCTCACACCGTTTTAGTTTGGTGTCTAGAAAGCTATCAAAGATAAGCAGTTGAAAATATAAGGTGTCTTTCCTGGCAACCCAACGTATATTCTGCAAAAATACGTAATAAAATTTAAGCTAACCTAGCCCTAGAAATTTTTTTACCGACAGATATGTTCCTGTGAGGACTCCGTCACCTCTATCTGTATTTACCTTCTCAGGGCCCCGCGCTTCACCAGCTCATACTGGTACTACCAAATGAAGGTAATAAAGCTACCTTGGCTAGGCCACAAAGGTATGAATAATCAATTCTTAACTGTCCAATTAAGCTCTTTTGACAGAGCTCAAGGCCTATTTCGCTTTTAATTCATTTACTAACGATCAGCTGAGAATCGAGCTGTAGAATGTTACTCTCTAACCATAAACAGTAGTGGCACAAAACTAGCGCTGGGTGGTCTTGATGGGAAGGTCCGCATCTGGGATGTGGCTTCGATTTTAAGATATAAAGACCACGCCACGCTGGAGGATGCACAGTCTCGTAACCTTCTGGACCGTTTAAACCTACATACCCTGGCATACATACTGCGACCCTTAGCATCCGTGAGTCGACACAATGGTGTAGTAGCCAGTGTAAAATTTTCGCCAGATGGGAGGTTTTTGGCATCAGGCTCCGATGACAAGATCGTTCTCATATGGGAAAAGGACGAGGACATGCAGAATCGACCGAAACAGTTTGGAGAAGCAGAACCTGACATGGAACACTGGACCGTCCGCAAAAGATTGGTAGCACACGATAACGATGTGCAAGACATCTGTTGGTCACCCGATGGATCGCTTCTCATCACTGTTGGTCTAGATCGTTCTATTATCATCTGGAGTGGAACAACTTTCGAGAGAATTAAGAGATATGATATCCACCAGCTGATGGTCAAAGGTGTAGTCTTTGATCCAGCCAATAAGTTTTTCGCCACTGCGTCTGATGATCGTACTGTGCGGATATTTCGCTTTTATCGTAAACATGACGGGCTGGGCAGCTACGAATTCCAAATGGAGCAGATCGTATTTGAACCATTCCTGAAACTGCCGCTCACCTCATACTTTCGCAGAATGTCATGGTCTCCCGATGGCCAGCATATTGCCATTCCAAATGCCACAAATGGACCAGTGACATCTGTGGTAGTAGTAAATAGAGGCAACTGGGCATCCGACGTGTCATTGATTGGCCACGAAGCTCCATGTGAAGTCTGTGCATTTTCCCCACGTCTTTTTCGCGTCAAGGATTCGAAAGATTACACCACCATCCTTGCATCTGCTGGTCAAGATAGATCGGTCGCCATTTGGAGCACTGCGCTTCTGAAACCTTTAGTCGTTCTCCATGACGTCGCATTTCGCGCTATTACCGATATGTGCTGGACCCCAGATGGTCAGTCGCTTTTTTTCAGTTCGTTGGATGGCCTGATTACTTGCATTGCCTTCGATGAGAACGAACTCGGTGAAATCGTTGGTGGAGACGCAATTGATACACAACTTCTTCAATATGGAGGTGACCAAGACTCTAAAATCATGCCCGAAGGTGTGAGTCAATTGCGATTAGAGGCTCTAGCTAAGAACTTAGATAAACCACAGAAAGAAACCACAACCGTCCCTCGAGAGACTAACCCTACTGACAATCAGCCTGTCATCCCGGCAAGTGAGACTCCTGCCCAAGAAATACCTACTCAGCCAAGTACAAAGACAGAAAAAGTCACTTTCCATACTGCCACTGTGAAAGGAGGCAAAAAAAGAGTAGCCCCTACGTTAGTGTCAAAGTACACGCCGCTGCAGGCAACAGCATCAAAGGTTGTGAAGATAAAAAAATTTGACATATCATCTAAGCTCTCGCAGACTTCATACTTCTTGCCCCGTTTAGGAGTTCTGGCAGCAGTGAATGGTCTTTCTCTCAGGCTGGCGCATGTTGAGAAAGACAAAAAAGGCGACGACAATGATAATGACAACGAGGATATGGGAATTGATGAAACGTCCAATCAGCTACATGCCCAATCAAGTGTCGGCACTAGGACTAAATTCAAAAAGTACAGAAAATATTTGATGCTGCACAAGTACCCTACGCCTTTCCGATTCGTGTCCTCACTTCCCACCGCATTATTCAGCAACCAGGCCGTCATGAGCCATGAGTTGTCGCGGATGGTCCTGAATAAGGAACTTGTTCGCCTTAACAGTGAGCTAGTAAATACATCGGCGCTCGATGCCATCGACGAGAACATATATTTCCAAGTTGTAGCGAGCTCAATTGAACATGTCAAAAAAGATATGAGCAGTGAATCTTTGAATCCAGAAAGTAACATCGTTATCTCGACGGTTGAAGTCAGAAATGGACCATTGTGGCCAGAGGACGATGATTTAATAAATCCAGACTTCGCTCAACGTCTTGACTTTCAAGACCCAACACAAGTTTCTGTGGTCAACAGTGATAATCCGAACAAAAAGGAATATATGCTTTATTTCCCCTATCGGATTCAGCAAGTCATCCCCATTCTCAATGAAGGCATTCTCTCACACTACGTTTTCGTATCCTTTGATGGGACTGTGCAAATAGTTCGTGCTAAAACAGGCAGCTACGTGTCTCCCGGCATAGAATTAGGAAGTAATGTGGTGGCTTGGAGGCAGAACAACAAGTATCTTTTACTTCTCACCAGCGCTGGCTTGTTGTATTGCTGGAAGCTCGCGGCTTCTAAAAGCATTGGCAGCGAACTTACCAAAGTTTTTAGCGGTGTTTCAGTCGCAGCAGTGCTCAATGCAGAAACTGTCTCGTCTCGTGTGGTGATAGATGTCAAGTCTGAGAAGTCCGAGAAGCCCGACAAAGAGAAGGATAAAGAAAAGGACAAGGATAAGGAAAAAGATAAATTGACAAAGGAAGAAAAGGAAAAGAAACAAGACAGTAAACAAACTATTAACCAGATGGTTGTTGATAACATTCGTGGAATTGATGTCGACCCGCTGTCTGGCCTGCCATACATAACGATTCAAAGAACCAACAACGTCTACTCATACTCGTTAGATCTAAAGGCCTGGACAAAAAGGATCGATCTGTGGTATTTCAGTGGACTCGAAGCGGAAGACGTAAGAAACATCGACGGTGATGTACGGCCGCTTTTGATCAGAACATATAATATGAACAAAGAGAAGATTGACAGAGGAGAAAAAAGCCGTTACGTTTTCGGACCTGAAAGCCACGAGCTACAAAACTGCATGAAGGAGCGATTCATTGAACAGGTAACTTTATAAACTTAACTGCGGTCGCTACCTAATAATTACTGTATTAATCTAAATGTACACATCACTAATTTTTTGTAGCTTGCTCGCTCAGTTCAACAGGCTTGACCGGCTTTTTCACAGCAGGCTCAATTAAGTACCCAATTAAGAAAATGATGGAGCTCAAGAAAGAATTGAGCGCATACATCCAGACAGTGAGACCCACACCGCCTGTAACAGTAAAGGGTAAAGCCAATACCCATTCCATGGCGTGGGGGAAGTACCCTTTTGGAAAATAGAAAAGAACAGTCTTTCTATACCACACGCGACAGAACCAGACGGGAGCAACGGTTAAAATACTCAATGCCATATTCACAGCTTTGTTCACAGTAGCCTTCTCAGAGGACACTTCCTCAACCAAGGTTTTAATGTCTGCCGAGACACGGTCGAAATTGCGATTGAGCTTAGTCCACTTTGCATATTGGTCTTGCGCGCTAATGGATTTCCGATCTTTGTTTATCTGCACCAACTCGCTTCTTTTTTTGGAAAGTTCCACAAACTTAGCCTTGCCTGCTCTCGAGGCCACAGTGGAGTACAAGTTCCAACAGTGATTGGACAAGGTAGATTTTCCAATTGCGGAGATCACGTTCTGGAGAATGAGAACTACTAATAGTAGGAAAAGCACCGACGTGGGTGCGAGATCAAACATGCTTGAGTCAGGTCCTTTTAGAAACCTTTGGGTGCGAATGAGTATGGGGGAGGGGGAGTACAAAGAAGGCATAAAGAACCGAAACGAAAGTATGAAGATAAAGACTAATTCCAAAAATTAAACAAGTTAAACTAAACACAAAAATTGTTAATTTATGATCAAGGGTCGTTTTATTGACATGGGTGATTTGGTATATTGATCTTGTCCTACTGTTGATGGCTTAACTGAGGACCAAGCTTCTCCATCCACAGGGACAAGTGAACACTTATGAGTCAACAAAAGCACACAAGAAATTCAGAAGTTAAAGCAATGGATTTAATAACCTAATACATTTATAGAATCGCACGGAGAGATGGCTGATTGATACGTCTGATCCTTGTGTCATCGACATCACGTGACCAGATAACACACTCCTCCATTGACACCCAGAAAAATACCGTCACATCCAGCCATCAACCAAAGAATTACAGCCAATGTCTTCGGATCCCGAGGACGATTATGTGCCGTGGATTCAGCTGTTTTGTGAATCGTTCGGCCACGACTACTTTGTGCCCGTGGCGCAAGAATTTATAGAAGATGACTTTAATTTAACCGGGCTTTCTCTGCAAGTGCCATACTATAGAGAAGCGTTATACACAATCTTGGATTACCAAGTGGAAACCTCGGATGATAATCCGCAGAACCAGAGCAACGGGTCGTGGTCTAGTGGAGCCAAGCGTAACGACTTGCCCAACAAGTCGTTGTTGCATCACTCTGCTGAGCTCTTGTATGGGCTAATTCATGCTAGATACATAATCTCCAAGCCTGGTTTGACGGCCATGGCAAGCAAATTTGAGCGCAGCGAGTTTGGTATTTGCCCTCGATATTACTGCGATGGCATGCATTTAATTCCTGTCGGCGCCACTGACATCCCGGGCCAAGAGACCGTCCGGTTGTATTGCCCATGCTGTAGCGACATATATTTACCGCTGAGCTCACGGTACTTAAACATTGACGGAGCCTTTTTCGGAACCACATTCCCAGGTCTTTTAGTCAAGATGTTCCCAGAAATAGAAAATCAGTGTAAGTTACGTATCAATAAGGTCAATCAAGATAGCTTCGGCATACGATTGTTTGGCTTCAAAATTCATGAGTCAAGCGCCACCGGCCCGCGAATGAAATGGTTACGACAGTACCCGCTGCTGGAAGAAGAGCACCGCGAGTATGCTGACTGCGAGTTGGAGTTACCTACGGTCAGTGAAGGTGGCGTGGACATGTCTGTGTCTGAGGCTAGTGAAATTGAGCCTGATTTTGATGACGACAGAACAATGGCCAGCGAGGGTATTTGATGCAGAAGTCTCTCTCCTTGAGTACACATAAATGATTTCTATTCAAAATTCCATAATATGCCTCATACCAAAGCTTTGTCTTCCCGGATGTGTTCTGTACGTAGAGGCTCACGTCTTGATTATCGCCGGGTGTTCAAACTTAAGGGTAAGGCCTTACAAAGGCTCGTAATATCTTCACATTTTTCTACTTTGTTGACTTACAGAGTAAATCAATTGCCGAAATCTATTGGCTGCAATGATGACCACATATCTATCTCACAGCTTGCCGCCAGACGAAATTTCAGTTACTAAGTGAAAAGACTGGCGAATGAGCCGTGAGTTATCTCAGATGTTTAACGCCCCGCACGCTCATTATCTATGTTTTATCTGGGGCGCTTAATACTACTCACCCTGTTTCTCTTTCTTTCTGAATGTACATTCTAACGATACGTAAATACTTCTTTCTCGTGTAAATAATACCTACAATATGTTTTCAACTATTTCTAGTGCGTCAAAAGCACTGGTTTTCCTTGCTCCCACTCTTTAATGCCGTTGGCAATATTTGCCCAGTACTTCAATCTTATTGCTTCAGCTATAACGCTCTGCCAGTCAATGTCCAGAGACTCTAGTAGTGAGGCAATTTTAGTTTCACACTCTTCGATGCGTGCGTCATTCTCGTCTTGAATTGCATCAAGGTCAGACTCCTTGGCAGCCATCTCTAGAGCTTCATGGGCCTCCAAAACCGTCATAAGGAGCTCTTCGTAATTAAACTCTCCAGAAGCAGAACCATCTTTCAATTTTTGTATCAATTGCTTGGATGTCTCATCTGTGGTGATGTCAAAATGTTCTGGATGAAGTAGCTCAATGATGTGAGCAGCTCTCAAGTAAGGGCTTTTCACCACAGAGTATGCTTTATTTATATGAGAAGACATTTCATCGATTCCTGTATTCTCTGAGAATGAATTGGACCCAACAAGTATATCGGGATGGTTTTGACTTTGGAGAGCACGGAACTCTTTGCGTAGTGTTCGGAGATTAACGAGATACAGATCTTTGGGAGGACCGCCCTTAGGAAACGTTTTTGGGAAATAGTGAAAGTAGTTTTTGTCTATTGCCGATGAAGCGAATCTATAAAACCGGCCATTAGCTGCTTGTCTGGGGAGACGGAGCCACATGTTTCAGGTGAAAAACCGGTAGGTCGTATTGTGGGGTGCAAAGATAGATTAGTCAGATTACTATGAAGGACTACAAACACCGAAACGAAGAATTACACGTCGTCGGAATAGCAATAAATACACTGCAGGCATGAAATTCGTTTGGGCTATATTCATTAAGGCTTCTGGCGTGCTTGTGGCATTTGGAGACTGTGCTTCTTAGCAACACCAGAGCTACAAAGACTATACACGGAAGCCGGCAATGATTAATCAATGAGCCCGACCAACTGGGTGGCAATTTTATACAATGAATAGAATATCTGAATGATTCGCTTCCGTTTATCTGCGATCTAGAACAATGGATAGAATTCATTATACTTCTTACCGTAGTAAAGAGTAGACAAGCCTCCAATTACCAAAAGAGCAATTGGCACGGGTTTCTTGAATTTAGTAGCTCTGCTTCTGGCAAAGCCCGCGGCGAGCAAAACGGAGGAAGAGCCAAGTGCCAATTCTAAGCCCCAGTCGGCGTTCTGCTTCAACAAGTATCCGGAATAACCGTACAAGGCAGTGAAGGCAGCACCAGCGACCAAGGAGGGAAGAGAGCCTTTGCGGAAGTAGCCAATGGTGCCTCCGACGGCACACAAGCCGGCAAGAGTGAAAGCTGGGTGTTCCATTTCAAACAGTAAGTGGGGTGATGTTGCGAGGAGTTAGTGGTAGAGAGGGCCTCTACATTACTAAGAGTGTGAGGAAGATGCAATAAAAGCACAGTAATCCAGCGCACAAGATTTTTTAAATATTCGTAGACTCTAATCGGCTTAGATCTAATTTTCGAAAGAGAGCAAAACTAGAAGAAAGTGCAGGTAAAATTTTAAGTTTCAACTTCTTAACCTACTTCATGGCTGTGGCAATCTGAACCAAGGGACTGATTTTATGTCTGATCATCTAAAAAAATTAAATTCAATACAACGGAAATAACCAAAAACCATTGGTTCTCTTTTTCTATTCTTTATTAGTAAATGCAACTTTTTGAGGGGTAGCCCTAACTCGTGTTACTGCAATCGCATTATGTCCCGAACAGCCTATAGGAATCGAATTGATCTGATCACTGGCCTTGCGGCGAGACCCACACACAAGACCTTCGTAATTTTCAGTAAAAACAGATTATTAAGATTCATCGTTTTGTAAAATTTGGATAGTTTGTATAAAATATTAAGCTTCATTTTTTTCAGCGATATTGGATTTGCACCTCTAGCATAGCTAATTGGGGCCTTTTAACCAAGAGACCCGAGCGCTCGCCCTGGAAGGTGTGGAGCCCGAAAAAAACGCCTGTGCTTGGTCGAAAAGATCTCCCCCATACCGCCTTCGAACATTCGACACGCCAACACACTCGCATCTGGTCGGAATTCATTAGGATCAATGAATCTTCAATCTCTACTTTCTGAGGCCACTCCAGGTCAAGATAGGTTAGGGGAACCTGCTTCAGGGAGCCCTCGTAGCCGTGGAACGTCCAGAGCGGCACTGAACTCCCAAAAGAAAACTAAAGCAACTCAAAAGGAGAAATTGGCGAACGGGAAGGCTCTAGATGAGTCGACTCACACTGAGAATGGCACCGTTTCAGGTTCCGCAGCCGATTCTACATTAGTCAAACTGGACAACGCACATCATAACAATGCCAAAAAATTGGATAAGTCAGAGGAAAATGA
This sequence comes from Australozyma succicola, assembly GCA_030563905.1. Lineage (NCBI taxonomy): Eukaryota > Fungi > Ascomycota > Pichiomycetes > Serinales > Metschnikowiaceae > Australozyma > Australozyma succicola. The sequence continues at coordinate 325,887 of JAJMKM010000012.1, read as the reverse complement.
TATAGCCACCGACTTGAACCTAGAAGATGTTCCAATAGACGCGACCTATTTGCGCCAATTCGAGAGTAAAGTCAATGCAATTGCCAAATTAGATAAGATCATGACTGTTGCCCTGAACGTCCTCACATTAAACAAAGAAACTACAAATATGGAAATTCTATTGAAATCTACCAATCCCATTGCATCAAATTACCTTGATAGAATTACTGTAGAAGAGTCTTTGCACCCTTCTTCATCCACAAACGAGGTATTTCACGGGTCCACGAGGGGCACAAGCGAGAGCGAAAAAACCAAAGAGGAGAGACGCGATCTTCTAGAAAGAAAGCTTAATGACTTAGTTAAGGGCCTGGTTGAGAAAAGTGATGGCAAAAATACTGGCAAGCTTTTAGTTTCGGCCGGAAAAGACGCAAAGACCCCGAAAAAGGGCAAGAGCACAAAAAGATCTCCAGCCTTAGACGATCCAGAACTGAAACGCAGAAAAGTTGACGATCTCGGGGAAGAGGTGGATATTTTACTTGATAGGGCACGTGGTGCGAAGGAGAATGGCCGTCTTAAGATCAAACTCCTGTTGAAGGAGTACGACTCCAAACTGCAAGACCTGGCAGCCAATGGCAGCGAGGAGTCGAAAGCGAAAGCGAAAGAGCATAAGTCTATGTTGAAACAATACGACAACACATACGTGGCTATCTGGAAGGACCTTTCACGTAAAGATGGACCCAAGGCCGCACGTTTGATGCAGCTGATTAATCAAACTAAGCTCATTAACATGAAAAAGACCGCCATTTTAGCATCGCGTGAATCAAAAAGGTGGCTAATGAGAAATAACAAAAATCAAAAAGATCTCACTACAAAAGCCAGAAGGGCTATGAGGGAGATGTCCCACTTCTGGAAACGAAACGAGCGAGAAGAAAGAGATGCTCGTAAGAAGCAAGAGCGTGAGTTAGTGGACAAGGCCAAGAAGGAAGAAGAAGATCGAGAGGCAAGAAGAAATTCGAGAAAATTGAATTTCTTGATTACTCAGACCGAATTGTATTCGCATTTCATCAGTAAGAAAATTAAAACAAGCGAAATCGAAGGCTCCGACGCAGACCCCAACCTTAACCTCGATGCAAAAGAAAACTCCCTTGATAAGTATCATGGTGTTGAAGGCCAGGCTGCCGACTTCAATTCTCTTGACTTTGACAGTGAGAATGAGGACGATTTACACCGTGCAGCCGCCGCAAATGCCCAAAATGCGTTAGACTCTGCCAAATCTAGAGCAGAGGCGTTTGATGACGACTCATTCAAAAATCCAGACACCAATGGCGAGGAAATGAATTTCCAAAATCCTACCCTCGTAGGAGACTTGAGTGTTGAGCAACCGAAGATGCTAAAGTGTACTTTGAAGGAGTATCAAATCAAGGGTTTGAATTGGCTTGCTAACCTTTACGAGCAAGGTATCAATGGTATTCTTGCAGATGAGATGGGTCTTGGTAAAACAGTGCAAAGTATTTCCGTCTTGGCCTACCTTGCAGAGACTCACAACATTTGGGGTCCATTTTTGGTTGTTACTCCAGCGTCTACTTTGCACAACTGGCAGCAAGAAATCACTAAATTCGTTCCAAACATGAAGGTCTTGCCTTACTGGGGTAACACCAAAGATCGTAAAATCTTGCGAAAGTTTTGGGACAGAAAGAGTTTAAGATACGGAAAAGATGCACCTTTCCATGTTCTTGTTACCTCTTATCAATTAGTTGTCGCAGACGCCGCATACTTTCAGAAAATGAAGTGGCAGTACATGATTCTAGATGAAGCTCAGGCTATCAAATCTTCACTGTCGACGAGATGGAAATCTCTTCTCAGCTTCTCATGCAGAAACAGATTGCTTTTGACTGGTACCCCAATTCAAAATTCCATGCAAGAGCTTTGGGCACTTTTGCATTTTATTATGCCTTCCTTATTCGATTCTCACGACGAGTTTAGTGATTGGTTCTCAAAAGATATTGAGAGTCATGCACAGTCCAACACACAATTAAATGAACAACAACTTAAACGGTTGCATGTGATTTTAAAACCCTTTATGTTACGTCGTGTGAAGAAGAATGTTCAAAGTGAATTGGGAGACAAGGTAGAAATTGACATCTTCTGCGACTTGACCAACCGCCAGAAGAAATACTATCAAATGTTGAAGTCACAAATTTCACTTGTGGATTTACTCTCTAACAACAACAACGATGAAAACAGTCAGTCGTTGATGAATTTAGTTATGCAATTCAGAAAGGTGTGCAACCACCCGGACTTATTTGAACGTGCAGATGTAGATCTGAGTTTTGCTTTCGGCACCTTTGCAGAAACAGGATCTTTCTTACGTGAAACTGACTTAGAAGTGGCTTATACTCTACGAAACTCCATTCGTTACGATATTCCGAAGCTTATATACAACGAGCTCTTGCTGCCTTCTATAGATAATGATATTGGCCCCAAAAGAAAGCTTTTTGAGAAGTTGAGCATATACAATCCCGAAAACATTGCAGAAGATACCGAGAATCTGTTTAATTGGCTCCCATTATCTGGCATCTCTCCTGGAGAGCTTAATAAAAGGTCTCGTCAAAACGTGATAGAGAGAGCTATTGACTTGAAAGAGTACTCAGACGTGAATTACGAAAAACTTAATAGAATTGAGTACCTTTATAATGACGAGAACGCTTCTTTTGTTCCTCCACACGAGAAGTTGTTGATAAGGGACCTATCAAACAATCATTGCTCTTACACAAGCTCTCCGGCGCTTAAAGAATTGACTTCTGTTAAGGAACGAGTTTATGATGATTTGTATGTAAATGTTCTTGAGCCCGCAGCAAAGCCTATTGCCGTCTCGGCTCCGATCGAAGCTGTATGCTCCAACAAAACTTTCACGAACAATATGGAGTCAACGCTTTTTGATGAAAAGATCAAATCTGCATTAAGGCCTCTTACTAAGGGAACAGAGCTTGCATTAATGCGGGAAAATGTTCCTGTGCCCTTGTACCCTAAGGCTGAGATGTTACCAGCTCCCCTCAGTAAGCTAATAGATTACTCCAACATAAGAATGCCTTCGATGAACAGGTTCATTACCGAATCCGGTAAGCTCTCCCGTTTAGATAAGCTTCTAGATGATTTGAAAAAGAATGATCACAGGGTGTTGGTGTACTTCCAAATGACTAAAATGATGGACTTGATGGAGGAGTTTTTGACTTTCCGCCAACACAATTACATCAGATTGGATGGCTCTTCAAAATTGGAAGACAGAAGAGACTTAGTCCATGATTGGCAGACAAAACCAGAAATATTTGTATTTTTGTTGTCTACCAGAGCCGGTGGATTGGGTATTAACTTGACCGCTGCAGATACTGTTATTTTCTACGACTCTGATTGGAATCCAACTATCGACTCGCAGGCGATGGATAGAGCGCACAGATTGGGCCAGACTAAGCAAGTGACGGTTTACCGTCTTCTAACGAAGGGCACAATCGAAGAGCGGATGAGAGACAGAGCCAAGCAGAAGGAGCAGGTGCAACAGGTTGTCATGGAGGGCAAAGCAAACTTTGGAAAGAAAAAAGAAGATGTTGCCAACAAGAAAAAAGATGTCGCATTTCTTCTTTTGGGAGGTGGAGATGAGGATGCTCAGCCAGCGTCTAACTCATCCTCTGAGGAACCCATGTCAAACACATTGGAAGCTATGTATCACGAAGGTGAAGGTGAATTTTCAGAAAATGTTACGCCAATGCCTTGAGTCTTTGCAAAATAAAAGTCTTTATAGATACGAATACATGATTATTGAGATAAATTATCCACACCACTTGTCTTTTATTCTTGTTATTCGGAGGGTTCTGTTTGATAAGTCCCACGACGGCATGATCTTACTAGCAGGGGACCTTTTTAAAAGGCACTTACTTCAAAACACACTTTTATGAATTTCATATTAATTATATCAATTAGTTTGTATGCAAATATCCAGTCTCTGACTTCATATTCAAAGTTCTTTCCAAATTACTCAAGAATGCAGCATCTTGAGCGACAGTAGGAGTGAAAACTTCTGTGTGCTTGTCTTCCTCTGGGGAAAAAATCATTTGTTCTTTTTCAATTCCATCTTTGCAAGAATTATCAAATGTCAAAATTCTTGAATAACTTTCTTCAAGTTTTTCCTTTAGCTGGGCCTTGGACATTTGGCCAGGGTCGCTACTCTTGTTTAGATCCGGCGACTCTGCATCAGTAGTTATGTTGGAGGAGGCAATAAGATCAGAAAGACCAGATACGTTGGAGTTTAGCGAGTACATGGAGTACCGGTTACTATATTTGGTATCCTGCTTCCTTGTTAGTGCATCGAATGCCTTGGCGTTGTAATTCTCCAGGCCTAGCGGAACTTGCATTCGCGAAAGCGCTTCCTCTTCTGAGCCTTTCGTCTTCGCATTAAGCTTCGAGGGTTCTTCTAAAACGGTGAGTAAACCTAGCTGTAATCCAACCAGCAACCTTTTCAGCTTTCGCTCCACACCACTTACGAGATCCAGCTCGTTGTTAGGTGAGGTCAATGAAGTCGTTTTTCTGAAGGAGCGTGCAGAGGTACGGAAGGTTTTTGGATTAAACTGGTCGATACCGCTTGAGTTTCTATTAGATGTAGAGCAGGAAGATGGGTTTGATGCGCCTAAGAAATTCACGCTGTACTCCAAATTTAGGTCGCTTAAACAAGACTGATACATGCTCACTAAGACGTTCAATTCTTTCCCAAATGAATCGAAAATAGATATTTTTTCCTCGTGTTCTTCTGCGTCTTTCTCAGTGTCAATTGAGTTTTTGTATTTCTTAAAATACTTGAGGCTGGTGGTAAGATTTTGCAATTTGTCAGTAAGTTGGTCAATGGCCAAATCGGATTCGTTAAATGAAAATTCTTCAGAGAATCTGTCTTTGGGTTGCTGACTCTTTGCCACTAAGACATTGTCGTTCACGTAATCGACAGCTTGATCAAAGGAATGTAAGGATTTGAATTGGCTATTGTGGAGACACAATTGGTCAAGTGTAGATGTATGGTCATCGAAAATTCGGCAAAGAATTTGCAGTTTGCGAGAGCTTGAAATGAAAGGCGGGAAATTAGTAAGATTAACATTAAAACAATCACATAGCTTTAAAAGAAAGAAATTGTGCAAGTGCGGGTCGTGAAAAGTCAATAATTGGCAAACAAAGAATCTTCGAAGACTGTTAAACCTTGATAATTTGGCAGTAAGCGATTCAAGGGAGAGAGCATCCATTTGGTCGGAAAATTGTGATATTTCTCCTAGTGGAATATTATTAATCTCGGCATATTTCTCGAGGATATCTCCATTGGAAAGCGGCAAGAGCTCTCGGATTGAATATCTGGCGTTTAGAATTAGGCTATCAAGAATTGTATTTAGATGTGTCTTCAAATTCTCAGAATAACTTGCCAGCGCTTTGTTTGGCGATTCTGTTCTATTGAGGAAGGTGAACATGTCCAATTCTTTGATACTCAATACACTAGTAATGATGGTTTTGTTGATTTTGCAGTTGGCGATCATGAACTCCTCTAGCTTATTTATACTTTTTGATGCCTCGATGGTCCTCCATACTCGCCTGTAAGTGACAATCTTCGTGGAAACGATCAAGAGTATTCTGAAAAGACGCACTCGTGACTCGTATGGAAACTGAGACCGGACATTTATGTTCTGCTTTAGAAGAAAGATGATCAAAGAGAGTGTGTTAAACAAAAGGGAGTTTCTGCCAAAGACTGGGGAAGAGACCAATTTGTACTGTTTCAGGGTAATTTGCAACTGAAGTCCATCCTGCGGATGTCTCTGCCATATCTCGATGGGGTCGGGGCTCCTACTTGCGGATCGTATTTGAAGTAGGTTCGCTAAAGCCTGTTCATTCTTAGAAAGCACCAAAGACTCATCTAGTAGATTAGAAATTACAAGATTGTATTTGAATTTATCCAGCACCAAGTCTTTGATTGTCTTGAGTGAAAGGTATTTGGAAATGAATTTGTGAAAGTTCTCGGTGGTTGCAAGATACAAGGGTTCTTGCTCCAATTGGGTGACGATGTCAACATCGTGATAAGAATGGCTCCCGTTTACTAATTGCTCGCGTAGACGCAGAGTATGTGAAAACTCGCTGCCCGTGACAGAATTGAATCGTTTATGGGGTAAGAACTCTTCAATACCCCAATCTGCCTCTGCAGGTGAGTAGTTCGAGAAAACACTAGGGCCGATACTCATGAGGAAGCCATCTGATGGAATTAACAGGGCACAGAGCTTTTGGGAATTCTTTTCAAAATTTTGCTCGAAATTGAGATAACGAGGTGTAGTGGCCTGTGATGATGGGTAATGAGTGTTTGTTTATGTGAGAGTGCATAGATTAAAGTGACGGATAGAACACTTGGAGACAGTAACAAACTTCCAAATTAGGTAAAAAAAATAGAGAAATTCTTATATTTGTGTAGCTAAATAGTTTATCAGGAAGCTCTACGAAGCTCTTGGGCAACGAAATGTTTTTATAATTCGGTAAATTTGACTAACTTCAACACCTTTATATTTGAAGACTTTTGTATCGAAGATACTTCATTTTATATGAAGAACACGCAACATTGAAATTTAATTTTTTTGAATTAAGATGAATTACTCAAATATATTCCATATCCTTCTTTTGGCGGCAATATCCTTGAGGGGATGGCGCTGCTGAATTAGAGGAGGACGAAGTGCTGGTGGATGTAGAACTAGAGGGGGGCTCAAGTATCCCTATACTCGCGAGTGAACAAGCTTCAGACAGATCAGGCGCCGTAAAGAGAGTTAATATACCTTTAACAGAGGTTGGACATAAATAAAAATTTATACCCAGAAGCGAACCGCCATCGGTTTGTATGAATTGAGGGTTGGATCCAAAAGTAACTTGACTAAAGCCGGTTTTCGCAAAATTGAGATAATATTTCGCGCCATCACTAGCATAATAACTGATATATCCATCCGTTCCCAAATCCAAGGTATAAGACTCTTTGGAAGTAACTATTGCGGCATTTGGCCCTGTTGTAGTGAGAGAGAGTGGTATCCCTACACCCGCGATAGCTATAAGATTAATGGGTTTTGCAGTTGCAAAGGCGATCAAGCTCGCGAGAGTTACAAAGGAAAATTTCATAATTAAATACCAATCGATCTCAAGCCAAAATAAATATTACAATCTGAGGCCTTTATATACGATTGTTGTAGTTGACGGGCAACCGCTTCCTGTGTACGTTCTGTAGATGGCGCTATCTGAAAGTCTACTTTTTAAGATCACAACTAAACATTTTCTTTCCGGGTTATCTCGCTGAAGCAAAAAATGTGTTCATGTGACTTTATTTAGACGCCATGATAAAAAGGAAAGTACGTTAGACCAAAGATTGATAATTCATAGTCCTCCAAGTAATGCATGAGCGCTTATACGTGCGGCACCACTACCAGACGCCTCAACAAATGATCGGGGATTACGTGAGGCGGGTGTTTTAATAAATTTCTTTGATGAATTCCGTCATAAAAAAGTTTCACGTTCATTTAAATCTACCAGCTATCAGATCTTGTACTTTGCTCCTATCAGTTTCACAATTAGTATTGTTACTCTGGGAGAATGCCATTGTAAATATGCCCTGACATCCTAATATGGAGTAAGACCCAGTTACAAGTGTTTGTATTTTCGCATCAATTAGGTTCAAAAAATATGGCTAGAAAAATGCAGCTGAACAAAATGTCTGCGAAAGTAATTCATTTCTTTTTAGTCTTCCTAAGAAATGTAGGTTCGGTCTACCATAAATCAGTCAATTTTTTAAGTTGCAAACTAAACAACAGTCAGTTATAAACATTATCACCATACAGAGCTTTGTCGAGCGCCTTACAAGTGCATGCATGGCAAATGTTCACTCAGGCGTTGCCAGCATCCTGATGCTAAAACGTCAATACCTTTAGACACGTACTTTATCAAATCGCCCTTCGCTATTTCTGTTCTAGAGCAGTAAAAAATCGATCAAAAGATGTCATTCTCGTATTTTCTGAGCTCGTTGCAAAGCTTCACTTACCAACACCCGAGTACACACAAAAGCTAAGTGATAATGATAAGAAGTGGTGAGTTTAAAATTTGGGAGTTAAGCATACTTAGACTACTATGAGTTGGTGAATTATGGGGTGACCAGGTTAGGGAATCGATTTGAATTTGGCAGTCCTCACTAGCTACTTTTTGTCAGCTAAAACAAAATGTTCGGCATGATTCTCAAGTAAACAGTGCCTATATCTGCTAGCGTTCGAGCAAATGGCCAAGAGCGCTATGAATTAAACTCTCTCAACGTAGCAATTAGGACCTTCAATTAACAACACGGGATAAACTTAAACTAGAGAGAAAGAAACATTGACAATTAAGAGGGTATATTAATTTTATATCGAAAAAGATCTATGCATGAAATCGACACATTTGCCAGAATGTGCTTATAGTAACATTTGTAGGTGTAAAAGGAGCAGAAGAAATATAATAAAGGTAAAAGGCTATCGTGCTGTGAAGAAAAGAACTAGGACTAAAGACAAGGCATTGACAATCAAGAAGAGAATTGCACAATGTAAATAGCCTCTCGTCAAAGTCAATGGAAAGGTAACGACATAGAGCTCTCAGGAAGAAAACTAGCAAAAGCATCTGGGTCAGCGCCGACATTGACATTGGCACTGTGAATTGACGGGGGCATCGTATCCGCTGAAGAGTTATACACACCGGTGAATTGAATATTGCCAATGTCCTTCTGCTCCACTTTTAAAGCGTCTGCAAAATTATTGGAAACCAGCAGCGGCAAAGAGGTTACTTCAGATGTAGGATTGTAATTTACCGTCAACCCCGCTGCTGAGGCAGATCCTGTGAGATAGCCACTCATAGGTTCTATTGTAGAGGACAACGAGTCTTGGAATAGAGTTGGAGGAAAGTTCGCTTGAATTGATGACAGAGAAAAGTCACTCAAAATATCACTAAACCCATTTCCGTTATAACTGTTCACATTTCCAGCTGCAATAAGACCCTGTTGCATCGGAGTAGCATTTTGAAATTGCCCTTGACTCATTACAGACTGTTTCATGTCTCCATTATTATGACCGTATGAACCCGAAAAGCCAAGGTCACTTCCACTTAGTGGGTTTGTCGGGCTAGGAGATGGTATTCGCAGCGAAGAAATGGACTTCATACGTTCAGTTTTAACTTGCAGTTTTGAAGTACTCACTCTACGATGAGCTTTTAAAGGCTCTTGAGCTGGAATAAATATCGGCAGAGGACTTCTCAGCTTAATTTTAATATGTGTTGCTCTTTGATCGCGCTCGGAAGTGGGAGTGTCAGCAAAAACATCTTGAAACGACAGTATAGTCAGTCTTTTTTGTTGCTTCTGATTACTAGATTGCCGACGGCTGACTGATTTTGGTTTGCCAGGCTGTATCGGTTTCAGAACTTTGTTTATCGAGACAGAAGACTTCCGCTGTTTCATAGGAGGTGCACTGCGGGTGTCATTTGCATTATCGCTTCCATCGTCAAATTCCCCGTGACTAGCAGTATTCAGATGCATTAGGTTCAAATCTTGGTGATGCTGTATATGTTGTTGTTGAATTTGTTGGTGTTGAAGCTCTTGTCGCTGTTGTTGTTGTTGCTGTTGTTGCTGTTGCTGTTGGTCGTGAAGACGTTGTTGAAAATTCTGCTGTTGATTAAACTTTTGACGCATTTGAAACCTTTCGTTTTGTTCATCTTGTTGTCGTTGTAACTGGTCCATATTGGCGTTCAAAGGCTGTGCCCACATGGCTTGGTTGAGTGCTTGCTGTTGCGCCAAACTTTGGGCAGCAAGATTTGGGCGAGTCTGCATTTGCATAGTTTGCGGACCTCTTTGTTGTTGAATATGCTGGTTGGCAATCTGTAGGGAAGGATTGACTGATTCAAGAGAATTCTCTCGTATGTTAGGTGGGATTTTGAGGGAGCGCCTGCTTGCCATACTGGAGCTCATCTGGACAGAAGAGGTTGCAAACTCATTCTCAAATAAAGTTTCGCCTCGAAGTTCTTGATAAACGGGCCACATGAGCGACCACCATTGGTCAATATAATCCAGAGAAGGGTAAATGTTTGGCGAGAACCTGGCTTCTCTAGCTAGAGCTTTTGCCAGTTCTGAGAAGCCGTTATGGGTTAAATAGCCGTAGAGATAGACGAAGAACTGTTCACGGGCTGGATTCGGTAGCGATTTCTTATAAGTATTTTGCCTTGCCATTTTGAAAATGATTTGCAACCGAAGGGGAAGACTGCTTGGTTAGAGGAAGTTTCTCTAAGACAAGGTAGTAAGGGATGATTTGCAAAATCAGATGGCAGTTTGTACATGCACGGAAATTTTCCGAAAAAATAGGCTGCCCAAGCTGTCTTAGCCAAGATTGGGTGACAATATTAGAGCACGATAGGAAATAAAGTACGACGTAAACGGAACAGGCGAATGAGGTTCAAACAGACTGAAAAAGAAGAAAAAGTAGCCGAGAATCTACCCAACGAATAAGGCCCAGAGAAGTTGGAGAATGAAGTCTAGTCAGGACCCTTTTTTTTTTTTGACAGTCTCGTCATAACCCACATTCCACACATACGTGGGATGCACGGGTGCAAAATTAAGCCTTGAAGAACCCAGTATCAAAAATAACAGGAGGTACATGACAGGTGCAGCTTCTCGGAAGCGAAAGCAATTAAAATGCTACAGGTCGTTTAAAGGGTTATACATTACACTCAAATTTCGAGTGGTACCCAGAATTGATATTCACTTTTTACAGTCTTCAAATTTTTACTTTTTTTATAAAAATAATCAAAACTGCATGACGTTATGCAAGAACTTAGCCTAATTAGGCATTCGTGCTCCTGTAAAGCCCATACACAGTACCTTCGCAAGACGAGTCGTTGTTCGAAGCCCCGGTATTATGTAACGTCAAAGACGAGAACAGCCTATTTTCCACAAGGGGGTGGTCGGCGGAAAAATTTTCATCATATTTGCAATATGAAATATTCTAAGGCTTTTGAGCAACAGAATTTATGCAGAGCGTCTACTGGTTGGCCGTGATGTGAATGATACTGTAGAGGTATAGAGCATAGTCATTGCTGTTTATAGGTATTTCCTGCTTCCCCGAAACCTTAATTCTTTACACGGTTGGTAACTCATACACTTGAGACTGGACGGGGCTTTTGACTCTGCTAATTACCCAATAAAGCTTGCGATGAGTGTGCCTGGGTAAAAAAAAGGTCATAATAATTTTTGGGACATCTGAAAATCTTCATGTATCGTTTATCGGATAGTTTATCTACAACTTCAGAGTTGCATCCATCAACTCCTATTTTTTTTATTTAAACAATTCACATAATATATACCAAGCGTGGCACGTTTCACGTTCGTAAATCTGTTAGAAGACTCTTTTAAGCGCTCTGCTATAGAAGCGACGCTGCCAAGATTATCTGCAGGCAGTCAATTGTTCGAACCAAGAATTTTTCAATGAAGATAAAGGTGAAAGGGGTTCGAGTGAAACAAAGTGACTAGGTCTATTTTATTTTTTCAGAAGCTCGTGCATTCACCTTGGAAATCATCAAATGCCCGAAGCTTTCCACCAAATCTCAAGAGTTTACCTCCAGGCCTAATTGGCTTACTCAGAATCGAATCAAGGTGAGAAACTTCTTTCCATAACAATTTGACAGACCTGAAATTTAAGGTTAGAATCATCTACCATTCCACTGATATTTCAATTCAGTCGAGCACAACAACTTCCAGTTTATACATGATTGGACCATATGCCTCTAAAGAGCCGTAAAGAGCCGCGCAAAAACGAAACCGTAAATAGGTTGTCCCGAAAATATGAGTAAAGTCAAACTCAAATTCAACGCTCGTTGCCAGAAAGTTCTAGGGCTAGGGAGGAAAGGTGTGTTGTATTCGACATACAGATCCAAATTAAGGGAAGCCTATTGAACATGTACATAGGCATTCGACTTAACAATGATCAAAAAGTGGCTAATACAAATAGATCGCTCTCATGTTTTGAGGGAGAGCTAATTTATTGAAGCCGATTTTACTACAAGCGAATCATCACCATTAAGACGTTGTTTCCTATTGACACCACTATTGGAATGTAAATTGCTGTCTCATATACGTTGAGACTCTTCTGCCATAGATTTATAGTAGTTTTTCGGCGGGGATCTTCTTTGGCCACTTTTATTGATACATAAGTGATATACGAGGATACCTAACGACCTTGAAGAAGTCAAATACTGTTTATGCTATGTCATGCCGCTTTGTGACTCTTGCAAATATAATTCCTATCAATGCTAATAGGACAGACCTCAAAAGATATCAGCTTGTTTAAATTTGAGATATCTGTATGATTAGGCTCTACGACAATTTAGCATTAAGTAGAGGTGTGAGATTTCAGCACAATCTATAAAGTTATTCATTATTTAAATGGGTAAATAATGCGATACTGACAACGCTTATAAGACAGAACCCAAGTTGACGTGAACAGCCTTAGCCTCAGTGTACATTTGAAGACCATACTCACCCAACTCTCTGCCAATACCAGACATTTTGGTACCACCGAATGGGATGTGTACATCTGAATCATTGGACGAATTGATCCAGATTTGACCTGCTTCAAGATCAGCAGCAAATTTGTGCGCAACTGTGATGTCTTTAGTAAAGATTGCAGCACCCAAACCGTATTCAGTTCCATTGGCCAATTCCAAAGCTTCCTCGTCCGTAGAAAACTTACCAACAGCTACAACTGGACCGAAGATCTCCTCCTTAACTATTCTAAAGGTTGGCTTGACGTCAGCGAATACAGTTGGCTTGATGAAGTAACCTTTACCAGCTGAAGGGTTTGCCTCTCCTCCCATGATAACTCTAGCACCCTCAGACTTACCAATGTCGATGTATTTCATGATCTTGTCGAATTGCATTTGAGACACCTGAGGCCCAACGACAACGTTCTCCAGGAACATGTCACCTTGCTTGTACTCTTTCTCGACATGAGCAGCGAATTGCTGCAAGAATGTCTCATAGACATCTTCATGTACATATATACGGGATGTTGAGGTACAAATTTGACCCATGTTAGACATGATACCAATGGCAGCCCACTTTACAGCCTGGTCGATGTCGGCGTCAGCTCTAACAACAAGCGGAGACTTACCACCACATTCCAAAGTAACAGCCTTTAAGTTAGCAGTAGCTAATTGTTGGACAAGGCGACCGGTAGCGGTAGAACCAGTGAAAGCCACCTTGTCAACGCCCAAGTGTCCAGCCATGGCCTTACCAGCGGTAGCACCGTAGCCTGAGATGACATTAACAACACCTGGTGGGAATCCAGCCTTCTTGAACAAAGTGGCAAAGTACAAAATGGATAAAGGAGTAATTTCAGAAGATTTCAAGATGACACAGTTACCAGCAGCCAAAGCAGGAGCCAACTTCCAAGCGGCCATGAGCATGGGGTAGTTCCATGGAATTATTTGAGCACAGACTCCGTACGGTTCATGAACTGTGTATGCCAACTTTTTTGGATCCTGGTAAATGACCTTTCCTTGGATTTTGTCGGCCCATCCAGCGTAATACTTAAATACATTGATGCACTCTGCGACATCACCATAAGCATTGGAGTCTCTGGGCTTACCAGAATCCCAGGCCTCAATGTCTGACAAGAGATCTAATTCTTGATTCATCAATTCGACCATCTTAAACAAGAGATCACCTCTCTCGACACCAGTGGTTTTCTTCCAAGACTTGAAGGCAGTTCTGGCAGCAGAAACAGCAATGTCAACATCTTCAGCCTCTGCAGCGTAAACAGAACCATTGACTTCACCTGTGGAAGGGTTGACGGATTCAATTGTTTTGCCTGCGACAGACTTGATGAATTCATTGTTAATAAACAAGCCGGCAGGTTGAGAGTATTTGGCACCAGAAGGCAAGGTGACGTCGTATTCTAAAGGAAGAGACATTCTTTAGTTTTTGGAATTGTTAAGTGAATATGATTAGGTTATGCTCAAGAGCAATATGGTGAAAAATGTATGTCCTAAGGAGAATAAAGTAGGGAATATAAGTCCCCGATACCCTTGCCCAATTAGGAAGGTAGATCCGACCCCAGATTAGCGGGTGCGCCCTTATACACTACGGGTTTTCTTAGGAGGCAAGAAAGGATATTAATTACGAGTATCATGCTTATTAATGTAAAAGAGAGCTAAGACAAGGGCTATGGCGGGGAAATTAAGCCGTCAGCCGTAAAACTTATCCTTTTCCATACACTAAAGGTTCTCATTTGAGCGAATTACGATTTAATTGTAATCGAAACTAATGAGAAGACGACAATTTCAAAAAATAATTGAGCGGTCTAATAGATCTATTTGTTTTTTATCACAAATCATGTTAATTTAATAGTTGAAGGGTGCGTTGTGCAAGGGCTTGCTTCATCTACGAGATTATACCCACGCTAAACGGGAGATTGTTCAATTCTTAAGAATTGATGGTTGTAGTAAACTGCATATAATCTGTTAGAACTCTCACCGTTTTTTCGCCTATAATGGATGTTCATCCGCTCTATGATACATAACTACAATCATGTTCCGTCAAATCACCCACTAAAAAAACATGCACTGGTCTTGTTGCAAATATTAATCTCATTTCCCAGTTTTTGTATCATAACGCTATATCTTTCAGCATTTTTGACGACAAAATTACTATTGTTAGTAATCTCGCTCTTATCTGCAATATTGATAAGGACATTAGGGAGGTAAAGTGGAAGTCGCTATGTAGAACACGAATGTTGTATACTAGGTTTCTTTTAGAACATGTGTTCTTTGTAGATGAATCAAATAGATTTATACTCAATTATTTTATAAATCAATTTGTAAACATCGGTAAAACTGACCGATCTGGCTTGCCTAAAAGGTGTGTGGCTCCAATCAGATCTTGACTCACTGTACATCTCCGCGTTCTTCTTTCAATTGCACCACTGAATGTCTCTCTCACTCGAGGAGTTTGCCAAATCACCTGCCCACAATGAATTCAGAAGTGATACATTTACCACGCCTACTCCAAGCGTGATTGCAGCCATGGCCCTGGCGACTTTAGGTGACGCCGTTTACAATGAGGACACCGCCACCATAAACCTCGAAAAGAAAGTTGCCGAGCTCGCTGGAAAAGAGAGTGGATTATTTTGTGTCTCTGGAACACTTCTGAACCAGATAGCTTTGCGCACTAACTTGTTGCAGCCTCCGCATGCTGTACTCTGCGACCACAGAGCTCACATCTATGTTCATGAGGCTGGCGGTGTCCCAACTCTCACCCAAGCTTTGGTTCAGCCGATCGTCCCTAAGAACGGAATCCACTTGACTCTAGTAGACGATATCGTTCCTAACTTTGTTCCTGACGATGGCGAAATTCATGGTTGTCCTACAAAGGTCATTAGCTTGGAAAATACTTTACATGGAATGATTTTTCCAATTGAAGAGTTGAGACTTATTTCGGCATTCTGTAAATTACATAATGTTCGTCTTCACTTAGATGGCGCCCGTTTGTGGAATGCATCTGTTGAGACGGGTATCTCTATTAAAGAGTATTGTTCTCTCTTCGACTCCGTCTCGCTCTGTTTGTCAAAGACTCTTGGTGCACCAATTGGGTCCGTTCTCGTAAGTGATGAAAAATTTATCAGAAAAGCTAATCATTTCAGGAAGCAAAACGGTGGTGGAATCCGCCAAAGTGGTTTAATTACCCTGATGGCGCTGGCGGCAATAGACGAGAACATGCCCAAGTTAGCTCGCACACACGTCGTTGCTAAAGACCTTGGAGAATATTGCGAGTCGCTTGGATTTCTGTTGGAACATCCAGTACATACGAACTTTGTATTTCTAGATCTCAAGAGCGGCAACGTGAACCCCGATGTTTTCTTTGAAATCTGTACTAAGCACGGTTTGAGTGTTGGAGGTGGTCGTCTCGCTATCCACTTTCAAGTATCTGATGAATCAATTGCCAATTTGAAGATTGCTTTAAAGGAGGTGATGGAGTACGCGAAGAAATACCCCTTTGATCCAACGACCCCAGGTCTAGAGTTACCTAAAGCTACTGATTTCTACAAGCTTATTCAGAATCACTGAGAAACTCTACTTATTAGATGAGAACAATATTATTCAACTGTAGAATCTTTTCATTCCTTTTGCGATCTTATCACTGTACAAAGAATATTTCGATTTCACTTATCACCTTGTCATACTTATATCGGGTAAGTAGCCTGCAGTAGATACACAACACTCAGTTGTTTCAATTCATCCTGGAAATGAACTTCTAATGAAAACACCCGCGCTCCATATCACAGAGCATGATCCCAAAATTGTCATTTTTGTTACCTCAACTTCATCTGTTGACTTAATTGAAATCTTAAGCGATGACTTCCATTTTGAGCAGTGCATGCGTAAGCTTTCCTTGTCGGAGCAGAGGGCAGTAAGAAATAATCGTCACAATTCAATAAAGCAATTGATTTTACGACTATTTGCTAAATATGTACTCAATTATTCACTTTTCTTGATCAATCCCTCGTCAAGCTTTTTGCCTTGGGTTGAGTTGCAATATACTTACAACGACTTCGGAAAGCCAGAACTATTAGACCACAGGGGCCAAGTCTTTCAATTTAATTCTTCGAGTTCAAATGATCTAGCTAGTATTGCAGTGCAGTTCAATCAAAGCACCCCGGTCGGAATAGATTTGTCTCACGAGGTACAAGACTCAATATCCTCCACAGACTTTATGCAACAATTTGAAGATATATTTAGTGAGGAAGAGAGTTCGTACCTTCAGGAAATTCCAAACTCAGATTCTAAATATCATACATTCAATCAGCTATGGACTCTTAAAGAAGCTTTCACGAAGTTTCTTGGGACTGGCTTGAATATCGATTTGTCCACCTTCTCCTTTAATTTGAGGAAATCTGGATCACTTTTCTCGTTTGAAGAATTAGAACTGCCGCTTCAAGCTCAAGAAGAGGTCAATTTGCGGTGGCAGAATGACATTGGTGTCGATACTGACAAGCTCTCTACTAATATGCAAAAACAGATTGGAGATACAAAAATTCTGTGTTCTTCTGCCATTTTAAAGGGTAATGAACTCTCAAAAAATGTTAGCACAACGACACAGTCACGATTACCAGTGATATTATCAGTGGTGCACCAACTAGCAAAGCCAAAGTATCGATGTATAAAGATTGATATGGTGTCAATTGTCACAGATATTGTTCAAAACCCAGAATAGATGAAAATGTCATCACTGTGTCGCAAAAGTGTATTTCACGGATGGCTCTCGACGACGAAATAATTCAAATCAACAACCTTGATGGCCACCTTCCACTAACCTTTGTAAGAATAAAATAATTGATTAGAAACAAACAAAATTGTAACTTATTTTTGTAATTGCATTTTATTGCCTGTGATGGCAAATTTTTTCTCATTGAAATTACAACAAGTTCAGGCTTTAAAGTGTACTAACAGTGACAAGTTAACCTTCATCGCCAAATACGATAGGAAAATGTCCCTTCTAATAGACAAGCATGTGCGGTATTTCCAAATGTGCCTCAATTCTCTACCGCAAAAGGCTCAATGTGAAGATTCCAATAAATTAGCTCTCGTATATTTCTGTTTACATGGTTTAGCACTTATGGGAAAGCTAGACGTGTCAGAGCACCGAGTATATGTAGATCATATCTACGAGCATTTGATTCTACTACAGGACGACTCTATTCAAGCTTTTAGAAGTAGTCAGACCTTTGCTCTCGATCCTAGCCATAATGACTATGATCTCCCGAACCTCGCTTCTACGTTCTTTGCTTTGGCAATCCTTTTGATCCTTAAGGAAGACTTTTCAAAAAAGATTGACAGGCACAAATTAATGAGGTTTGTAGCTCGTTGTCAGATTCAAAGTGGCCCCGATCGAGGCTCGTTCCGGCCAGTACTAGACAATATTGGAGAACCATTTGGTGAATCGGATTTAAGATTGTGTTACATTGCTGTCTCGATCCGAACAATTCTTGGATATGATAAATTAGATCAAAAACAACGAGAAGCAGATATTCATGTTCCGGATTTGCAGGCCTTCATTTTAGATAAAGTGAGTATTACTGGTGGTCTCGCCTCTTCAGCTTATTCTGAGCCACATTCTGGACTCACATTTTGCGGAATCGCAGCATTAAGTCTAATAGACCCTGATTTCAGAAAATCTGATGATTTTTGGATAGTCAATACCATCAATTGGCTTGCACACAGACAAGTAGACTACCCTACCATTCTATATGATATGGACTACGAATATCAGCAGCTAGAGGATATCGGTGGATTCAACGGACGTCCCAACAAGTTTTCTGATACGTGCTACTCGTGGTGGGTGACGGCGCTGATGAAGATTCTCCGTGGCCCTGAACTGTTACTTTTTGACAATACACGTGCTGTCGAATATCTTCTAAGTACAACTCAGCATAAATTAATGGGAGGCTTTGGCAAAGATCCTCAAGCCTTTCCTGACCCTTTTCACTCGTTTCTTGGATTGGCATCTTTGGCTCTCATTGCACAATGTAAAAAGTCGATCTGCTTTGATGGAGTAGAAGTACTTACGCCTATAGATGAACAACTAGTCATCACAAAGGAGCTGAGAAGCTTTGCCGAATCCTTATGGTAGCCAAATGCGATACCTGTACTTACCTTTGACAGATTGAACACGGTTCGATTGCTTCTATAGACGCTCTGAAGGACCAAATAAGCCTACATACCATCAGTGAGCAAATGAAATCTTAGCTATACATAGAATTTTTAGATAGGACATAAATATATGACAAAGTATTATCTAGTTTACTTTGTCGTAGCCGCTCTTCGGATGAAGCATCAATTTAAACACAGCAATATCATATAATGACAAATAAAGATTCAGATGAATGTACGTTTTAGCTGATGCAGACTCAAAAGGTTCAATATTAATTAATAAAAATAGTTTATTTCGAAGTAAAGCAGAAGAAGCGAAAGTGGTGTGCAACGGAAGCATAGTAGTTAATTTCTTTCATAATATTTGTTTCTAAGAATAAATGCTTTCTGTTATTAGTATAATAGAAAACATTTTTTTGCGGTTTTACATAGTTCATATTGGCTTAGCTAGAGTCATAGCACCCGTTGTATGACCCTAATTATCCCCATTGACTCTATACTCCAAAATTCATGGATCGAGCACATAAACTCCCACACAAACCCCTCTTGTTACCACTCTTTTCCTGATCCAATTATATTGGGCTTCAATATACCTTTGCTGATACTTTCAGTGGTCAATTGTCCCATAAGCGCTAAGTAGCGGCTCGATCCTTGCCATGGCACAATTACCTAAAACTGAGCAGGATACGCTGTCCATGAACTCTTCAGCTTCATATAATGCACCAAAGACAAAATCTCCAACCACAACCATTCACCTTCTCTCTGGTGGTTCTGCTGGTCTCGTGTCTGCATTAACTCTACAACCTCTAGACTTGTTGAAAACCAGATTACAGCAGCAGCAAAAGGAAAACGTCGGCTACCGGACTACAATTACAAAAGAAATAAAAAAGCTTGCTAAGATTAGAGACTTGTGGCGAGGCGTGTTACCATCTACACTTCGGACTTCGGTTGGAGCCGGTTTATATTTTACAATCTTATCTAGAAGCAGACAGCATCTAGCTCTGTTGAAGGTCAGTGGCGACCATACAAGTTCCACTAGTGTCCTACCTAAATTATCGCATGTAGAAAATTTGGCTAGCGGTTTTGTGGCAAGAGCTCTCGTGGGTTTCTTTACCATGCCTATCACTGTAATAAAGACCAGATTCGAATCCAGTGTATATAGTTACAACTCTATGTACGAGAGCTTTCAGGGGATTTATTCTGATGGGATGGTCGGTACTAAAAAAGGATCTGTGAAGAACTTTTTCAAGGGAACCGTTGCCACCCTTGCTAGAGACTGCCCTTACGCGGGGCTCTACGTGCTTTTCTACGAGGGCTTCAAAAATGACATATTTCCAACGATTGTAAGGCCTCTATTTCAAGATGAGGCTGTGTTTGCGGGTGTCAGTAATTCGGCGTCTGCAATTGCTGCTGCCAGTGTAGCTACAACCATAACGGCGCCATTCGATGCGATCAAAACTCGGTTGCAGCTTAGCACTTCGCCATCAGGAACTGCATCCATCGGTCAGGTTACCAGACAGTTAATGAAGGAACAGGGCGGTATTCGGAATTTGTTCAGCGGACTTTCGCTTCGACTCGGACGGAAAGCATTAAGCGCCGGTATCAGTTGGTGTATTTACGAAGAACTTTTAAAATATTTATAAATTGTACATAGCTAAATTGGGTTCACAGCATTGCAGTGTGCCTACCAGAAGAATGAATGTTACGTTATATCCACCAGACGCAGACCAATAGGGTCTGTAATAATAGCGCCAGTGGCTGAAGAAGTACGGAATTTTTTCGACCAAAAATCGTGACAAGAAAAACTTGTTCAAATTTTTTTTTTTTCAATTTTTCAATTTCAAATTCGTCTGAGGCACTTTAAAATATGAGTTTCACAGCACTAATTATGCCCTCGGTGTATCCGAGGCCAGAGACACGAGGAACTCACAAATCGAATAATCGAAAAAAAGAAACGATGATTTATTCGTTGACTAACTAGATGTATATTAATCAGTTTTAACAGGATTTGTTTTCATTTTTAAATCTTAAAGTCGACCTCATATGTTGCCCATTTGAGTAAATCTTTCCCTCCAGTGTCTCCACACTTCAACCCTCGGTTCCCCCAGATTTCGCCCGAAAGACAAACTTTCTACTGAGTACACTGCAACTAGCTAAGCAATACCTACAAAAATGAATGAAGAGCTATTAAATAGTGCTGTCAGTTTCCTTAAGGATCCTGGAGTGGCATCTTCGCCCTTAAACAAAAAGATCGAATTCTTGCAGTCCAAAGGCTTGAATGAACAAGAGATTGAAGAAGCTATGAAACGTGCCAACAATCCCGAAGATCAGACTCAATCGACAAAGAGTACTCCGATGACATACCAAAGCGCTATTCTGTCATCACAAGGACATCACATGCAACAAGCTCCTTTACCATATGACTACTACGCTATGGCGCCCCAGGTCCCCGAAAGAAGCTGGAAAGACTATTTTATTATGGCCACAGCCACTGCAGGTGCCACATATGGTTTGTATCAAGTTTTCTCCCGCTACTTGCTTCCCAGCATCATCCCTCCTGGCCAATCTCGAGTAGACGAGGATAAGGAGAAGATAGACCAGGAGTTTGTAAAGATCGACAAGGTTCTTGAGCAAATGGCACTTGAACAGAAGGAAATCAAAGATGCCAATGAGGCCAAACTAAAGGAAATCGATGAAGTCATCTCCAATGTCAACGATTTCTTGTCCCGCTACAACAAAGATAAAATCAAGTTCGATGACGACTTACGCTTAATGAAATTAGAAGTAGATAGCCTACAGAACACCATTGAGAAGAATTTGAAGTTGACAAAAGAAAACATGCATTCGGAACTTGAAGATCTTGTTGACGAGTTGTCTTCCCTTAAGAACCTTATCAAAGCGCGTGGAGGCTCCTCGAATGGACCCGAACGTAAAGTGGTTCCAGTTTCCTCCATTCCATCAGCGTCTGAGATCCTCAAAAAGGTTAAATCTAACGCTTCCCCAAAGGCTCCTAATGCTCCAATCGTAAACGCCACACCTTCAACTGATAACTCAGAGGATGTCAAGCAAGCTTCCACTACGGCCACTGATGGAGATATTTACAATGAAGCAACACACGCTGCAGGTATTCCAGATTGGCAACTTTCTCACAAAAAGCTCGAGAGTGAAAGAGAAGGGGAGAACGGTGCTTCTTGGCAACAGAGTGCAGCTGCCGCGCTCGCAGAAGAAGATGAGAATGTGGAAAGCTCTATTAAGAAGGTCGGTGTTCCAGCTTGGCAATTGGCTGCTGGTAACTAAGCACCATACTCTTCAAATACGGACCTCGTTCATTCAGACTCTATTGACTAGATTCTAATACACGCCGACTAATTTACGGTATTAAGTTCCAAACTCGTAAAATTGTATTTGTCTGATAATTTCGAAATATATTTGATTACTAATCCTTGCTATCTTGGGTTTTGCTTACTAACTTCATTTCATTGTCCTGCAGTGTGCAGACGAAACTATCTACTCCACATATTTGACTACATAAATCAGTACGTCTGGCTTGAAAAATGCAGTCTAAAGTGACGATCGCTAAACTTGTAAAAACTTCTCTTGCAAGAAACACTCCGAAAAAAATCTTTCTTTCGCTTCTTCTACAGACTCTTCTGACAGACTCCACCACTGATAATGAACTTCTTGATGGGTTAATCGAATTAGATAATAAAGCTTACTCAGGACCAGACCTGTCAATTGCCCAGGTCGAGCTTGCGCTAGAGTTTTGTGCCTCTTCCTGTGACAATGCCAAGACGTTTTTCCGTTTACTTCCTCGTCTGGCGGTTGAAACCCAACTCAAGTACATGACTGCGTTGAAGAACTCTTACGAATCTTTGTTTAAAGAATCTGTACTAGCCGAATTCGTGAAAGTGATTCTTCCAGGATATACATCCGATCTTGAGCTGCTTTTGTCAGCAGTATCAGGGTCACCTTCTCATGAGCTTAAGTCCTTATGGAGCCGTCTTATGTTTCTTTGGAGATCAGTCGCTGAACTTCATTCTGAACTAGCTGGAGGCGCCATAGATGCTTCTGTCTTTTTAAATTGCTCTAAGCAAGCCAACTTCTCCTTGGAATACACTAATAAGACCATAGCGCTTGTCTCGACAGGTGAAAAAAGTAAAGCCTTCCAACTAATTCCCGAAATCAAAAATGGTACCGTAGAACCGTCGCTCTTTCCAGACTCTACCTACACGCTAAATTCTTTCTCCAAGAAATATGCCTCGTATCTTAAATTGAAAAAAGTTGCTTGGCTCACGGCCCGATTCCGTACATGGAATTTCAATGACCAATTGTTGGAGAAGTACTCTTCAACTTTTAGAGTGATGACTCAGGATCCATTGGATGTCATTGAAGAATTCGTGGACATCATGTTTTCCGGGTTTTTATTGGCGGCCGAGCTGAATGAGGAGCCATACATTCTATTCAATTGGAAGAACTACATTGTTAGTCGATTTTCGTATGCACTTAAAAGCTTTCGTTCTTTACAAATTGGAGGTATTACTGAGGATATAGGAGAGCATCTTATTGCAAAAACTATGGCTTTCAACGTACCTAGAATTACTCAGACAAGGGTAGGCGGGGCCCAAGCACCATACGATCTTCGTAAAAAATTCTTAAAAAGCTGCATTTATTCACGAATAATTACTCTAGAGCAATATGGAAATGCTTTTAGTGAAGATGCTCGTGCTATGTCTCTGTCACTCATCACTCACGAAGTTGATCAACTTAGCCATGTCGACCAAATTACGCATGCTTTCAATTCTAAGCTTGCTAAAGTCAATGTTGAGTTCACGTCTTTTGAGGAGAGCAAGCTTATAGATTATTTTCAGAGTCTTTCGGAGTCTAATTTTGAATTTTCCGAAGATAAGCAGGTTCGGCTTGCAACGCTAGTTAAGGAACTTGTCGAGTCAGCAATCAAAGAGAGAAACAACGAAAAACTCAGCAGGCTTCTTCTTGGTTTTCTGAACTCGATTTCAACAGCAAATTTCGTATTCTTCTGTTCAGAAAAGGGCCCCTGGCTGATTCTAGAACTGTTGATACAATACATCGACACCGAGTCTTTCGGTGTAGACGATGACGATTGCAACTTCCAAGATGTTTATTCGTCGTTTGGTATCATGCTATCTAGTATTATATCGATTGTCTGTTTCTTTGGTATTGACTTCAGCAACGTAACCATTAAGCTGTCATATTGCGTTGATTACATCAACAAATTTTTCTTCAGACTGGCTGATACACTCACAAGTTCTGTTACAGACAGCGATGAAGATGATAAGATGATTGTTTCCAATTACGAGACTCTCTTGGCAGATTGGATCGCATCTTTGTTTGATGTTAATAATGAGGGATTATCTGACGAACTACTCAAATCAGTGAATGTGAAACAAATTTATAAATTCATGTTAATAATCTTCCAGCAGGCTATCTCTGCTCGTATCATTAATGTCCTCAACACGGCTAGCATTAACAACGGGATTGATTATCTTTCGCAAAATTTCCTTGCTCCTTGTTCCATTGAGATCTTCAAATGGATTACTACTAAAATTGGGGGCACCCAGACTCACAGCGAAGTTTTCATCGAGATCATGTGGAAAATCATTGAAAGTAATATGGGATCTGATCAAGCGTCTAACATGAACGGACCTAACTTTACTTTTAAGATGATTCTCAACATTGTTGCGCCTTTCATCATTAATGCGCTAAAGGGTGCGCCTAAAACCTCAAGTCCAAATGCAAATAAAATTTTGAAATTTCTACAATCAACAGTGGATCCTGAATATTGCATCCCCAGTTTTGAAGTTCCTCTTAACGATATCGACATTCAAGAAGCGCGTTCTCCATTAAAGGTTGTTAAGTCAGAATTAGCCCAAATCATTAAAAAACCTTTGACTGAGCCACAACAGCTCAGCGCGTCTTGGTCCAAAATCAAACGGTGCCTCAAAAATAGCGCGCCACATGATTTGGCGGATAACTTACTCGAAGAGATAAGTCGATGCGCAAAGGCGCCACTACATGCACAAAGTGAGGATTCTCGGCTACTTGTTGACTGTCTAATCTATATACTCGTAATGGAAAGCTTCGCTATTACCGATAACGTGCTGTCACTGATGTTCGAATGGGACAGGACTGAGGGGCCATCCTGCAGTTTGAATACCCTTCGCAACTTAGATTTCCACCTATCCATGGATCATCACTACTCTTCCATATTTAACGAGGGAGCTCCATTAAACAGTCCTACGAGTGTATCGGGTCAAGAATTAAAGGAAGAGTTTGAAACAAAAGATGATTTAATGGGATTCGACACTGATGACTTGTTTAATGACATGCCCCAAGACCTCTTTGAGGACATTTCCGCAGGCACTGCAGATAACGCGCTTCCGCATCCCGTTTCAGGTCTTAGCGGGTTGACTATCTCAATATATCATTCTTATCTTTGCAGCCACCGAACGCAATCGGCGTTAAGTTTGGTGGTGCTGCAGTTCAGTATTTTGAGACGGTCTGATACTACATGGGATCGTGTCAGTGATATTGCAACGGCAAGAATCAGACTGGAATTATCTACACTTGCTAAGTCTTTTTGAATCTCGTGTGACCTCTTTTTCGAATCAATATAGATTTGAAATCATTGTGCCCTAGGAAATCGCCGGCCAACCACACACGCCCGAATCTCAGTTTGTAGTGCATGTCACGTAATGAAAGTTTGTAGCTGCATATTGAATTATGATAAAAGCCTTTACGCCGGATGTAGATAAAGGCCTGTATACGCTCCTAACCAAAGACATTGATACGGGGTTTCACCACAACGGTCACGAAGGATAAATTGAGCATGATCACGGCCTTTTCCATAGCCTCAGTGACTTGTTTTTTGGCTGGCTCGAGTCAAAGCAATTCTCGTATCCAATCTTTCACAACTAGTAACTTCTGCCCAAGATGATGAGCCCGGCGAGATCTATCTCCAATGTGAGATCAAACGCAACTTCGCGAGTAATGAATCACATTGAAACAATTATGTCAAACAGAGAAGCTATTGCCGACATTGATGCGGAACATGCTGCCGACGATGAAGATCTTTTGCATCAAATCGGATACAAACAAGAATTGAGAAGAGAGTACTCTACACTTCAGGTGTTTGGTATCGCCTTTTCTATCATGGGATTACTTCCATCAATTACTACGGTGGCTAGTATCGGTTTGGAATCAGGCCCTGGTGGTTTGGTTTGGGGATGGTTAATTGGTGGCTTCTTCACCCTCTGTGTGGGTATCTCCATGAGTTTCATGGGATCTGCTATTCCAACCTCTGGTGGTTTGTTCTACTACGCAAACTACTACTGTCCAGATAAATTTCGTGTTCCATTGAGTTTCCTTATTGGATGCTCCAACTCTTTGGCATTGTGTGGAGGGTTGTGCTCTATTAACTATGGTTTCGCTACGGAAGTCTTTGCTGCTGTTTTTCTCTCCACCGGTTGGTCTGGTACCAAGTATGAAATTTATGGCGTCTTCGTTGCGTGCATCTTGTCTCAATTGCTCTTGTGTTCTGTCACTACAAAGCTTACCGCTGAAGTTCAAAGTGTGTCTATCGTAATCAATGTGTTTATCATTGTTTTATTTTTCATAGCCGTTCCAATTGGCTATGCTAAGAATATTGGCGCATTTAACGATGCTTCTTTCATCTTCACAAATTTTGACAACGTCAGAACCTGGCCAAGTGGTTGGTCTTTTGTTCTTTCTTGGATGCCTGTCATCTGGACCATTGGTGCCTTTGACTCCTGTATCCACATGTCTGAGGAATGTAAGGATCCAAGAAGAAAGGTTCCTATCGGAATTGTTGGCTCAATTACGACCTGTTGGGTTGTTGGCTTCTGTATCGTTATTGTAATCAGTGCCTGTATCAAGGACGGTGACATTAGTAGAGTCCTCGAGTCTGACACTGGTATGGTCGTTGCTCAAATCATTGATGATGCATTAGGAAGAAAGTGGGCTGTGGCTTTCATGTCTTTGATTGCTCTTGCCCAATACTTGATGGGAGCCTCCATTCTCATCGCTTTGTCGAGACAAATTTTCTCCTTTGCCAGAGACAATGGTTTGCCTATTGTTTACAATTACGTCAAAGTCATCAACCCAAAAATCAAGGTCCCACTCCGTGCCACCCTTTTCGCTTGCTGTATGGGATGTGTTATGGGCTTGTTGATCTTGATCAACACCACCGCCGCCAACGCTCTTTTCTCCTTAGCCGTGTGCGGTAACCTTCTCGCATGGGGTACACCAGTGCTTTTGATCATGTTGCCCACGCAGGCCGCTAAGAGATTTGTTCCGGGTCCTTTCTACCACAAGCATCTCTTTGCTCCTATCAACTGGATCACTTGCGCTTGGGTCGCGTTTGTCATTATTATGTGTCAGTTTCCAGACAGCCCTGGTCCAACTGCTCAGACTATGAACTACACGTCAGCTATCAACGGTGGTGTGTGGATTTTGGCCTTGGTTTACTTTTTTGTTCATGGTTACAAGCACTATCACGGACCAACTCCCAACGTTAACGTTATTGATTCTGTTGACGTGGATGTGGACGTTGTCGAGTCTGATGAGAAGGCATAAAAATATATCAAGATTATATCATCAGCTTTTAGTTAATTAATAGATACTGGCTTTGTCTTAAATTTTCTGTAAGTCCTGAAAACTCGATTTATTGGTAGGGTACTCTGTCACACTGAGCGCCAAGGTATCCGCTCAGGTAAACTTCTGCATGACTGACACCTAGCTGATTTGAGAAACACTATATAATTAATTGAGTCTTGTAAAATGCTAATGTAAATAATTATTATTTTGTTCAAAATTTCAATCTCGTCGGATTTACAGTTTCTTACAGGGTTTGCATTTGCAACCATCACCAAAAATCGCACTCAATTAGAGATTATAAGATAAACTATGAACTGAGGCAAAGAGATAATTATAAAAAAAACCATTGATTTTTATTTGCATTTAAATTTATACTTAATTACTGAAAAAAAAGACATGCATTATTAATGTCCCTCATTACGCGCCATCATCTCACAGATCGCGTCTACGCGAGGGCTGTATTATAATTCCAGACGCATACCAATCGAAAGACTAGCATCCACCATGTCAGAACCTGGAAAGCGAACGTGGTCTGAAAATTCAGAAGGTGCTCATTCTCTACCTGCCGCATCTCAAAACATTGACTCCCATGTGGAGCTTACTAAATCTCAGCAGCAGCTACTCAAGAAAGTGAAACGCCCAAATGGAACAGAAGAGCCGCTGGTTTTCGAGCAAGAATTACTCGAAATGACCCAAAAGGCTCAGGGAATCAATGAAGAACAACAACTGTGGCCTCGTCCAGATCTACCAGCAAATTACATTGACAATGACATTAGTTTTCAACAGTTGGACGCAGAAGAAGCGATCCACGGAGACACTACTGTCGCCAGGTTCTTCGGAATCACCGAAGAAGGATATTCAGTTCTCTGTACCGTTACGGGTTTCTTGCATTATTTTTATGTCCCTGTCCCTAGGGGCTTCACATCCTCACAACTAGATGCGTTCACCGCCTCCATGAAGGCTACTTGGTATGGCATTCACGATATCACAATAGAACTCAAAGAGTCAATCTGGGGTTTTAGCAATAACTTAAAGGTGCCTTTCTTCAAAGTTGTCGTGGCGAATGCCAAGGATATCACAAAGATTAGAGGTGCCTTTGAAAGAGGAGAGGTCAAGTTTGAAAATTATTTCTCTCCAGGCCAAAACACGACATATGATAATATTAACTACTTGCTAAGAATGATGATTGATTGCAGCATCACAGGTATGTCTTGGATGACTTTGCCTAAGGGTAAGTTTACTCTTGTAGATAAAGACCTCAAATTGTCGACTTGTCAGGTAGAGTGTGTCATTGACTACCGTGACATCCTTTCTCACCCATCTGAGGGTGAATGGCTTAAAATGGCCCCATTGCGTATCCTCTCATTTGATATTGAGTGTGCTGGAAGGAAGGGTGTTTTTCCAGAAGCCAAGGAGGACCCAGTTATTCAAATTGCCAATGTTATTCTGCGACAGGGAGACCAGCGCCCTTTCATTAGAAATGTTTTCACTGTTAACACATGCGCACCCATCATTGGTTCTGAGATCAAGTCGTACCAAGATGAGAAAGATATGCTAATGGCATGGAGAGATTTCGTAGTGAAGTCTGATCCTGATGTCATCATTGGTTATAACACTGCAAATTTTGATTTACCGTATTTGTTAGACCGCGCTAAAGCATTACATTTGCCAAAGTTCCCCTATTTTGGTAGAATGATTAATATCAAACAAGAAGCCAAGGACTCTGTTTTCAGCTCGCGTGCTTATGGTACACGTGAAAACAAAGTTGTTAATATAGATGGAAGAATGCAGCTCGATTTGCTTCAATTCATTCAAAGAGAATACAAATTAAGATCCTATACCTTGAACTCCGTCTCTGCACACTTTTTGGGCGAACAGAAAGAGGATGTTAAACATTCCATCATTACCGACCTTCAAAACGGAACTGCTGAGACGCGTCGACGCTTAGCTGTTTACTGTTTGAAGGATGCATATTTACCCTTACGATTGCTTGAAAAATTGATGTGTCTTGTCAACTACACAGAAATGGCTAGAGTTACGGGTGTTCCCTTCTCGTATCTTTTGGCTAGAGGCCAGCAAATCAAAGTTATATCGCAACTTTTCAGAAAATGTCTTCAAGAAAACATTGTGGTCCCTAACATGAAAAGTGAAGGAGGCACCGAAGAGTACGAGGGCGCCACGGTCATCGAACCTAATCGTGGATATTACGACGTTCCAATTGCTACTTTGGATTTCAGCTCTTTGTATCCGTCGATTATGATGGCTCATAACCTTTGCTACACCACTTTACTCAACAAGGCATCCATTCAAGCATTCAACCTTCTGGAAGATGATTACACCTTCACTCCAAATGGAGACTACTTTGTAAAGTCATCAAAGCGAAAAGGTATTTTACCCACGATTTTGGATGAATTGTTAACGGCCAGAAAAAAGGCCAAGGCTGATTTGAAAAAAGAGTCGGATCCATTCAAACGTGACGTTTTGAATGGTAGACAACTAGCCTTGAAGATTTCTGCCAACTCTGTTTACGGTTTTACGGGTGCAACTGTTGGTAAATTGCCATGTTTAGCTATTTCTTCCTCTGTCACTGCCTTTGGTCGTGAGATGATTGAAAAGACGAAGAACGAGGTTCAAGAAAAGTACTCCAAGAAAAACGGATACCCACATGATGCTGAGGTCATTTATGGTGATACGGATTCTGTGATGGTGAAGTTTGGATTCGAAGATTTGGAGACATGTATGAAATATGGCGAAGAAGCAGCAGACTATGTGTCGACAAAATTCATTCGTCCGATCAAATTGGAATTCGAGAAGGTTTATTATCCATACTTGTTAATTAACAAAAAGAGATACGCAGGGTTGTATTGGACCCGGCCTGAAAAATTCGACAAGATGGACACTAAGGGTATTGAGACCGTGCGCAGAGATAATTGTAGGTTGGTTCAGAATGTCATCACAAAAGTGTTGGAATATATTTTGGAGGAAAGAAATGTCGAAAAGGCTGAAAGATTCGTCAAGCAAACTATTGCCGATCTTCTTCAAAACAGAGTCGATTTATCGCAATTAGTTATCACAAAGGCGTACTCCAAACACGAGTACGACGGTAAACAAGCGCATGTTGAGCTTGCCAAGAGAATGAAGCAGAGAGACCCGGGCTCAGCTCCTACTTTAGGTGATAGAGTTGCCTATGTCATCATTAACCTGTCAAGTTCAAAGAATTATGAAAAGTCGGAGGATCCATTGTATGTTTTGGAGAATTCACTTCCAATTGATGTCAATTACTACTTGGAAAACCAACTTTCGAAGCCGTTAATGAGAATTTTCGAACCCATCTTGGGGGACAAGAAAGCTAAAGAGTTACTTTCTGGAGCACATACGCGTACCATCAAGATGAGCGCACCGAAGAGCGGAGGTTTAATGAGGTTTGCAAAGAAAGCAGAGCTCTGTAAAAATTGTAGAACTCCGTTGAAGCCCAATAATCACGGTGCTGTTTGTGAAAACTGTATTGAGAAAGCGCCTGAGTTGTATGGAAACGCTCTAGCTCAAATGAGCTATTTGGAACACAAGTTTTCTAGATTGTGGACAGAATGTCAAAGATGTCAGGGCTCTCTACACCAAGAGGTTTTGTGCTCAAACAAAGATTGTCCTATCTTTTATATGAGAAAGAAGGCACAAAAGGATGTTAATCAGCAAGCGCTGGAATTGAAGAAATGGGATGACACTCTATGGTGAGATTTTGGAAATATATATAGCATAATAAAGGTTTAAATTTAGTTTAAGATTTTGCAGTATGTAGTTGCTTTTCATGTTAAGCCTATACGTTGTGAACCATGAGGGCGACAGGCCAATGTAAGATAAAGTTCGGATCAATCCTCCTGATTGCATCATTTTGAAACTTTTTTGGAACTATTTCACGCCAGATAAGTTTATTAATGTTACTTACACATCGCTTATTGCTTGTCGTATGGCAACAGTGGATTACTCAAAGGAGTTATCTCACCCGAAATGGTACCTCTCAAATCTCCTCGATCCATAGGCAGCGAACAAGCCAGGGAGCTCCCAATTTCTTGCAATTGATTTGATAAAGCTTCATTCGAGCCCATGTCGCGCGTCAGCCAATTGTTGGGTCCGTCAAAGTCTTTGATTTTTTTCAAATTCTTAGCAAAGTCAGATTTTCTGTTGCTGTTATTCTGCTTCGACAATTCTTTCAATTGTTTAATATTATGGATACATTTGACAATCGTCTGCATCAACAACTTGGGTTTCAACGGCTTTGAGACATAGTCATCCATGCCCTTGGACAAAGACTTTTCACGATCGCCCAACATCGCATGCGCAGTAAGAGCGATAATTGGGGTACGAATACTGAGGGACTCAATTGGATTAGACTTCTTTTCCCACTGTCTGATTTTCTCCGTCGCTTCGAAACCTCCCATGACTGGCATCTGGACATCCATGAGAACTACGTCATACTTATTTTTACAAATGGCTTCAAATGCCTCGAGACCATTCTCTACAACTTGCACCTGGTGGCCTTGCTTCTCCAAAATACGCACCGCTAACTTTTGATTGACCAAATTATCTTCAGCCAACAATATCTTGTAAGAAACGGAATCGTCAGTATTTTGAGCAATTGACCTAGACTCCAATGCAGGAATAATAGCGCTAGCCAAGTCTGAAATGGTACATGGAGTATTTCCGTATGAGGAGATACCGAGATCTATACATTCCCTCATGTTCAACTCGGGGATGGAATGATGCACTAATACTAATGGAATATATTTCACCTCTGACTTCAATCTGAGCTCGTGCGCGCTCTTAATAGAGTCAATCATGATAATATCAAATGGAATTGGCTCTGCAAGGTCGGCATCACTGATATCCTTTACCACGACAGGTGTCAAGCCAAGCAGATATATTTGCAGGCGAATTGCTTCGAGTTCAGCATCAGTGTGATTAGTGGACAAGAACAAAATTTGATGGTTTTTGAATGGGAGCAACTGCTCGCTATTTTCTGAATAAACGACTTCGGAGGGAGAGACACTGATTGTGAACGAGAAATTAGAACCATTACCATAGTCAGAGGTCACCCAAATCTCACCTCCCATCAAATGAATCAATTGCCTGGAGATAGATAATCCCAAACCAGTACCACCAAACTTTCTTGTCGTAGAGCCGTCTGCTTGGCAGAAGGTGTCGAAAATGAGACCTAATTTATCCTTCTCAATACCAATACCAGTATCGCTAACACAAAACTCCAAAAGAAGCTTATTAGGGTCTTCTGGGATAGCGTCAGACTTCTTCACGCTAACGCAAACT
The DNA here is from genome assembly GCA_030563905.1 of Australozyma succicola. NCBI lineage: Eukaryota > Fungi > Ascomycota > Pichiomycetes > Serinales > Metschnikowiaceae > Australozyma > Australozyma succicola. Next base: position 293,181 of record JAJMKM010000012.1, on the reverse strand, counting down.
TTTCCTTCCTTAGTGAACTTGATTGCATTTCCCGCCAAATTCAAAATAACTTGACGCAATCTGAACGAGTCTCCAATCAAGTTATCGGGGAATGATGAGTCGCACTGGTAAGTAAGATCTAAGTTCTTTTCAATGGCCTTCACAGCCAATGTCTTCAAGGCACCGAATACATTACCACGAAGAGAAAAGTCAATTTGCTCGACGGTCATTCTGTTGGCCTCAATTTTAGAAATATCAAGGATGTCATCAATGATAGTCAAAAGAGAGTTAGCCAAATTATGCACAATGCTCAACATTTCACGTTGATATTGTGTTAACTCGGTATCAAGCGATAATTGCGTCATACCAATGATACCATTCAACGGTGTTCTGATCTCGTGCGACATATTAGCTAAGAATTCTGACTTGGCACTATTGGCCAACTCGGCGGCCTCTCTGGCGGCAGTGTTTCTCTGAATTGATTCTCTCAAATTAAACACCATCTGATTGATCTTTGTTTTCAAGGCATCCATTTCACCCGAAGCTTCAACGGTGATGAAACGGGTGAAGTCACCGTCCGTGGCAGCAGCTGTGATCTGAGCAAACGCACGGACCTGTGATGTAAGGTTTGAGGCCATTGTATTGACATTGGAGGTAATCTCCTTCCAAAGACCATCAACATCAGAAACTTGAGCCTGAATACCTAATTTACCATTGATTCCGACATCACGCGCCACCTTCGACACTTCTGAAGCAAAAAGTTGCAAAGAATCCACCATCTTGTTGATGGTGTTTTTCAATTGAAGAATTTCACCCTGGGCATGGACATCAATCTTCTGAGACAAGTCTCCATGTGCGACGGCAGTTGTCACTGTAGCAATAGATCTCACTTGATTTGTCAAATTTGTAGCCATTAGGTTAACATTTTCTGTAACAGCTTTCCAAGCTCCCTCAACATCACGGACATTGGCTTGACCGCCCAAGATACCGTCAGTTCCTACTTCTCTAGACAATGTTGTCACTTCAAACGCGAACGTTTGCAACCGATCCACCATCTGGTTAATGGTGAGTTTTAATTCAAGAATCTCACCATTACAGTCGGCAGTAACCTTCTTATTTAAGTCACCTTGAGCAACAGCTGTAGTCACATTCGCAATGTTACGCACTTGGGTTGTTAAGTTCAAAGCCATGGCGTTTACATTATCAGTAAGTTCTTTCCAAATACCCTCCACATTTTCAATTAAAGCCTGACCACCCAAAATTCCTAAAACTCCGACATCGCGGGCCACCTTCGATACCTCAAAGGCAAAAGTTCGAAGTTGATCCACCATTGTATTAATAGTCATTTGTAATTGCAAGATTTCTCCTTGGGCGTGAACGTTAATTTTTCTAGACAAATCACCTCGAGCTACGGCCCTGGTGACATCAGCAATTTCTCTCACCTGATTCGTAAGGTTGAGAGCCATAATATTCACATTATCAGTCAAGGAGCGCCAAATACCGACGGAGCCTTCATTCTTGGCTTGGCCACCCAATTCACCATTGGCCACTTCTGTGGCAACTTTAGTGACCTCACTAGCAAAAGTTTGAAGCTGATCCATCATTGTATTGATAGTGTTTTTCACCTTCAAGATTTCTGGGTCGGACTCCACGGAATGGATCTCAACCTTCTTAGATAAGTCCCCCATAGCGACAGAGATGACGACCGTACCAATTTCAGAGAGGGCCAGTTTAAATGCTATGTTGGCATCTTGAGCCGTACTATGAGCGTGAGAAAGGTCATCGATTTGCTTCTGCTGCGACTTGATTAAGGCAATTAAGTCTTCCCGTAGTTCGGGGGCTCGTTCTTTGAAGAGTTTTGGCTGGTCAAGTATCGCCAACAACGCGGGGCCATCCATGTCGTCGTCAAAACGAGCCTTTTTATGAGGGGAGCCTAAGGCAGAGGTGAGTTCGGACAACTTGGAACAGAGTACCTTTGGGAATAGTTATGAGACGGGGCCCAAACAGATTCACAGTTACAAAGATTAGTCTGTGGGCGAAAAGAGATGATGCGAGCAGCAAACCAAAAGATTGATATGGTGCTACTTGAGAGTGAACAATGGCTTCGGGAGGCGGAGCAAAACAACAGTTTCCTTATGAGGAGAGTTGACAGGATCGATGGATGCTAACAATAGAAAAGGTACACACCCCATGCCGCACCAACCCTAAAAGCGACATTTTAGAAAACAACGCGGATCCTTAAAGAATGAAGAAGTTCCAAACTTTCACTACAGGTTAACACTCGTTCTTAAAAGAAGGATTTCAATTTTTTTCTTTATATTTTTGTTGGCGTTATACGAGTGTCCGCTATCAATCACTAAAATTCTGTCTTTATCTTCTGACTTGCATATCCCTGCCGCACTTGTCCATGTGCATGCCATGCTTGTCTACGATAACCAAAATTCTATTGAAGTACACCACACTTGATAAGAAGAATTGATAAACAGACTTCAAACCCGCTCTTCGTGAGTGTTCTAATCGTTAAAATAAATTGACTTAGGGCCCGGTTCATCGCTCATTACGCTTGGATCGGCGAAGAAGTGACAGAGCCGATTGTTATGACGTCACAGATGGAGTTCGTCTGTGGGCTCTTATTAGTGATGACATGTAAAAACACAAATACAAAAAATCCAAAATTTTTCAATTCTTATTGAGATTAACACTTTGGAGGAGCTGGTTCCAGTCTCTGGGTTTTCAAATTTTAAGACTTTAAAATTTCATCAATCGATAACTTGTGTATTTAGTGAAAATTATTGCATAGGATCCCAAGGAATCGGAAATTATTGCAATTCCTAACGAAAACAAAACAAAAGAACATTGTCATATTGCATAATATTTTTTTAAGAAAAAGGCTTTTGTAAAATCACCAATTACTCTCTGAAGTGTTTTTATATTATTGTTGATAAATTATTGTCTCAGATTCAATTCGAGTGCCTTTTAGATGCAATAACCAACTCGACCTCCACACTGCTTCCAGCTAAATAACAACCCAATTTGGAATAAAAATTTCGGAAAGCACAAACGCATCTTTGGTCCCTTTTTGCCCTAAATGGTCGAGCTCAACCTTAAATTCGCGTTGTTTGCAAACAGGCGCGGCTACGTACAGTCGCAGGGTCCACTTATTACACGAAGTTGACATGGCGACGGTGAATATATGCCGCATTCCGGCTATAGACAATTTAAACATTTTTGAAACAGAGGATTTCCCTCTATGCAATAATACTCCTGAATGCGTGTATGAAGGAAATCATAAATATATTTCTAACGCACAAGTAGGCATTTTTAAGGGGACAGCAAAGCTCTTCCGTCTCCGATCGACTCCTGAATCCAAAATCAGAGTAATGGTATAGGCGCCAATACCAACTACGAGCAATTTCCTTTTATGTTAACAAATAAAAAGCTATTGATTTATTTTTGGCAGCAGCCCCATTTAATATGGATTGAATCAAGATAGTAAACCATATCATCGATTCATTGCAAAAAAAGGGTATGAGAAGAGATTGGGAAAGAGATAATACTCTGGCTCAATCATTTATAGACCTCATTGACTTTAATTCTTGCTACGACATAATACTAAATGAGAATGTAAGAGCGAATCATGCTGGAGCGAATGCATTCGGTACACAAATCACTCGTTTTAACATCAATATGAAAAGGATGAAGAGCCTTACCCTCTGAAAAATAAATGAAAAGGAAATTAAAGTAAAGAATTTCACGTAATCAGTCTGATGGTGAAGCGTTGGCTGGAAGTGAATTGGAATTGCTGAAAAGCTACGATGAATAAATCGCAGCCAATAAAATGAAATTAAATTTTTTCAGTTCATTTCGGTCTTTATCCATTTTGTCAAATAGGGTTTTTTTGGTCTCTTTCTCATAAGATTTCTTTCTTTCACTTGATTCCACGCACTTCTTATACAGTCTCTTTACACATTCGAAAATCTTCGTTTTTCACGTCAACTCCAACCATCATGGCCTTCAACAACCAGACGCCGACGATTGTCGTTTTGAAGGAGGGAACTGACTCCTCTCAGGGCAAGGGCCAGATTCTCAATAACATCAATGCGTGCTTGGCTATTCAGGAAACCCTCAAACCAACATTGGGTCCATTTGGCTCAGACATTTTGATCAAGTCTGGCAATGGCAGAACCACAATTTCCAACGACGGAGCCACCATCTTGAAACTTCTAGATGTTGTTCATCCTGCTGCCAAAATGTTGGTTGATATTTCTCGCGCTCAAGATGCCGAAGTTGGAGATGGTACAACCTCCGTTACTATTTTAGCAGGTGAGTTCCTCAAAGAGAGCAAAGCCTTCGTCGAGGATGGGCTCTCTCCACATTTGATAATTAAAGGTTTGCGTAAGGCCTGTGATTTGGCTGTCAGCCGTATTCAAGAGATCCAGGTTGAAATACAGAAGGACGACACTGCAAACTTCAGAGACCTCTTGGAGAGATGTGCCACCACTGCCATGTCATCAAAGCTTATCAGTAATAACTCTGAATTCTTCACCAAGATGGTAGTCGACGCCGTGTTATCTCTAGACGATGACTTAGATGAGTCTATGATTGGTATCAAAAAGGTTCCTGGAGGTGCCATGGAAGATTCTTTGTTTGTCGACGGTGTTGCTTTTAAGAAAACATTCAGTTATGCTGGTTTCGAGCAACAACCCAAAAAATTCGAAGACCCAAAGATTTTGTGTTTAAACGTAGAGTTAGAACTTAAGGCAGAGAAAGACAATGCAGAGGTCAGAGTTCAGCAAGTTTCCGACTTTCAAGATATTGTTGACGCTGAGTGGAAAATTATTTTCAGTAAATTGGAGGCAATAAGCGAATCAGGCGCTAACATTGTTCTCTCTAAACTTCCCATTGGTGACTTGGCCACGCAATACTTCGCTGACCGCAACATCTTCTGCGCTGGTAGAGTCTCTTCCGAGGATTTAGACAGAGTCATCAAAGCCGTTGGCGGGTCTATTCAAACTACTGTTTCTGGTTTGAGCAAAGAAGCCTTGGGAACTTGTAAGCATTTCGAGGAGGTCCAAATTGGTGGAGAGCGTTATAATTTATTTCAGGGCTGCTCTGAAGCCAAGACCTGTACCTTGGTCTTGCGTGGAGGTGCTGAGCAGGTCATTGCAGAGGTCGAGAGATCTTTGCATGATGCTATCATGATCGTAAAGAGAGCTGTCAAACATGGTTCCGTCGTTGCTGGTGGTGGAGCTATTGAAATGGAGTTGTCCAAATACTTGAGAGAATATGCTAAGACTATTGCTGGAAAGCAACAGCTCGTAATTCTGGCCTTTGCCAGAGCTCTCGAGATCATTCCGCGCCAATTATGCGAGAATGCTGGTTTAGACGCCATTGAGCTTTTGAATATTTTGCGTAGCACACATGCCAGAGGTGAGACCTGGTTCGGTATTGACTTTCAGAAAGAAGCTGTTGGAGATAACATGGAGAGCTTCATTTGGGAGCCTTCTTTAGTAAAAATCAATGCTCTTCAATCTGCGACTGAGGCAGCTACATTACTCCTTTCAGTTGACCAAACCATCAAAAACCAAGATGATCAAGCCAATGGTGGAAGAGGACAGGGAGCATTTTAAATCTGAGTTACGGTATTTTTTTTTGCCACAATTGATATGTACAAACGAGCAGACTAATAGATACTTTTACGGTAATTAAAATCGTATTACACCCTAAACCGGAATAACCGCAAGAAAAAAATAGAACTCTTTCGATTTTATGACTAATTATAATTGTTGTATCGATCGATCTGATTCACCATCAAGGTCGTGATCTCAAGACTCAAAAACAAGTAAGTTTCACGCGACTAAAGCGTGCCGCGGCCAAGTATCTTGTACAAAATTTTATAAGTTGAAGTGATGTTAAAACATTTTATGACAACAATCCTTTTGGTACTGATGGATCACTTATCAAACGGCTGGCTCGCAATTTAAATCTGGAAAGTCTTGCACTCGGTCCTTCATTCTATATACGAAGTTCCTTTTTTGCATAGTCTGCTTCTATAAAGCGAGTTTCTGCGGAACGTGCCGATGGTGCATGCTGCACAATTACTTATTTAGCGGGAAAGGCGTTGCAACGCGTTGCTATGAGACTCCAACCACTAAAGTGAAGAAAACCACAAAAAAACTTGACAAAAGAGTATCATCTCAAATTATATCAAAAAGAAGAGACTCAAATCACACATTCTGAATAAAGTTTTCCTCGTTAAGCGTGGTGATCGCATCTTTTTCAATTAATCGCTTCCAATACTGTGCCTGCACACGAAAACCTTAAACCGCGCTGGTTTCTTTTAGCACGTCACAGCAGGTTGAAACAAAACCGAAAGTACTAAATTATGTGGAAATAAGGTGTTAAATAAAATTTCTAATAGATCTCTGGCATACACAGTTTTATTGATTTCGAATAGATTGTTTGTCAGTAGAGATAAATCACCTGTTGCGCATAAGCTGCAGAGGCTCCTAACTTTAATTTGTGAGGGAGTTATTCAAGGTCTCACTCTCCCCAAGCGCGGTATGAAATCAAGACAAGGAGCGTACGTCAGAGGCATAATGATTAGGAGGTAAATTTTAATGAAGGAGGAGACATAGATTTTGCACTGAAGCATTTCATTGCTGGTTCGATATCACGGGACCAATTTAATTGACTGCATCAAGTTGGCCGCTGGGCTTCGGCCGATAGCCCTATTGGCAACGCTAAAAAGGCTGGACCAACGGGCAAAAATGATGGAGTGTGAAGTTTGATTAGGAGAAATTTCGAAATACACTGACATAGAAAAATATAAAGTCACAGTTGTAAGTTGGTACGACCAATTGTGTTTTAATTTACGTCAATTTTCGTTTAAAATTCGGAAATTGTTGAAGCGCTAACGTTCACGCGATCTGCCATGTAGTTCTATAGGCACATCAATCAAGGGGATGGGGAGAAATGGAACAAGTTTTGTTGTGCTTTTGCTGAAGTATGTAGCTTTAAATTTTATGAATAGCGAGCGCTTCAACAAGCTTTAATTTAAATTAATAGATATCTTACACATAGACATTTTTTGGACATTCCCTATTGCATTCCAATCATAGTGTGCACCTCTCTGCCCGGCTCAATCATGCAGCGAGCGCATAAATGAGCGCTTAGACCAGCGTCCCGTTTGTTCAACGACATAGTACGCATTGGCGGATCTTAAAACTTAAGAATCACTTGCATCAATTTCCAATAGTCAAAGTTTAATCGCAAGCTAATTGACTTTTTTCCACTACGCCTTCAGTACCCCATTGTGTCATAAGGTGCCGTTCTCAAAAATTCACCTCCTTGTGTGCCTGTACCATTTGGTGTTTGCTTCTGTGACGAGCATCTACAGCCCTAGCGTAACTGTAGCTGTGGGCAGAATCCACGGCCGCGGTTTGTCTGCAGGACCCCCTTCCTCCTGAGAAATGGCTCTCCCCATGCATTTCGCGACTAACTTGTACTTATAGGACGATCAGGCTTCTTTTTTTTTTTTTGAAAGTGCAGATTTTCTCCGGAGTCACCATTTCATTTAAGATTCTCCGTCGTTGTTGGATAAAACCTCCGTATCAGCGCCTACATCCTAATTCTCCTATCCATTCTATAGGTTCTTGATCACCTGTTGACTGTTTGATCGATCCAGTTCTGTCTCTTGAAGTTCGTTGATAGATCTACTACTTGATATCTCAAAGAACAGTCATCCATTGGTTGCAAATACTTAGTGATTTATTTCCTGCAAACGTTCCTTTAATCTGTCTTTATTTGCCCGAACTTAAATTAGTTTTCGGTCGCAATTTTCATTCGTTTCTTTTTCATCTCCCCTCCTTTCTGGCTGCTCTCACCCCAGAGATTCTGATCGAGATTATCATCCGTGATATTTTTGTTTATAGTTCAAGCGCTATTTGAATTTTCATTCAGATCTCTATTTTTCACCTCGGGCTTCCATACGCTTGCCTAGTTTATACTCAGTCACTGATTTGGGCCCTCATTATAAAGAAAAGTTCTACTTATCTTTCTTCAGAAGTCAATTAATTGGAAAATCATTTTTGATTTGCACTTCTTTGGATTCTTTAAAATATATTTTCTCTCCTAATCTGTTGGTTGTCTTCTCCTACCGACAATTCCTTCCTACTTCCAAAAAGTCCATTTTTGGCTCTTCAACCTAGGGATTCTTTTCTGAAAAATTCAAGCCAGGGCTTTTATACCAGATTGAAACCTGTTATTTACCGTTGAACAACTTCAGTGCGCTACTTGTCCAGCCCCCTGAAACTGTACCTGGAAACACGACTTCCATCTCGGCGGTAAATTATCTGCACTCCACACCTGCACAAAGTTGGTTTATACCCCAGACCTGTAACGATTGAAAACAATCCACATAATACTTAAGTTTACACCCTGAAAGATTATATACTTTCGCGTTTTGTTACTTTCGTTGTGAATTTCGTTCTTCCAGTGTCTAATCTGACTCACTTTTTTTATACATCGAGTTCTGTTCTTCCACTCCTTCCAACAAATATCGGCGTTTTATAACGATCTCACGCGTTTGCTGCCATATATCTAATCCATATCCTTTATTACAGATATGACTAGACTCTACGGTCCATTTCCAACAAAGGCCAAGCCATACTCTCACGTGCTTGAGACTCTCGAAACGCAGGCCAACAAAAAGCTTATATCCGAGTACTCCAATGAATTAGAGACTTATACAAATCGTCTTGAGCTCGTCCTGAAGCCAAACCCGCTGATGATTGATTTACAGCCAGAAATTCAATGGTTTATGAGACCTTACCTCTTGGATTTCTTAATTGAACTACACACTCTGTTTCGTTTACAGCCTTCCACTTTCTTTCTTTGCATTAATATTATTGATCGTTACTGTGCCAAGAGAGTTGTTTTCAAGCGTCATTACCAATTGGTTGGCTGCACGGCCCTCTGGATTGCAGGTAAATACGAAGATAAGAAGCTGAGAGTACCCACTTTACGAGAGCTCGCCATCATGTGCCGCCTGGCTTTCGACGAGGAAATGTTTGTTCAAATGGAAATGCATATTTTGGCAACCATTGAGTGGCTGTTGGGACACCCGTCGTTGGAAGATCGCATGCAATATGCTATTACGGAAGCAAGCATGTTCTCCAACGTAACCCCCACAAAATATTCACGTCCATTGGCTAGCACAGCTGCACAAAAGATGTCTGCTGTTGCAGCTGTGGGTCGTTTCTTCTGCGAGCTTTCTTTATACGATCGTTTTTTTATGACTGTGCCCACTTCTTTGGTTGCATTTACTGCCACAATTATGGCCATCAATATGCTTGATATCCCCACCAACTCTTCTTTTGCACAGGATCTCTTGTCTTCTATTCTGAATCATGAACTTCAAAGCCTGCCGGCAGGCCAAGATGGTGAGAACCAGCCCCCTCTGAGAGGCTCCCCAATTCTCCGTGGTTTAGATGATCTGACATTAAACACCGCCAAGAAAGTTGCCATTGCTCTTTTACTCCGCACATCTACTCTCTCAGAAGTCTTGAACCGCAAATATGCAAGACTTGGTGTCATCCCTGTCGTGTTGAACTTCACTAATACTCATCCACGCGTGGCTGAAACGATTTACCAAAGAGGGAGTTGTGTTGTTGATGAGGATTTCGAGCTGTTGCCAGCAGACTTGAATTTTGCTGCTGACATTTTGTTGCGCCTTGCCCCAAGAAAAGAATATACATTTTCCGAAAACCCAGCATTACCACCTACCCCACCACTGGCAACTTCTCAAGTTCTGATTTTCTCTAACTTGAGCAGTTCTGCTTGCGCATCGCCAATTCTTCTTTCAGACACAACATCCATTCCAGCATACTCTCCTGTTGCCACTGAGTGTGCCCCTAACTGGCAGCTGCCTATGCCTCGGTCTAAGGTTATATAATTTTCATAAATGCATCCATTCACTTTAAATTTTTAGTAAGAAAAACTCATATGAGACTCATTCATTAATTCCTGCATTGTTGTGTTCTAAGCTGCAGTAAATCGTTTTTTGCCATGCTCATAAGTGACCCACGTATCTTCACATGACAAGCGGGCTGAAAGTTGTTGTAATAATTGTAATGATGGTTCCCCAAATGGTTAAGTTTGAACTATTCAATCCTAAGTTGCAAATGTATTTAAATACATAAGAACTACAAAAGCAATTTTACAGGTTCATTAGAATTAAAGTCGTCTAGAAATAAATATTAGGGTAAAAGATCTTTTTTTTTTGGGATTTCGTGAAGGGTTTATCTGTGTTTAAGCCTCGCTTTGATCAACAAACTTGGAAACCCTTCTTCTTTCCTTAGAAAGTGCACCTGCAGCCTTGACATTGAAACCGTTTTCCAAAAGCTGGGTGGTTTCTTCCAATTCCAAACCAGAGACTTCGGGCAAAAGGAAGTATACAAACAAGAAGGAAATAAAACACAAGCACGCAAAGAATGCAAATGTTCCCATTGGAGTGATGTTTGCCAACATGGTCAAGAAGGTAGAGGCAATGACCAATGAACCAGACCAGTTGGTAGCAGCAGCGAACATACCTCCGGCGGATCTAACGTTTACGTCTGAAAATAACTCGACACCAGTCCAAGCAGAATTACCAATACCAATGGCGTAAGAAGCCACGAAGAGGACCATGCCAACGATGACAATAATACCCCAACCAGTGATTCCGGTTTGTTGAACTTGAACATGGGACGAAGAGTCAAATTTAATGCCCAAGAAATGGAAGGCAATTGCACAAACAACCAAAGAAATGCACATTCCTGGAATGGCCCACAACAAAATTCTACGACGGCCAACAATGTCAATAATGCACATAGCAACAACAGTGAAAACGAAGTTGGTGGCAGCGATGATGATAGAGACGGCAGTAGGATTGTCGAAGCCGATGGTTTCAAAAATAGTGGTACTGAAGTACATCAAAGAGTTGAAACCAGTAAATTGTTGAATACCTTGCAAACCACAAGCCAAAATCAAAGCACGCAAGTTGGCGGGACGAGAGTGAAGAAGCTTAATAGAGTTCCATATTTGACGCAATGGAGAGCCTGGAACAGTCGAGTTGGATGCAATCATTTCCTGGACAATAGCCTCGGCAGTGTCCTCGGTGGCGAAAGTTTGAGTCTTGAGAAGAACTTCCCTGGCCTTTTTGTAGTCACCACGAATAACATAGAAACGTGGAGTGTCAGGCAAGAAAACGAAAAGAACCAGCTGTAAAACGGCTGGCACCATGCAAAGTCCAACAGAAATACGCCATCCGTGGCTGACACGAGTGAGACCCCAGTTAATCAAGTATGCAACCAATTGACCACCAGTAATGAAAATACAGTTGGTGACAATAAGACGGCCTCTGTACTTTGGTGGTGCTAACTCACTTAACATAAGAGGAGCAATGAGAGATGCACTTCCCACACCAAAACCAAGAACAAATCTTCCAGCAACCATGGTCCAAACTGTCTTAGCAACCAATTGAACAATAGTGCCGATGATAAACATAACGTTGGATGCAAAAAGGACGTTCTTACGTCCGTAAAGGTTTGCGACTACACCGCAAATGACTGCGCCAATCAAGGCACCCAATGAGGTAGCAGAAGTTATGAGTTCTTTTTCACCGGATGTTAGGATTTTGTTAGACAAGTCCGTGCCCATTTGAACAAGGGCTGCAGAAATGTATCCAGTGTCATAGCCAAACATGAATCCAGAGATGGATGATGCTAACGTGAGAATAATGACAAAAGTGTTCGGGCTCATCTTTGCCGGGTGAGCAGTTCCAGTTAAAGCAGACGACTGAGTTGAAGTCTGCTCAGTAGTTGGCTGCTTTGCCAACAAGTCATCTTTAGAAGTCTTTGCAGAGTTATCCATCCTATGATTTTGTCAGTGAAGTCGAATTTGGGGTAAAGACGTGTTACTGGTGTACAAAACAAAAAATGCTTAGGAAAAACTCGCTGGGTTAGGGAGGAGGGGATGGGTGTTCAAAACTGGTCTTGCGTAGAAAAGTAAACAGGAAAAATGAGACATCAGGGAGATGTGAGATTTATATACAAAAAGCAAAGTCCTGCATTGAAGAGTTTTTTCGGCGAATTTTTCCGGGGACGCGACATGAAAGCAAGTCCATTCGGCGAAATTGGGGCACGGGTCTCCAGAGACAGACCACCTCATATACAAGAATCGTAGCGGTTGGCAAGAATTGGATGAAGTTGATCTTTTTGACATACGAGAAACAAAGAGATTTTGGAAGGCACCTTCTTCATTCTTCTTAAACAAGATTCATGCTTCGAGGGTCCAATATCAATGAGATACAAGAGGGTCTTGATGGCACCTAGCTGTATTTTTGCAATTAAGCTAAGACCATCAATGAAAAGAGGAATAAACGGATTTTTTTTTTTGAAACTTCCGCGAAAAACAGTTTCGTTGTCAGCATGGTATTGGACTAATCAGCACAAAACTAGAACTTAATCCAATGAGACACGAGTATATAGACCAGCCATTTAATTTAAAGATATGTTTTACTACAATCCATTTTAGTGAGGCCTTCTGTATTATTATTGACATAACGGGTTAGTTCTCTTGCCAGACACGACGGAATATTCCTCTCCCTGGCAAATGACTTTAAAATAAAATGATTTATGGAGGAGAAAATAAAGAAAGGAATAAATTAAATTCTGCTCTATTACCATAAGTTAACTCGCTGATCGCTGCAAACTTCGATTTAGTTAATCCGGCGCCAATTATTTCAAACAGTAACTTAACGTGGTACCTCGAATTTTAGGGATTGATATAAAAATCGAAAAGCGATATCGCATTTACATATCTTTCAAAGCTCGTGAAGAACCGTAATTTTTGTAAACTGAATAAACTATTTGGAAGATGATTGCACTTCCAAATGTGATACAGGTCCACCCAGCCACCTAATATGTACTCCTCATGAATATCATGTGCTAATAACTCGACCTCCCTTTTGTTTATTCAATTCTTGCTAGTATCTTGCGAAACTATTTTCTTATAGCCTTCATTCCACAGCATCCACTCATTTTCCACATTTAGTCTTTGTCTAACCATATCCCGGTCACTTGATCAGCTTCCCCACATCACAAACATAAGCTCCGATAACAAACAATGATACGTAGAATCTCCTCAATAGTCATACTACCGATCATGACATTCGTGGTAAATCATACGCCATCTATTGTGTGGGTAATTATTGATTTCTTTCTAGATATCTGGCTTTTCTGGATCCGAAAGGTAGTATCTATGTACAAACAGAAGGACAGACTTAAAGAGGCAGTAAAGCTGCTCAACAACGCCCAGAATTACCACCAGTATAAGGGAATTGTCACGGAGATTGACCGGCTTACAAATATGGATTTATGGCGACAAAACTTCGTATCACAGCACTACGACTACATTTTAATAAATGATCGAATGGAGGCATTACGCACCGCTCGACTTAACGACGACTCAAGACTCGTGATGTCGCTATTGAGATCAGGAATGATAAGAAATTTCGGTGGAATTGCTCAAAAGAAGCTTTACACGAAATCTTATTTGGGCACTAAATTCATGATTCAAGAATATATACTGGAGGTGCTAGATTGTCTTAGCTATTTAAATGATAGCATGAATTCTGAAGCGGAGGATGATTATATTATGAATAGTAAACAACTAAAAATCAATTTTTTCCATGACGCTCGTCAAAGCTTTGGTTGTACGGCGTTGATTCTACAAGGTGGCTCGCTTTTCGGATTATGTCACTTGGGTGTCGTGCGGGCACTCTACTTTAAAGGGACATTACCAAGAGTCATTGGCGGAAGTGCTATTGGTGCCGCTGTAGCTTCAATTGTCTGCCTGCTCACTGACAATGAGTTGATCCCCATACTTCTTAGCATTACAGATGTTATGGGTGACGTGGATCTGTTAAACCACGATGTTGACGAACGGTATGGCAACGTTATTGAAAATGTTGTTCGTAAAGGCTACTCACAAGAAATTCTTCTCTTCCTTAAATTTGTGAGAGATACAATAGGAGACTTAACCTTTGAGCAGGCTTACCTCAACACTCAGAGAATTCTCAATATTGTGGTGCATCCCACGCATCTGGCAATCCCGTCATTACTTAATTACATAACTGCACCCAATGTCATCATTTGGACAGCGATTTATGCTTCTATTGGCACAGGAGTCCTATCAGACAATGTTCAGTTATATATGAAAGATTTTGCCAACGACATCGTTCCCGTGGAGCCGGACCTAAATGTTACATTCATGAAACCGCAAGATGTGAGATACCTGCAGAGGTACTTTAAGTCTAGAAAAAGTGGAAATGCTCTCTACAACACTGATCTGTCTGTGCACAATCTGGAAAACTCTCCATATACTCGTCTTACCGAGCTTTTCAATGTTAATCACTTTATTACTAGTCTAGCACGGCCATACCTTGCGCCTTTACTTAATAACGATCTCAAACATCATAATTCATACGGACCAATGAAAATGGAAGATGATTCACCACTGGATCAAAATGCGTCTTCGCCCAAGGTAAAGAGTTTACCTAAAGACTCAGGTTATAATTTTACCAAGCATTTGAAGAACGTGGTGGGAATGGAAATTCAACATAGACTTGATGTTATGAACAAATTAGGTATTTTACCTGATGTTGTGCAACGATTTTTTATTGACGAGAAACCATCGAGTGTCCAATTGACATCGAGTTTGCGAGAAATAACTATTGTTCCAGAGCTAAGATACTTGTTGAAAGATTTCGGAAGAGTCTTTGACTTGCATAAAACGATGGAGAACATTCCATACTGGGTATTAGTCGGAGAGCGCTCAGTTTGGCCTTTATTTCCAATATTGTGGTCAAGATGTGCGATTGAGTTTGCGCTAGACGACTTGTACAGTGTGCACAAGAAAATAAGCCCTTTACCATAATATTCATTATCTAAAGAATAATTTAGCGGTTGCATCTTTAGTGACTTGAAATACATATTCTCTTTCTAGTACTTCGGAATTTGTAGGCACGGGTAAAGCCCCTCGAGTCACAGTCAAGGATCCAGTAATGTCCTTCGCTTTACCGGTCGACAATGGTTGTAAATGAACATTGAGGGATGAAGTGTGGAACAACTTAACAAAGAACTCACTCAATCTAAAAGTAGGATCTTGAGCATTAGTAGACTCTAGATCAAAGTAAGAGGAATGCACATTTATGACGGGAATGATTGTTGCCAGCTCATTTAGTCTCCGAATCCCAGCTAGCAATTCGTTGCTTTGCAAGTCAGTGGCTGCAAGAAGAAGTTCCGGGCCGTCGATGAAAACAACCTTATGCATGCTGGTCTTGCTTTTAATATTTAGTTCAATATTCTCGAACAACTTTTTGCATTGAGTGCTTGTGTCCTTCCCAGGGACAAACTCTGTAGTGAACAAGGAAGTGCTGTAATCAAGGTATTCAAACAGTGAAAGAGAATCAATATCCACAGCTTGTTTGCGAAAAGCTTTCTTAAAAGAATCTTCCGTGTTCAAGAAAGACACATAGAGGACCGATGTATCCTTTACACTAGATTTGAGTTCTCTGTTCACTTGGTTGGCAGTTCCCACCAAACAATTTTCCACTAAGGATGTGACTAACCACATAGGAGCAGTGCCATCACGATAAGATACTATATGTAACGGAGGGTTCTTGGAAGATTTATTAAAGGATACAAGTGATCCATCTGCGAAGAATACCAAATCTTGTTGTTGCGATGACATTACTTGACCGCATTTGAGTATTCTGTGGAGACTGAGATGAGGTATAACACAATGTAAAAAAATATAAAAGAAAAACAATACAAGAGAAATCTACAAGCAATAATGAAAAGGAATAGATAGATCTCGAAAATATTCAATGCCTTATTCACGTCTTAATATTTTCCAGTCCATCCTATAGCCCAAAGCATACCAAGAGACTCAACCCAGGTGAGAATAAAGCTACTGAGATTTAAGCTTAAGACGAGGTGTCAATCAACTTTTACGATACATATCGGCCAAAAACAATAATTTGCCCAAATTTTCAGACATAGGTCATGTGAAAAGCAATTTCTCTTTTGATAAGGATCCGCAGCGGAAAGAATGCCGGGCGGTTATTTGAATGATGTACCCCAGGTGCTATCAAACAACGTTTCTGGTCGAGGATGCAGATTTGATAAGATAAATTCCTTGGACCAATGACTTCGCGTCTCTTACCTCATGGGTGTTAAACATCTGATAAGTACTGTAGTAGGAAGTGATAGCCCATACCATACATGCAAGCAAACATTATGTCGGACTTCATATAAATCCACTTCGCGCTATGAGTGTACGGTAAGATTATTCTCTGCTGTGCTGCCGTTCACAACGGTGGTATACGTTCGATCACCATGCCGACCCCGCGCATTGAAGAATCTCACAATGCACGTTTTTCTCTTTACGACCTGCCTATTCTGTATTGCAAGCGCCTCAAATATCTTCACCAAATTAAGCATTCAAAGACAGATAAGACTCGTGTTTCAGATGCTGCAAGTACTGCATCTAAGAGAAAACATGGACTTTTTTGCCTGTTACGGCTACCACGAGCAGCGGATCTAACTGATAGATAAAACGTATCCTGCATTTGGGATGTGCCAAGAACAACTAATTCTAAATCAATCATTAATTAGGTTGGAGAGAAAGATATAAAGCGTTTACAATGTCTAGTAAACATGTTCTTCAAACCCAACTCCAACTTATTTGAAACTTCCTTGGTCGATATTTCGCATTATGGAGGGTGCTTCTAATATCATGATGCAATTTGCATCAGATGTCTTGAAGAAGAGAGAAGCTGCTACTTTAGAAGAACAAACTGCTTCCCTCAAGCCAACGGATATGGCATACGTGCTATTCTGTGCCTTTGGTGTTTTTTTGATCACTCCAGGTATCGGTTTGTTTTATGGCGGTACCCTTAAAAGAAAAAACATGGTTCAAATTCTTTTCCAAACGTACATGGTAACCAGTGTCATAGTAATTGTATGGTACTTATTGGGTTACTCATTATCAGTCTCTCCTACAGCTACTTCGCCAATTTTGGGTAATTTTTCCAATGCTGCTTTATACAACGAACAAGCGCGTCCTTTGATTGAAGGCGGATCCATCCCCTCTGTCGTCAACTTTTGTTTCAATGTGTTCTTTCCTGTTGCGACTGTCCAGATTTTTGTTGGGTCCATTGGTGAAAGAGGACGTTTTATCCCATCCATTGTTGTCAGTATAATTTGGGTGCTCGTTTGCTACTGCCCTTTTGCTTACTGGGTTTGGGGTTCTAACGGATGGTTGCTTCACTTGGGATCCTTGGACTTCGCTGGCGGAGGACCTGTGCATATTGCCTCTGGTGTCGCTGCTTTCTGTTACTCTTGGTACTTAGGACCAAGAGGCCTCAGGGGCAAACGTACTGGACCAATTCCTGAATTTAGAGGTCATTCTTCCGTGTCCACTTTTATTGGTGTGACCTTGATCTGGGCTGCTTGGTTCTGTTTCAACTCTGGTACCTTGTTGTCGGTGAATGCAAGAACTGGATACATTTTTCTCAACACAATTCTTGCGTCTTCTTTTGCATGTGTCACTTACACAGCTGTTGATTACTTCTACACTGGAAAGTTTTCTTTGCAAGCTGCTTGCGAAGGAACCATTGTTGGATTGGTGAACATTACCCCTTCGTGTGGTTTCTATTGGCCATGGGCTGCGGCTGTCACCTCTATCATTAATGCTGCCTTATGCCGCATGTGTATCAAATTGAGTCACAAGACTGGTGTCGATGACTTGTCTGTCTCTGGTGTGATTCACGGCATTGGCGGTATTATTGGCGGTACTTTGTGTGGTATATTTGCCAATAAGACTGTTGCAAGCTACGATGGTGTAACCGTTATTCAGGGCGGTTGGGTTGACGGTAACTTTGTGCAGCTTGGATATCAAATTGCTTCTTGGGCTGCTATTGTTACGTGGACTACCGTTTTCACTCTAATCATTTTGTTTGTTGTCGACAAAATTCCTAAGTTAAATCTTAGAGCCAGTCAAGAAGCAGAGGACATGGGTATGGATATGTTCGAAATGGCCGAGACTGTAGACGAGTTTGGAAACGACTATGAAGAGTTCTTCAGACAAAATGCCGATAAAATTAGAAGGGCCCTCAGCTATATCGAAGGTGAAACAACAGTACTCGAAGGCCGGTCCTTAGACGAATCTTCTATTTCCGAGGTCAGAATTACAAATACCGAAAAGGTTTAATTTATACAACAATATCAATTATCGTTAATCTCCAATTGTAGAGCCAAATTAGCGTTGAGCAATTTACTCCTAGGTTGTAAAAAATATGATAGCTTAAATTTACAAATGACTTATAAGTTGTATTACCTGTTTCTGGGGCTCCGTGAGGTTGTTCACTTCTGTTGCAGACTAGCCTTAAACAAGCCGCTAATGGTGGGGCAAGATAAGAAAATAAATCTGGTTTTCAAACTAACCACAAAAGTTGGAAAATACTATATTGTATACCCGGTCATGCTTGACTCACCCATGATTGCCACAGTAAAAGAGTACTTTTTAGTCCTTACTAATCATAAAAAAAAAAAAACCAAAAACGGATTCTACTCTTACAATTTTGACGTTATGAACTATGCTTGATGCATTTTTATTTTTTTTTTTGCCTTTCATAGATTCATGTCTTTAGCGCGTTTTGTGGCCTCCGGATTTCGCTGATTTCGCCTTGCTTTTGCAGCCATCGGATGTCCTTCTCCTAAGCCCGCACAAGTCTACGGTCGCATTCCTTATCCACAATTGGTCCCATTTGTATACTAAGCGAAGAGAAAGCACACTCCTGCAACAAAGGTGAAAGAAAAAATCCCATTTATCACTGAAACTTAAAATTTGATATAGACTTTTGCCTTATGGTCCTTATCCAAGACGTGCATACACTGGAATCGTTTACAAGACTAGTCACAAGCATCTCCCTCTGATCATCACTTTCCTAAAATCTTGCAGGCTAAGTCCCGAGCCCTTTCCTGATGCCGAAGGATGTATCTTGCCTGTCTCTGGATAACAGAGACTATTGCAATCTTATAAAAGGCGATGAATCGGAATTTCGCAAGCACAATGGTCCTTCTGATGTCAAGCCTCGCTTCAAGCCGCAAACAAAAACCGCAATATCTTCATTTCTTTCATCCTGCTCAGAGAGCCAACTAGTTACAGTAGCTGGTGCTGCCTCCGGTTTCGTGGCTGGCGTATTTGTCTGTCCTTTAGATGTCATCAAGACTCGTTTCCAGGCGAAGAGTGACAATTACAGATACACTGGTTTTTTTAATGCTTTCAAAACGATTGTTCGTGATGAAGGCCCTGCATCTCTATTCCGTGGTATCGTTCCTGTTACCATTGGATACCTACCAACCTGGGCGATATACTTTACCATTTATGAACGGGCCAAGAATTTCTACCCTCGTTTTTTTTCAGAACAATTTGGTTCCAATGTTGTATTTCTAGATCATTTTGCGGCCTCAACAACGGCAGGCGCATGCTGCTCTATCCTTGTCAATCCGATTTGGGTTGTAAAAACTCGACTCATGGTGCAAACAGGAAAGGAATCTGTACTCTATAATGGCACAATTGATGCCTTTCGCAAAATGTATAAGAACGAGGGAATTCGTGTGTTCTACAGTGGATTGGTACCCTCCCTTTTCGGCCTTGTTCACGTTGGCATTCACTTTCCTCTTTATGAAAAAATAAAGAAGATGCTACATGTCTCGGAAAGTGAGGAAATTGCTCACACTTCCAATATGACTTTGTGGAGACTTCTTGTTGCATCTGCGGCTTCCAAAATGATTGCCAGCACTATCACATATCCTCACGAGATTCTACGAACGCGGATGCAAATGCAATCGGCAGACGAGCGTAGAACGCTGAATCTCAAAAAGGAGATACATAATATTCATTCTAAAGAAGGTTTTAAGGGATTTTATGCTGGATACATTACTAATTTGGCAAGAACAGTGCCAGCGAGCGCTGTAACGCTTGTAAGTTTCGAATACTTTAGAACATATTTATTGGAATTGAGTGGGAAGATATAGAAGCATCCTCTCTAACATCAAACCGTTTTTCAACTTGTGCATCATTAATCATGTAAGTATATATGATATTAATTACACTATTTATTACATTAATTCGATATCTTAGTATGAATACCGAAACATGATATTCTCTTTGTCAGTCAAGTCCATAAACTCGTAGTTTTCCCCCTTGTCTTCAATCCATTTGTCTTTGAAGCTTTCTTCTAATTCGTCTCTCTTTTTGTTTTCTGCTCGAGAAATGTAGGATATTAACAACACGAGAGGCACGCATGCGACAGTGATGGCAAGCAATGTCGTCTTGGCACGGATGTATCTGGGAGCATCTCCGACACGGAACAACTGAGGTCCAATTAAGGCTCCAGCGGAAAAGAACATCATTGTCAAGCAAGTGCGTGCAACTCTCTTCGTGTAGCCGGCCGTGTTGGCAGAGTTCCAAGAGTATATCATAGTAATTACACAAGTTCCAACATTAATGAGATAAACTGCTAATAGTTGTCCCACCTTGTTTTTTGAGGTGATCAAAACTATATATCCAATAATGGCGGGGATTAGCATGGAGATGAAAATTAAGTTCCTATACTTGCCCTTGAAGTAAGCGCACAAATATGTTCCCATCGAAATAGCCCAGATGGTTGAAACACCGAGTGGCATTTGCATGAGTGCTGCGTTCTTCGTAGAGAAGCCAATGTTTGCAATCATAGTCACGGAGAATGTCAAGACAGCGCCCGTTGGGATCATCAG
This sequence comes from Australozyma succicola, assembly GCA_030563905.1. NCBI lineage: Eukaryota > Fungi > Ascomycota > Pichiomycetes > Serinales > Metschnikowiaceae > Australozyma > Australozyma succicola. Next base: position 272,314 of record JAJMKM010000012.1, on the reverse strand, counting down.
AAGAAGAGTCAAGATCAACATGAGCCAGGTTAATTTATCGTGAAGAAGAAGTTCTTTCAAATGGCTAGATTTAAATGCTCTTGATGCAGTGCCAGTCTGGTTTTCTCTTATGTTTTCAATAACGGCTGCTTTCTCCTCTTCGTTTAGGAATTTGGCCAGCACTGGAGAGTCAGGCATTAAGAAAAGCATCAATAATGACCAAAGAACAGTGATTATACCCATAATTAAACAAAACATTTGCCAACCTTGAAAGGTTTTGCTGTGAACATGTTGGAAGGCAAAGGAGAGTAGACCACCTACAATTGTAGCAAAACCCGCTTGACATGTCCACCAGCAAGTTCTTCTAAGCTGTTGTGCTTGATTATACCACATACCAGTAATCAAAGTACAACCCGGAGCCACAGCAGATTCAAAGAGACCAAGGAGAAACCGAACAGCCATAAGAGACGAATAGTCTTTGGCAAATGCATGCCCTATGACAACAGCACCCCAACAGAAGACGCATACTGCCATAAGTTTGGCAGGGGGAACCTTTTGAAAAAGGTACACGTTAATTGGCTCGCCAACAATATAAGCGATAAAAAGAATCGTGCCGAGGTTTGAGAATTCATTAGTTTTAGGCTTCAAATACTGTTTGATGCCCATGACAGCAGAATAGTTAAGTAATGATTTGTCTAAGAACTGCAAGAAGTATACGCCGCAAAGCATTACTGTAACGTGCAAATCGATCTTCAACCATGCCTTGCGGGCAATCTGAGCATCTTTTCTTTCCTTTGCTATTTCGAAGGCCTGGTCAAACATTAATCCTTCGGTGAAAATTTGAAATTTGATAACTATATATTGGCTGCAAAATCTCTCAGGGTGAGGATCTGGAAGCGCATGGACTGCAGGTAAAGTCTGATCTATCTATGTGAGACAAGGAAATCTATCAAATCAGCGTCGCTAAACGTCGTCAGAGTCAGAAAAAGCTTTATATTGACGATGAACAATTCAGAATTAGTCACTTTAGTCCTAGGATCACATCTCAGGCTATAAAATGCAGTCTAGAGTTCAATACGTAGAAACCCTCTAAATGCTTCAGAGTAGAGCACATCCCATTAATGATAGATTTTGATACGTTTTATTTCTCAAGTAATCATAGAGTTTATTGTCACGGGTCTTGGTGGTCTATATGCTCACATGAAGAAGTGCTAGATAACATGTTGAATGCAAAGGAATCGGTGCATAATTGAAATATAGTCAGATTTTCGTTTCAAGTGTTAGGAAAGCTCTTAATTTAAATGGCTCCGCTCTTGAGTTTCTGCTCCACAATATCAATCTTATCTTGAGGGGATTGATGCTTGTCTGTTCTAGTGCCGACTCTAATATCGCTTTGAATTCTGACTACCCCCGAGTTGTGCAATGTTTCATGAAACTTTCCTATCAATTCCATTACTTCAGACCAAGGGCCTTCGATTGTTGTCCCAGCTGAATGCAAGGTACAGCTCAAGTGAGATTCACGGGCCAATTTTGTAATAGTGGCTACCTCTGTTGAAACAGAAGCAGTGCTGGTTCCAATTGGTATAAGACACACGTCTGCTAAGCAATGAAGGCTTACCATTATGTTTTTAGTAGTAGTAGTTGAAGGAATAGAACTCTGAGATTGTTGAGTAATTAGAGTGCATGGGGCAACTCACTTGCAGTCAATGAAAGTATATAAAATCCGAGTCTGAATAATAGAGATTGAGAGGTGAAAAGAAACCCAAAAGTTTGAATTTCATTAGCAAGATTATTCTTAATTTTTTGCTACTTACTATTGACGAGCCTAGTGCTAATTTCTTCATTATAATTCATTCAAAACAAATAAGTTTCATCCGTAAAGATAAATTCAGTACGTCGAACACAGAACTGGTATTGCTTTAGTCGAAGACTCTCGAGGCTGCAACGGGCTCGCGGTGTTCCCACGGAAAGACTTTCGCTGTTTCATTGACCTGGAGGGCATCAAAAGCCTTCGCAATTGAAGTTGCGTCTGCAAATGTTTCCCCTTTTATACTCTTGAGCGAATAGTTTTCAACGGGTTTGTTTAAAAGTTTGATACGATCACTCTCCAGATATGTTTCATTAAAGACCTTCCACCACAAATCATGAAACATGGACCCTTGCAGCGGAGAATACAGCCAAGGCTTCACAGATCCAACAAAATGAACTAGGTGAATATTATAGAGGAATCTCTCGGTTGCAGGCGAGTTTTGATACAGAGATGATGGAGTCATATTGTAGATAAAAGGAAGTCTTGTCCAACTATAACCGTCCGTACCCTGGAGATGAAATACCTCATTCAAAAGACCTTGATCCGCTCCATCGTACGAGAGGTTCTCGGTCTCAGAGAATTTCATGAGATATGAGAATACAGAGGGGTCGGGCTTAATCAACATCACACCAGAGTTAAATACATCAGGCCAGCCGATGTCGGGAGCGGAGACAATTTCTGTGGGTTTTTGAGAAGAATACTTCTCGAATAAGTGGTCCAATGATTTTAAAGGAATGGTATCTGCATCCAAATAAATGATGTGGTCAAACTGAGTCAATTTCCAAATCAAAATTTTTGTCAAGGTCACAGCTAATTGAGGTCTTCCAAGCTTCTTGGTGACCACATCAACTGGCATGAACATTTTGTCATCATCTATCTTAATAAGCTCATCGAAAGCTTTCTCGACGAGAGCCCGAGAGTGGGGGGATACAGTAGCTGTGTCAACTAAAATCACCAACTTATGCTTAGTACCCGTTTTCCTGAGAGAATGAGCAAGAACTAAAGCTCCAGGGACGTAAGAGTCGTTAATCAACAATGTAACGTATGCCTTCATTGCAGCTGCGTGAGACGATATATGAAAATCAGAGTAGATTAATCGTCAGTCGAGTCCGATTCGAATAAAAGAAGCAGAACACTAATATCAAAGTAGTTAGCGGATTGGTTATAACAATTGTCTCTGAAAACTCCTCGCTGCTCTGAGGTAGCGGGGCTTTTATTCGATGGACGTTTGTTTGGGTCCTCCATATGGGGAAGGCGGGGGAGATAAGAGATCAAGGGCCACGGCTTTAGACAAGCCGTGAACCGTCTGATAAACGGCTTATTATCAAAAACAAACTTTATCACTTCTTAAAAGTGAGTATCGCTTGATTTACCGCAAAATCATTTTCACTCCTCTTTAAAGTTAGTTCTTTCAATATCAACCTTTAAGCGCATTGCATGCTCATAACCCAAGTGCAGGTCGAAACTTTTTCGGACTTCAATATACGATCACAAGACTACAGGCAAAGCTAGACACGAATAACACTCTAGTTAATCTGATATAAACAGATTCTACACTTTAAAGCTTGTTAGATTTCCCTTTTAAAAGTCGATATGCCGGCTGCATGCAGTTTCTCGGCGAGGCTCCTTTTACCAAGGTAAAGGCAAACATCTGTATCATTTCGAGTTTGAGTATCTCAATGTTAGGTTAAAAACGACGCATTAGTTTTGAAGTGAAAGTTTTCTTTTGTGATGCTGAGACAACTTGAATTGATCTACATCTACGCATGAATTACATTCCAGGGTATTTTTTTATTCTTACACAAACTTGAATAATGGCATAGTGGCAAACTATAGAATCAATTTTTAGTACTGAGCGCCTGCACCATTAGACAAAGTGGCCATGGTGCTCTGGGATACTGCTGCAACCATCGAGTGCGTCTGTTGCAGAGGATGCAGTGGGAGCGTGTGAGAAGAGGTGGACTGCAACTTTGGCGCCGTTGTTGGGGCAGATGCTCCTGCAGCTCCGGCAGCGACTTTAACTGTGTTTGCATTCTCCTTCAAGATGGTCAACTGCTTGGAACGGTGAGCCTCGTAGTGCACCATTGAGGTGGTCTCAATTAAGTCTTGCAAATGAGTTCTGGTCAAAAAGTCACGCAAAAAGACGAACTCGCACTGCGAGACATCTTCAATGTTGATGAGACCCCATTTACTTTTTCTGCATCTGACAACTTCACCATTAACTTCAAGCTCGCGTGATGCACCCACAACAGCGAACGGAATCAACGACTTGATGTCCTCGTTTAATTGCTTTTCATCCTCAAATAAATCTTCACTGTCGTAAGGATATATGTTCAACTTATGCTTAACAAACTCTCCTTGTAAGACTCTCTTCAAAGAGGCCCTCTCACTGATAGTAAGCGAATCGCTCTTGGCAATTACAGGCACAACATTTGCAACCTCAGACAACTTCTTCAAGGCTTGTACATCCAAAGGACGCAACTTCGAGCCAGTGTTTGGGGAGATGAAATACAAGATACAGTGAACACGGGTGTCTGGAATACTCTTTGGACGCAGGGTGCTCAACTCCTTACGCAAGTACTGGGAGTGTTGTTCTTTGATGTACTTCACCAAAGGCTCCCAACAATTGCCGTTATTGACTTGGTCGCCAAAGCCTGGTGTATCAATCACGTTGACGTTCAAACGAACGTTGTTCTCAACCAAAACATGGGACTTGACCTTGATTTCAACAGTCTTCTCGATTGGTTCCTCGGCGCTCCATCTTCCGGATGATTCAGCCAATTTAGAGGAGAAAAGGGTATTGATAAGCGTGGACTTTCCCAATCCAGAACGGCCGACTACCATCACATTGAATGTGAAACCTTTTTTCAAAAGACGATTTTCGATTTGAGAGGTGATGGTGTCGAAACCGACATACCTGGATGGCTGCAACGAAGATTCTTCGGGGTTAGACGACATAGTTCTCGGTATTTCAAAGTGGATCAAAGATGGGGGAGCTTCTTGTGTGAATTGATCTGGCTTTTGTTGTATGTAGATCACGTGTCAGTCGCGCCTCCTTAATCAGTGGAATTGTTGTATGTGTAGATGAGAGAGAGTCTGTAAATATGTAATCGAATTTAAACTTAAAAGGTAAAATAATCATCAACTCTTTTAACGTAGTATTGCTTTGTCACTTTTGCATAAGATTTGATGATACGCATAGTCTTCAGCGGCCAAGCGCCAAGCACTAAGCACCAATGTGAGAAATATAACATTTATAAATTAAGGAGTTTACATCAATGAGAGTCACCCACTATTTTATGTATCAGAATAGATTAATTTCCAAACACAACATCATCAAGCACCCAATCGTGGCTCTCAGTTGGAAGAGACGCTACCTGCTGCTCGATTAGGCTCACTCCAAGGAGATACGGCGTCCTTTCAAATTTCTCGCAATAGGAGGATATAAATCTATCATAGTAACCGGCGCCATGACCAATTCTGTAACCCTCCTTTGTGAATGCAACTCCGGGAACAATGATCAAGTCTAGATTTCCTTGTAGCATCACATCCTCACCCGAGACCGGCTCACGAAGCTTGTATTTTCCCCGAGGTCGCAAATTTTCTATTTCATCCATAGAGCCAACTTTCAAAAATCGCATAGTTCTAGTAGGCTTTTCGTCAGCGTCGCAACAAGCTGGTAGGTACACAGTTTTCTGTTCTTGAAAACAATGACGAATGAGCTCCAATGTATCTATTTCAACATTTGGCATGCTCATATAGAGCCCAATTGACTTTGCATTCAGAAAAGCTGGGTTCCGTTGCACCTTTTCTAGGACAGCTTTAGATTGCAATCTTATCTGATCTTTGGAAATCGTTGAAAGCTTTGAAGCTATCAATTTGCGAAGATTCTGTTTAGCAGCTCTCACTGCATTCATCTGCGACATTGATAAGTCGATACACTTGATAAATGCGTCTAAATCGAAATGTAATTGTAACGATGAGATCAAATTCCAATAATGGGAAGTCGCTTGTCACTGAATAGATTTTAGCCTTTGAATTCAGCAAAAGTTGCAACTAAAGGTGTATACCAGTCGTTCTCTAATGAGTATTGATCTAACGGCTTGGGGTGCAAAAGATGGAGAGTGTATGTGAATTGACTTACATTACAGGTTGTATCAGTTCGTCTTTGCAACTAAAAAAACAAATTTTTCCATATGATAACCAAATAATCATTCTATATAATATTGGTATTTACAGAAGAATCTAAATCGTCATGTTAATTAAATTATTAAGTCAACTGCATTGTAATCTTCGCACCCGTACATCCCAGACAGATACCATGAAAAAAAGTTACCCTGGTGCTCAGATCAGTCAGGACCTTATAGTTACAATGTCGGCCATCCTCCGATTAGGCGCTTTTCAGGCTACCGGCCAGCTTGCAGGTTTGAGGCTCGCTATTGCTTTGCCCTTGCTTCCTAGACTCCCCACTGTCTCACAACTTCTTCCCCAGTGGGCTTCATCATTGAACAGACAAGTAGAAGCTGATTCTCGCTTACAAGAACTAAAGGAACTCTTAGAAAAGAACGGAGAACCTCCTTTCATGTTTGACAATGGCTCTATATTAAAGGCTGCCCCTAAAAAGAAGCCTTCCTACAAAAGAAGAAGAGAAAAGAGGCTCTCTCCTGGTGACAAACAGATCCAGCCTTTGGAAAATTTGGGTAGATGTGCCGCATGTGGACGTGTTAAGCGTTCTCACTTTATGTGTATGCATTGCTTCGGAGAGATTCGTACATTTTTGAAGGAAAAGAAGAAGCAACTTTTTGGTGAGCCAGCTCAGTACGAACCCGATATGGATAAAGTCGACAAGGAGCTCATTTTCCCAACTAAGCGTGAGACTGATCTTGAACTTATTTACAAGAAGAGGCCCTATGTTCCTGTAAGAGAGAAGCCCTTGCAGTACGATAGAAAAGACGTGAAGAAGCAGTAAATTGTATATAATAAGGCTGAGGCTATTTCTCTCCTTTGAAGCTGCAATTAAGATTTAAATTTTTATCTGATATTTGCGTGGAGTTGATCTTTGTTCAAGGGAGGAAAAGGAGCTTAGGTTGAATGGTACCCCAGTACCCAGGATGTATTAATGAATCCACATTTTCAAATCAGTGCAAAATCATTTATTAAAATTATTAATACTATTGTTTAGAACTTTTCAGAGCCTTTTTGTTTTGTGTTTCAACTTCACATTGATGAAGAGCCCAAGTTATGACTTATAGATATTCGTGTTTATTGGTGAGTTCAGTGCATTTCTATTTATTTTTTTTGCGACATTGTTTTTCTACGGATACTATATTGGAATAGTGACCCCCAGCTTGCGTTGGTCTCACCTGGCTGCGAAATATCAGACCATTTCGGATTGGGGTTTAACCCACGACTGCAAAATTCCTGCTCAAAGACATCTCCTCCATTCTTACCATTCCTAGCATTCTCTGAAATAAATTGTGACATCTGAGTTAAGCATAGCTATCGCAAACCCCATAGCTCCCTAGGTCATCGCATCTCATCTCATCTCATCGCATTGCGACTCTAAATTAGGGAAACCTTATCACCATAATGCCAGCACTAGATAGCATTGCCACTGTCAAATATCCTAATAATCTGCGCATAGTATCTGCATCATATGTTAGTGCTCACCACCCGCTTAATGTGCGTCCATTAGGTAATCTGTTGTTCGAGAAGCGTCCTGAAGGTCTTACAAAAGAAAGCCAACTTGGCGACTTTGCTCGATTCCCCGAGGATCTTTTAATGACAATTCTATCATTTGTAGATGATTATGAATCACTCAAAGCCCTCTCTCATACCTCCCGTGTATTCTATGCCTACTGTTACGAAGAAGATTTGTGGAAACAATTGTACATAGCCAAATCTTTAGCACTTGAAAATGATGGCAAGGAGATCACTGAACTCCGCTGGCGGGGGTCTTGGAGACTGAGTGTATTGCGGATCAATCTGAAAAATCAAGCTGATATTCAACTCCCTGATAACTTGGTGTGTTCTGATCTTTTATTTAGGCCATTTCAGTGCTCTCAGATCAATTACGACAAGCTTTTCGAACGTGTCATCCGTGAAGAGGAACTTTACCATAAAACAGCTTGCAGTTCACAGAAGCCTCTCAATTCATCTCTCCCAAGTGGAAGAATTCCTCGGCTCCCTGAGAACCACGTCACTCAGTCTGTCTTTGATTCACAATGGCACAACAAGCCGTTCATACTCACGAATAATGACTCTAATAGGTGGCCTCGCTGGAATATGCAATCTCTTCTCTCACGTTTTGCCGATGTAAAATTTCGCCAAGAAGCAGTTCAGTGGCCACTTTCCCTATTCTCGCAATATTTGACATCCAACAGAGATGAGAGCCCCCTTTATCTATTTGATTGCAATAGTATAGCCATGAAGACCTTGAGACAAGAATACAACGCGCCAGATATATTTAAGCAAGATCTATTCACCTTGTTCGAGGATTGTAGACCTGATCACGCGTGGCTCATCATCGGCTCTCAGCGCTCGGGTTCTACCTTCCACAAAGACCCTAATAATACCTCAGCTTGGAATGCAGCGCTTAGTGGAAGAAAGCTTTGGATCATGTTACCACCAGGAATAACTCCTCCGGGTGTTTCTACGGACGAAGAAGAGAGCGAGGTCACAAGCCCCGTAGGACTCGCAGAATGGGTTCTTTCTGGATTTTATAACGATGCAGTCAAGATGCCTGAAGCCCAAATTGGCATAACATTCCCTGGGGAATGCATGTATGTACCCAGTGGATGGTGGCATGCAGTAATTAATCTCGATGACTCGGTAGCCTTGACTCAGAATTTTGTTTCAGAGGTGAAGCTTGGTAGTGTTTTGCACTTTTTGAAGAACCGTCGCAAACAAACGTCAGGGTTCCGCCCAGCCCGAGTCAGAGTTGCCTTAGACAGTATCATGGCCAAGGTTCCCAAAGACGAACATGACGAAGGCTTTAATGCTATTTTGCAGTATTGTCAATTGTACGACGAGATGGATGTGAAAAAGAAGATTCAAGATGAGGATTGTGGTGAGATATTAGAAAGCCAGCTTCCAGCCATGCCAATTTTCGAGTTATTTTGTGCTTTGTTGGCTGCAAATGGAAAGAAAGAAATCTTGCAAGAAGGCTTATCTGAAGTTAGAAGGAAGGAAAAAGCAGAGCAGAGCCAATTGACAGGAAAGAGTGAAGCGTGGACAGAGTTGTCTTCAAGTGCCAGTGCATTCTCCTTTGGGTTTGATCTAGACGAAGAGTAAGGTAGTACCTTCAAAAATGTTATTTATCATAAATCAAAATCTCGTAGATTCATACTCGTGTTGTCCTGTTCATCAGTTTGTGTATCACGAGAGACAACTTAATGAAATGAAATCCCTTTAGAGTACTAGAAAGATGCTTTGCGTAAACAATCAATCTGAGCCATTGAATTCTCCTCCATTTTTCTATAGTTGTAGAATTTCAATTTGCAGCCGTTCTTCCCGATTAGTCATTCCTGCATTGTTTCCGCAATACTCAATCAAGTCACCCCATACAATGTCTGATCATATTCACCTTTGCAAATATATTAGATTCATATGGCAATTCGCCCCTTTTTTAAAATAAGACCGCTCGTAAATAGATCTATAATTGCAACTCGTACCATGTCAACGCATCAGCCAATCATCTTCAACCCGCCCGCAGAACAATACGGCAAGTTCCACTTGAATGGAGAGGAGCTTGACCCCTGCCCCATAGCCCAGTTTCAACAATGGTTCAAAGAGGCATTAGACAAAATACCAAAAGATAGAGTACCGGAAAAGACAACATTTTCTACTGCTCGCTTGCCTTCAGGAAGAGTGTCATCGCGAGTAGTTTTACTTAAAGAATTAGATGACCGTGGGTTTATTGTGTATTCGAACTGGGACAAAAGTAAGAAAGCTAAGGACTTTGAAACTAACAAATTTGCATCCTTGAACTTCTTTTGGCCAAGCCTCGAGAGACAGGTTCGAGTAGAAGGTATTATGGAGTATGTGAGCAGGGAGACAACTGAGAGATATTTCAAGACTAGACCGAGGGGTTCAAAAATTGGAGCCTGGGCCTCCCCTCAATCTCAAGAAATTGGAAAAGAGGAATTAGATGAACTTAACAAAAAATATGAGGATCAGTTCAAAGATTTAGAAGACGATCAAATTCCATGTCCGGAATACTGGAATGGAGTCAGAATTGTCCCCTTGGAAATTGAGTTCTGGCAGGGGGGTAAATTCCGTTTGCACGACCGGTTTACCTTTGTAAGGGAAGAATTAGACGGAGAATGGGAAGTCAAACGAATCTCCCCATAAGCCTAGTTGCATTACAAAGGATATTGTGTATAGACAACGACATCATTTAGTCATATTAACATTATGAAAATTATATTAACAGTACAAATAGATCTTAAAACATTCAAAACATTAATTTATTAGAATAAATCTAAAACTTCTGGATCGTTTCCCAGAAAGAGGAACCTTGGATCTCAGCAATTTCCAACTCCAAAGCAGATGGCTTCCTGGAACCATCGGCTCCGGCAAAGCAGCCAGCACCGAATGGAGAGCTGCCATGAACCTCCTCTAAGTTAGTGATGAGAGGGAAAGCCTTAGCGTAGCCCAATGGCACGTAAATCATACCGTGGTGAACGAGACAGGACAAGGCATTAATGGCAGTGGTTTCTTGACCTCCACCTGGAGTACCAGTGGAGACGAAAAGACCAGCAGGCTTACCGTGCAATCCACCAGAAACCCACAAACCTCCGGTCGAATCCCAAAATGCCTTCCATTGGGCTGGGTAGTTACCGAATCTTGTAGGGATACCGAACAAGAAAGCATCGTAGTCCTTCAAGGTGTCTACGGTAGCAATTGGGTAGTCAGGTTTGGCAGGAGCGTGCATCTTCTCCAAGACCTCAGCAGACAAGGTCTCAGGGACTTGGAAAATTTGAGCGTTACCGCCCGCAGCGAGGACACCCTTCTGGACGGCCTCAGCCATGGTAGCAACGTGGTGGTACAAAGAGTAGATGATGATTGCAACTTTAGGAGCCATTGTGTGTGTGTGTTGATTGGTATTTAGCAGGAGTTTTTATATCGAGCTAAACGATTCTTGTTAATGAAAGAATGGAGACGAGTGGAAGCAAGTTCTTATATATTCCCAACTTGGCGGAGAGTTGACCCTTACGACATCGGACTGCAAATATTGGTTGTGCATGCAGCTTTTAGTCAAGTGCGCAAATGAGCTTGTAATACCTGCATATCATCTGGGGATCTGTAGTCAAATGTAGTCAAATAATCCACATGCAGTATATTACTGGAGTTGACAAATATTTAGAAGCATGGCTACATCTAAGCGTCCACGATTAGGCGATTAGAAATGCGTGATTTAATTTTCTTTCACTTAGTTGCAACTGCTGACTGATGGGTGGTCGGCTAACAATATAACCCTGCGTATTTCCTACTTGTCGTGCGATCGATCTTTCAGCATAATTCGAAAGCCGTAATAACAAAACACTTCAAAGCCTTCGGAACTATCATATTTTATCCAGGTCGCAAAGATATACATTATATATTTCAATAAGCACACATTACCTGCTTGTACTGACATAGTAACAACCACTGATTGAAAGCTGATTACAGAAAAAATGAAGGTCGCTGTTGTATATTACTCTACGTATGGCCATATCGTTACCATGGCTAAACTGATTAAAGAAGGTCTTGACAATTCAGGCCTTGTTACAAAAGCTGATATCTTGCAAATCCCAGAGACTTTGCCAGAAGATGTATTGGAGAAAATGCACGCTCCTCCCAAAGCTGACTTCCCTGTCGCTACAGTGGAATTATTAGCGGAGTACGACGCCTTTTTATTCGGCGTTCCTACAAGATTTGGTAATATGCCAGCTCAATGGAAATCATTCTGGGATTCTACAGGCTCTTTGTGGCAACAAGGCTCTTTGTTTCGCAAGCCAGCCGGACTATTTATTTCTACAGGCGGTCAAGGTGGCGGACAAGAGATAACCGCCAGGAACTGTCTTTCTGTTTTAGCTCATCATGGAATGGTTTACATTCCGTTGGGTTACGCGGACGCTTTTGCTCAGATTACTTCTTTTGACGAGATACACGGATCCTCTCCTTACGGCTCGGGAACTATTGCAGGCACTGATGGAAGCAGAGTCCCTTCTGCTCTAGAGTTGGAGATCGCTAGAATCCAAGGTGAGGCTTTTGCAAAGTCTGCTGTCAAGATCGTCCCCAAACCTGCTACATCTGTGGTGAAAGAAACAAGCATCAATTCAAAGCCCGTTGAGGAAAAAAGCTCTAAGGCCGCTGAAGCTCGTGAGACAAGAGCAGCTCAAACTGTCAAATCAGATAAAGAGGACGAAAGCGGCTGTGCTAAATGCCTGGCATGTGTCATTACGTGACTTTAGTATTATTTTCTGTATTTAATAAATTAAACAATAATTAGATTAAAGTTGCGGTATATTCAACAATTGAGCAAGGAGTTACTCAATTGCATAGGTTGTTAGTATAGTTGTGGATAAATTTAAAAATGATGCACGTACGAGATAAAAAAAGGTCAATTATAAATAAATTGACAGAGGAATGATTTCCGAATATTCGGTCTTTCTCTATACCAAGTGAAAAGCTGATACTCCAGAAAAAAAATCAGCTCATTTAAAACCACGTTTACGAGTCTTATCCAAACTCAACAGAACGTACTGCCTAACGGGAGTCCTGGATTCATCCAACTGAAGGGATGGCCTCTGATGAGAGGGACAATGAATATTAGAAGAAATTCCACAAGTAATGCATCCTTTATGGGCATTGCCTCCCACGATAGTACGCGGTCCGCATATCAGCTTTCGAGACCCTCATGAGTCATTGTAATCCAACGAAAGCATCAGAAAGCAAAATAGAATTCAAATTCGCAATTAAATCAATGGGGCATTTAGGTCAGCGCATGGCTCATAAAAGCTGCGAATTTGTTCAGTTCGAATGAAGAAAATCAATCAGTTGGCTCATGAGAACACTTCAGTGCCGGGAAAAAGGCCGCCCATTAATTGAGACACAAGATCTTTACGCGAGGAGTCAAAATTCCTTTGAAGAGCCTAGAGGCACGCGTGTTTACGTGCCCCTGATGGAGCCAACTTGAAGAGGGTTTCTTGTCAATCTAACTGAGCACTGACTGCTCTCATCGAATGGTATTGTTCTCTAGGGAGGTAAGGATGTTTTATACATCTATTGCTGACGACCGAATAAGCTCGTTAGTTGGGAGTAAGCCATTGACTATACAGCCGGAATGCAACTTGAAATGGAAGTCTTGGAACAAACAATGACAGTGTGAATGGGTTATACAGAGAGCCTATCACTTCTGAAGAATCAATTGATCCTGACACAAAGCAAGAGCCATACTTACGTAACGTCCGAAAAACCCAGAAATCGATTCAAAGAGCATATAGTGTTCGGGCCAACTGAATCTATCAGGAGGGCTAAGCAAACACCTGTGCATCCCAGACCCTCGACTGTGCAGTCTTTTTGCAGCCATCTCTTGCGGCAAGGAACACATATTTACAAAATAAAAAGAGATAAAATTCAATTTTCTAACTGGAATGTAGTTATATAGTCAATTCCATGAGCGCACTGTGGAACTGTTAATTGTTTTGTTCCTATGATGGCTGACAAGTGCACCCCGATATTGACCGAGTGGGCAGAACTGTCGTGTTCCAAAATCAAGCCGCGATTTCCTCGATTATTCTTGAAATTAGCCAAGGACTTATACATATTCTCTGTTCCAATATCATCACTATTTGCAGCATACTGCCAATCGAAGGTGTCAAAATCCCACAACACAGATTGCATTCCAAATTGACGCACAATGGCTCTAACACGGTTATCAATACCACCATATGGGGGACGAAACCATTTAGGCAAGTGGCCATATGTAGCATTCATTGCCCAAATCAGCCACTCTAATTGGGCAACAATCTGTTCGTTGGTTTGAGAAGGGAGAAAGGCGTGCGACCAAGTGTGCGAACCCATTATGTGTCCTTTCTCAGCTGTCTCTCGATATATCTGTGGAAAGCGGATGACATTTACTCCAATTGTAAAAAATGTAGTATGTGATTGAAGTGCACTCGTAAGTGTGGATGTGAAGGGTGAAGGTCCATCATCAAAGGTCTGGCTAAGACTTCTACAGGTGTATATGTCCTCAGACATGACACAATTATGGCAATCAAAGGAGCAAACTTGGCTCGATTCAAGGCCACTTTTACAAACGCCCTCGGCATGTATCCAGTTTTCCAGATCTTCTGGCATATTATCAAGGTTAATGAAGCTAAGCGGAATATAGGGCGGATTCATGCCTGGCCATTCCTTAAGACCCGTGAAGTCCGCGAGCCACTTAGGAAAGGCAAGAGGCTGCTCGGCCGCAAAAGCCTCGGGAGTGTTAAGAGGTACGAATGAGTTGAATTCACGCTTAATTGCTACAGAAGCAGCGACATTGAAGAAGGTGAAGAGAATGAGGAACATGCTGTGGCTGCAAATTACACTTGACACAAATCGCAATTATATATAGTCACTGCGCGGAACGATTGCAAGCCTTTGTGGATATTCTTTCTCGCGCCTACAATTACTTTATTATACATTCAATAAACAAGGCCTCAATATTTTTGTTTTTTCTGTCTTGTTTGCGTTGGTTTGTTGAGATCTATGTTATTAAATGATACAACGCATAGAATCCGGAATCAAAATAAAGTATTTTGGCTACAAGCCTACACGTTAGATTAAATCGTTACTTATTTCTTTGAGCGATTTTGCCCAAAATCTAATATGTTACATAGTCTCCATCATTAGGAACCAGACCTCAACTCTATCCCCATGAACCTCAGTAGACCCTGCCAAACCCTGAATGATAAAAAGCCGTATTTATGCGATTTTCTTCTCGGCTTCAGAGGACAAACGGGCACTCAACTCAACCTGCTCTTTGACAGCACGAGTTAAGTACTCGATCATAATGATATCCTGGTTGTGAGCTTGGAAAAGACTCTTCAAAGCATCCATATCGGATAAAATAGTTGGTTTGTTTAACAAAGTATTGCTCAAGTCTCTCAATAAGTCAATGTTAGCATCAGTGTTAGATATGCTGTTAATGTGGTTCAAAATAGCATCAAGGTTAGCTTGGACGGTGGAAATTTCCCTTGAAACAGAAGACAAATGCTCTTGTTCTAAGTCAACAATGCTGTTCTTGGCGGTAGGAGCCTGGGCAATTCTGTTCATAGCTAACTTTTCGGATACAGTGTTGGATGAAACGGTGTGAGGAACTGGAGTAAAAATGTACAGTGTAGAAAGAGTCTTCCAGCCGATTCTTTGCGCGGCACCCTGCTTGCCAATGGCAGCACCGACGTAGGTAGTCAATTGAGGAAAGTTGATTTGAGAGCCCTCCAAGTACTTGACATTGAGATAAATGGCGGGGAAGGGGTAGGCTTTGTCCGCACCCTTGGAGTAAAAGTCATGAATCAAACCAGTAGAGCTGTTAATCTCATTGGAACAGTCAAACCAACCAAGGATGAACTCTTTAGGATGTGTCTTCTTGTACAACGAGTAGAGCGTCTTGTGCTTAGGCTCCTCGATAGAAATAGAATCACCGGTCTCCAGACAAGGGACAAAGAAAGCATCTCTTACTTCAACATTGGAACCATCGTCGGATCTCGTTCCAAGTAATGTACCAAGAATACGCTTGTTGGAGTCAAGAGCCTGCTTGGAAACAATTTCCAAGATGGAGAAAAGGGCCGAGTTGTGGATTTTAATGCCAACTGGAGCAGCAGTTGATGACGCAGCCGGTGCGCTGACAGTAGGTCTCACCAAATGCATATAGGTCTCAGGCATCGTGGTTACTATTAATGCTTTAGCCATTAGATTGAAGTTTTTTCATTGAGGTTGATCATGGTCACGTGACTTGTGAATGGTGATGGGAACCTTCTGCACGATCCCAAAAACCCCTTTCGTCGAATTATCTGTAACAATAATTAAAAAAATATTAAATTCAAACATATCTGAGTCCATAAAATGAATTTATGTTTTTGTCCTTGAGACGTCAGAGCTGAGCTGGTAGTTAAGCAGAATTGGTCCTCAATCAAGAGAGTATATATAATAGCGAATATTCAAATCCATGAAATAAAAGGACCTCTTTCCATTATTTTTTGCAGCTTTTCAGCTTTCCTGATTTATAAATTTAAATTGGAAGTGTTTTAGTGTTTGTTGGAGGATGTACTTCGTTATCATAACCAGTGACCGTTTAAATCACCCAAAATTTCATAAGATCCCTAGTATTCTTTGATCTTAGAAATTAGAATTGATGTTGGGAACGGAAATATTTCATTGCGAACTCGGATTTCGATGGTAATTTTGATAGGTCGAGTAGCGGAATCACAAGTGACAATTATATCGTTAATACCAAGGGTCTTAACAGATTCTGTTAAACTTCTTCCCTTTATGATGCTTAGCATTTTTCTGTTCAATCGAAGACGGCATTTTTATAAAACACTATAGGTCATGTAAATCCAGTTACACTCGCCAGATAAAAAAAATTTAACATGATTTTTTCGATGCCAGTTTATTTACTATATAAGAATCATTATCTGGGATTCAAATCTTTAATGACATTTGGCTTACGAAATAAAATCACTATTTGAGCTGTAGGAACCAAAAAGACAGTCGGCATACTTCATGCTTCCGTGATCCGCTCTTATCTGCATAAGTCAGAATAAGGATTCTTACAGAATCAAGCGCGGCAATGAAGCTGCCATATGAGGATTGTTAGAAATTCGAATCTTACCTAATTTGGAAACCCACCCCATGTACAGGGTAGAGGTGGAAATATAAATTGCACTCTTATTAAGTGATTCCTAGGTAGACTGCTTCTCGAGAGAGGCTGTGTCGGCCAGTTTGTTCCACTCCAACAACTAAACTTAGCGCAATGCAGTATCAATCTATGTGTGGCACCTACCTTATCATGTTAGATCGTAGTGCAACATTCTCAATGGGTTGGTAATCACCATGAGGTGTTGGATCGCAACATCTTTCTTAGCAACTAATTAAACGCAATTCTATTCCATTCAATACAAAATATGAACTATTTTAAATTGTATCCCTCTGAAGAATTTGAAATAATAAGCGCGGTTAGTTCTCGAGTCGAGTATTTCATTTCCCTGCATAGCTTGAGATAAAACCCCATGTCTGTTATACAATTAAACGATTTTAAATGGCAAATGAATTGCTAGTTTAAATTGATGACCAACCTAAGCCTTCTCCATTCTGTATCAATGAGCTTGATGCTATAAGTCCCTAATATAGCCGCATCCGCTTTTGCTGATTTATATAGCCGCTTTCTCTTATTGTATTGCTGCTACTCGTCTTAAATCTCTTTATACATTCTAGCCGTACGCTCACAGCATGTTATTTAAAATACACCACCGTTACATGATTTAGTCCTGATTGCAACATGTGGAAGAGTTCAATCCGCCCAATAATATTGAACTTATTTCCTGCTTTTAACTCTCGTTGTTCTGAGGACAATACCTTCGAAAAGGCAAATCCTGTCACATTCTCCATTATCAACACCTGCAGATGGCCCAGTAAAGATAAGCGTTAGTGCGTCCACAGCCTATATTAAATACGCCAAAACATTTGTCAGATGTATTATTAGAGGTAATACCTTTTAACACTCTTAACAATGGTCTGAGCCTTCTTTCTGGATCACTTATGACTTTAAAACTGTGGCTGACCTGCATTTCCAACATGAGTATTAGACTACAAATTGAAGGGCAATTCCCATTTACCTTTGTCATCGGCAAATTTTTTACCAAATGAAAATAATTCCTTTCTTATTCATAGCCTATTCTATTGCTGTCGCCTCTGCTGATATGGAGCCCTACACTTTAGGCCCTGAGTATACCGTCTTCACCGGATGTGCAAAGTGTGTGTTCAAGACTGTAACTTACAGTACTGAATACGAGGATTTTAGTCAATTTTGCCTAAACAAAAATGCTTTGGCCACTTTATTGGGATGTTACATGGCTGTGGGTAAGAATTCATCCGTCTATTCGCAATTCATTACTGATCAATGCGACACAAACTATGGATTAGAACTTACTCCAATTAATATCACCGAAGGCTATGCTTACCTTGAAAAAAGTGGAGTTTCCCTTCAAGATTTTAAAAAAGATTACACTTCAAATTCATATCCTCCTCCTAATTATCCAGTCATTGTCAAGTCGACATTCGCTAAAGCATGTGTTGAAGGAGAAAAACGATATGACAAAATATTGACGGACTCAAGTTATTTTGGAGAAGCAGCCGTGGGATATTGGATTCTAGTGTGTTTGATCGGTGCATTATCCAATTGGATTATGATAATATTTCCTCTGCTTCGTGGAACTTTGAATAGCCAGTTCTTTACATTTTTTAGAAAGAATGTGACGCTTTCAGCGCTCACCGGCAAAAAAAGATCTCAGCTGCAGAATCTCGGCGTCTTTTCTTTTCTCATACCTTCAAGAATTGAGACTCTCGTTTGCCTCACTTACATAATCATGTTAATCATTTTCTGTGCAGCTGGCATCAGCGACTACCACGAAAATGCCATTTTTTATGGTGATAAAAACACCTTACTCAAATATTTAGCAGATAGATGCGGAACAATTTGTATTTTCACTGTGCCACTTCTACTCTTGTTCGGTGGGCGTAACAACTTTCTAATTTGGATAACAAGATGGAAATTTTCGACATTTGTCACATACCACCGTTGGATTGGCAGATCTGTAGTTCTTTTGGCTTTGGTCCACGGATGTTGTTATTCCTCTGTCTTCACTCTCGCGAAGGACTATTCGGAAGCAGTAGCCACAACATTTATTACTTGGGGTCTAGTTGCCTTGACTTGTGGTTGCTTGATTTGCTTTGAAGGGCTTCTTTTTATTAGAAGAAGATGGTACGAATCGTTCTTAGTCATTCACATTTTGTTGGCAATGTTCTTCATAATCGCGGCATGGTTCCATGTGTCAGTAAATGGGTATCTGAATATATTATACGCCTGTTTTGCGATCTGGGGTACAGATAGACTAGTTCGACTTATAAGGATTTTTGTTTTTGGATTTCCAACCTCAGAAATCCGATTATTGGAGGATAAACTTGAAGTGAGAATCCCAAAACCAGCACACTGGAGTCCAGTTCCTGGTGGATGCGCGTGGTTGTACTTCGGAGATAAGTTCTTGTTTTGGCAATCCCACCCGTTTTGTTACATTTGGGACGAAAGTACCGTAACATTCTATTGCAAGGTTCAATCCGGTATTACACATAAGTTGCGGAACCGGTTAGCGGGAACTCCAGGCAACATTTTACCAATTAGAGTTGCAGTTGAGGGGCCTTACGGTCATTCACACCCTATTAAATACCACAGTGAAGTGGTCTTCGTTGCGGGTGGTAACGGTTTTCCAGGCATATATTCCCAATTCAAAAGTTTGCTTGAAGCGCTGGATTCTAAGCAAAGAATAAAATTTCATTGGATTGTTAAAGATATAATGTCTTTTAAGTTGATGTCGAAACATTTCAAAGATTTGCCTTCTGCCAATGTTGAAGTCAATGTTTTTTGCACACGCTTATTATCTCATGTCAAAGACTCCTCTGATACCGATGACAACGAGAAGCAAGTAAGAGAGAGTTCTGACACTTTTGATAATTTACTCCGAGAGCACCCAGATATCAACTTTGTATCTGGTCGCCCGGATCTCGAAAGTCTTGTGAGAACCGAAATCGACGAAGCGAGAAGTAGCGTGGCTTTCGTTTCTTGTGGACCTGCAAGGATGGTAGATGACATGCGCTCATACGTTACTAAAAACCTTGATCTCACAGAGAAACGAGTTGACTTTTACGATGCCTTGGAGGTATGGGCATAAACTATGTCTCTATCATACTTCCTTCTTCACATAATTCGAAATGGAACACTTTTTTTCTTATTATTACATTTTGAATACATAAAATCCTCTTAAAGCCTCTTTAAACAAAAACAGTTTTAGGTTCGTTGAAATACCGCTCACACTCTCTATTTCATAATAGCCAGCTAATTATGAAGTTATTGTTGGCGAAAAAAAACACAAAAGATTTTGTTAAAAAGAGTTATTCAAATTTTTTCAATAATTGATGTTTATTGAAGAAGTTTTTGAATCCGTCAAAATCTCGTCAAGATTGATCCTTCACAATCTGCAAATCTGCATGCAGCTTTTAGCTCTTTGTATGAGTATTTGATTTCCATGTTATCTTACAATTCAAATTGAGCTTAATTTCAGTTCCAAATTATAATAAATCCTTCTATCATTGCACTTATTTTAAACCTAACATTTCCTTACATTACCTTACATTACACATCATGAGCTACAATGGCAATGGCCACAACGGCTCGTCACACTCCAACAAAACGAATGACAGCTTGTCAAGCCATCGAGGCTTATCGCCAGCAAAAAAGATTGTCGTGAACGGTCCCTCTTTTAAGTCCGAACCAAGTCAGAGCGACCACGTATTCCACAATACATGGCTTTTTTCGGAAGACTCATTTCTCAGCAAAAGCCCATCTCGGAAGCAAATGACTTTAAGTCAAGAGCTACAAACGCGTGAGCTGATGTATGCATTCCTTATCAAGCTAGGTATTGAACTCAAGCTAGATGGCAGAACAATTCTAGCAGCGACTGTCTACATCAATCGGTTCTATATGCGTATGCCCATTACAACATCTAAGTACTTCTTCATCTGCGCTGCCATCGCCATAAGTTGCAAGCTACACGACTGCTACCGCGAACCTGATAGAATTGCATTGAAAGCTTGCGAACTTCGTAATCCATTGGAGAGAATAGACCAGCACCATGCCTTATTTTGGCAGTGGAGAGATCAACTATTGTACAGAGAAGAGATAATGCTTAAAATGCTAAATTTCGAGCTAGATATTGATCTACCTTACGACTTTGTGGAACTGCTACAGCCCGAAAAAAATCATGCTCCTTCTTCTGGCTTCGAGGCTAAGTTGCCCGATATCCTAAAGCATACGCTCTCTAAAGTGGAGCTCCTTAGCGCGTGGCCCTTGCTGGTTTCATTTGACATGAAAACAATTTTTGCAATGGCATTCATTTTGACCGTAAGGGAAGCTCAAGATAAATTCCAGGACGAAGTGGCTATTGCAATGCCCTCTGACTACTTGGAAGCCAGTTTGGGGGTATCCCTTATTGACTGCTACCATTGCTACAAGTACATCTTGAAGTTAAAAAGTGTGTGCGAGGACCCTAAATTGCCGTGCCACAAAAATATTGTAAATAAGCTATGCCAGATTAGCAAAGAGCGGTTTTATGATGTGGCTCAGGGAAACTGTCCGAAGCCCAAAGTTAGTAACGATACTGAGCCTCAGGAAGATTCTGTCACGCTTTTCGGTACTGAAGTTTAAATTTTTTAAATAATGCGTAATTTATTATAGAAATACATACATGCAAGTTAATCCGCGTTGGAAGTGCCCTTAGCGAAATTCATGTCTCCTGGAATTATCCTATGCAGCCACTTCCTCTAGTTCAGCATCTCCCTTGTCCTTATTTGCACCATCCTCACTAGTCTCGTCCTTTTTCTCCGTTGCCATGTCCCCCTCCTCCACATTCTTCTCTTTGAGATGCACGTCCTTTTCTCTTACGGTATCTTCCTTGCTCATACTAACCACATCAGGCTTAAGAGCGCCTTCTTTGTATTTGGTTTCTTCTTGAATAGTACTTTCGTCCTTTGCGTGTTCTTTCGTCAGATCGGCTGCGAGTTTTTCACCAGCGCTATTCGTCTCGCAATTGCTTCGTGATGGCTGTACGTCTTGCAGTCTTTCAGACACCGTGGACTCTGCATTTTCTCCATCGTTTTCTTTAATTTTGCGTTCGCCCTCCTCCAAGTCATTCACTATGACCCTATCTTCGGGTGCTTTTTCCTTTTCATTCTCCAAATTTCTCTCGCCCTCCGGGTTTAGCGCCTCAATGGTCTTGTCTGTGGTTGGCTCGGTATTAACTTTGTCCTGGTCCGTACTATTGACATAATCTTCTGTTCCCATCCCTTCAATTCCATGAGCATTAGCTTCTCCATTCTTAGGTGGCGAATCCACCTCCATAACTTCTATAGGCTGAAGCGTTTTCAATCTTTCTTCAATTTCTTGCTTATGAGCAGACGCATATGCAATATACTGGTCCAAACCGTCATCGCATAATACCAGATTATATTTGACGTTGTAGGGAAGCACCGCTTTGAGTTGCTGAGAGGGGATTACAGTCGATTGGAGCTCACCATCTTGTGGCATTTCAACATCATGAATTTGAAGTAGAATGTGGTCGTTTTTGGTATTGTTTACGATATGATTGTGAAACAAAGACAGTGCCTGCTCCCCATCCTTAGCTGTGGGATGAAATTTAGGGTTATTGTGAACAGCCATTAAGCTGTCTTGGATGCAACTATTAACAAATTTCAAATTGTGTCCCAATTTGAGATCTTTTTCGGCCAAGTAAGTGAGCCACGAGAGCCTATCGCTGGCGTTGATTTCATCTTCATCCAATTCATCCACGTATCTGCCCATAGCTTCGATCTGATTGACATCTTCACCTTGTTTGAGCTGATTGTAGAAGTCCTGCCGCTCTTTTAGACGTCTCTTTTTACGTTCCTGGTCTGTCTCAGCAGAGGTGTCTATACGACGCTTTTCCATCAAATTGTGAATGAGAGATGAAGGAACCTCACTTAGTTTTCGACTGACTGAGAACTGGTCACTGTATTTAAGCCATTTAAAAAACGCTTCTCCTGATCTGGTATTGCTTTCATCGTATTCATCCTTATGATCGACAGACCCGAACCTCAGAGGCTTGACCGTGCCAGCAGCCTGGAATGCCTGGAGTATATCTGGAACATCGATTGAATTTGAGCTATTTGTACGGGCTAGTGCAAATTTTTGTGCATTTCCAACGACGAGCTGTAGATGTTTGATGTAGAGATCAGTGACGATATTAAGAACAGATGGCTTGCACTTGTCGAAACCCAGAGCTTTTAAAATTTGCGCGACGGATATTCGGAGTAGTGAGAAGAAAAACTCGTCTTCCATCGTAGAATGAACTGTGAACTAGCTGTTCTGTTGAATGCAAACTTGAACGCCTTATTGTTGAAAAGTTGTGCACCTTAGAAATAGTGGAGTAACAGCTCCAAGTAAAAAAATGGAAGTGCCAACACACAGCGCAAACTACCCCGTGTGGCAATCTGAATGATTTTGTTATTGATTTCCAATTCACTCGTCTTATTTTTACCGTACTGGAGTGAGTCCGTATATTCACGTATATCTGTCTTTGACTTTATAAAGATCTTGTCAACAAGAGATCCATTCCAAGCATTTTTTTGACTATCTAAATTGTTTTGTTTGTTTGAAAGTTTCAATAGTTTATTAATTACCAACAGTTTCATGGTCACAAGCCTCAAAGTAAAACACACCGTCTTTACAAACCTTGCTGTAACTTTTCTGAAATACGCTTCGAGGCGTAACTGAATGCATTAAAGAAGCCCCTCTCGGAAAGGTCGATATGCATCTCACCGGGAACGACAGCATTGACAGGTGGCTTGGTCACCCTACTGACAAGCACAGCTGGATCAATTTCCAAAATGATTCCATCGTCAATTGCTTCGTCAAGACACAAACACACCATATCGTATTTCTCTAAAACGGTCTGTTTGTCCAAGGAGTTGTTTAACAAGATAGTCAACGCCTCGTTGATGTTGGCAGTCAATGAAAAAAGCATGGACTCGTTCTCTTGTAAGGCACCAACGATAACTACTATCACGTCATTTGTTTGCTTATACGTGATCAAGTGGTTGTCGCAAAGCAACACATCCTGGTGGAGCTTGTGTACTTTCTCGTAGATCGTCTTTTCGAACTTCTCTTGTTGTTGTAACGTCTTGTAGGCTTGCAGAGGATCCTCAGGACGGTAATATTTCGCGTACAATCTCTCGCCGTCGTTGCCTAAAATAAAAGCCGCCGTGACCGTGTAGAGTGATATGTTGTGGGACATGACTGTGTTGAATTCCGGAAATGGTACGTGTCTGAAGGTCGATCTATATGGACACTTAAGTTTCCATAGGCGAGGAGTACTGTACGGAACCAACCATTAACAACAGCTGGAGAAAACACATATTTTGTAATCGGTGACAAAATAGATTGCCTTTATTTACGGATAAAACCTAGATTATCATTGTTTCGGTTTGCTTATTTACATTTTTAAAAGAATATCTCATTATGCTTTGTTTCGGGATCCTATAGTGTCCACGGGAAGACTTCAAATGCTAGCTAAATACATATATCAATTTCATTTAGTCCCACATAATCGCAATTCTTTTTCGTTTTTTCTACAGAATCTTCAGTAGTAATTATTATTCAATTAGTGTAAATGTTTGACTAGGCGCCGACGACCTTAAAAATGAAGTCCAAAATGGTCTTTTGGAGTGGGTTTCTGTTAAGGAACTCCTCCGTGATACCGGTAGTACCGAAAGAGGCGAGTTCCGAGGTGTTCACAGCATTGAGCTGCTGAGCAACACCCTTGAAACCATAGACAAAGTTGATGATTAAACCGGCCATTAATCCGCAAGCAACCAATAAAGGACCAAATACATTGTCCAAATGGCTGTCAGAACGCTCCATGATAATCTCTCTTCTGCGCATGAAAATGTAGTATCCCCAAATACCGGAGAATACAGTCAAACCGAAGTAGAGGTAGGCCAACCAAGTTGCTAAGGCGGTAAAGTTAGCTTTACTGGTTGACGAATAGATAATGAAGGTTAAAGTAGAAAGCAAAGTGGTCACATGCAACCATCTGTTGAAGGTACGCTCATTAGCCAACCAAACCTTTGGCTCGATTTTAAGTGGGCCAGCGTTCTTGATGTACGACTCTGGCTTAGAAACACCAATTGGCAAGTCAATTTCTTCTTCCTCAGAATCAACGTCCAACAATTTAGAGAAAGTGGCTTGGAGTTTCAGCAATGATGGGATTGGTTTCTTGGGTAAGTCGTCATCCTCATAGTCGTCAGAGGACTGGTCCAAATCGCCGCCAGAAGTTGCTGTAACATCTTCGGCATTTGTCTCCGTAATTGGAGGCAAGCCCTTGTTATCTTCTTGGGGCTGAGCAGCGTCAGAAAGACCCAAGTCGGATACAGAGAAGGACTTAGATCTTGGAGCGAAGGACGAAGAGGAGCCTGAAGAATTGGCCAACATGGATTTGAATTTCATCAAATTCTCCTCATCAGTTTGCAACTTGGCCATCTTTTGCTTAGTGTCGATCATTGCTTGTTGAGGGTCGACCTTTAAGTCGGCTTCCAACTCGTTGAACCAAAATGGAATGTTCTCCAACTTGTCATCCTCTAAGAAAAGACTGGAGATACCGTGAACGAACTTGGAGAAGTTAGGAATCTCCTTGACCAAATGCGATTGCACCAAGTCATCGACCCAACCCAACTTCTTACCCTTTCTTCTGGTCTTGATCTTGATCTCCAATTCCGCGTAAGCAAATTTGACATACTCACCCTTTCTCAACAAAGAGAATGGGTTGTTGACACGTGAATCAATGTCAGTTCTGTGCCATTTCTGAGGGTCTCTGATAGGACGCTGTTGGTCAAAGGCATCTTCACGAATGAAGTAGATGTCGGAGTCGATAACAACTCTGACATTGTCGTCGCCAGGAATTTGGAAAGCAGTTCTCTTGTAGGTGGTTCTAAGACAAGGTTGCAAATGATTCTCCTTGATGTAGTTTTCAATGGAAGCGATGTGCTTTCTGGCATCCTCGATGTCTTTCTCGGATCTTCCCTTCTTAGCTAACTTCTTCAAATATTTTTCGACATCAAAAGAACCGTTGACAAGTGCGTCCAAATGCTTTTCCTTCAAGATAATTTTCTCATCAACATTGAAGGTCTCGGATTGCTTCTCGAATACCTTCTTCTCAATCAGAACCTCGGGCTTGTTGTACAATGGTCCAACCCACTTGAATCTCAAAGTGGAAGCATTAGGAGACTTAATCAACTTGTTGTTATACAAATCGAAGTTCTCGTTGTCAAAGTACAAGCAATTGATTGTTGGATCGTTTTTAGAAAGCTTCGAGTAAGGATCGTCATCATCTTCATCGTCTTCATCGTCGTCATCATCATCGTCCATACCATTTTTTTGGTTGTAAACAAGAACAGGAAGACGACGGAGAATAAGAGCTTTTACCTCCATCAAATTGTCAGGGTGAACCCAGAACTTGAAAGACTTGAAGTCTTCGACAGAAGAATCGTCATTGAAAGAAGACAATTTAGACAATGATTGGTCCATGTTGTAGTTGTCTCTCAAAAATTGGAACAAGGCAGAGATCTTGAACAAAAGAGGAGAGTAGTCTTCAGAGTGGAATGGCAAGTTCTTCAAACGAACGTTCAACAATGGCTTGACTGAGTAAGAAGAATGCAAACGATCGTGCTTCTTAACAATCTTGGTGAAACCAGTGTAGTTCAAACGTTGAAAGTGGTTCAATTCTTGGGCCAAGTTCAAAACGGACTCAAGCTTACTGGTGAAGCCCAGAACATCAAACTCGGCCGATGGGTGTTCAGTAGCAGCTTGCAATTCATTCAAGAAGTCATTCAATTCGTCGAATTTGTTGTGTTGGAAAGTGTAAACCTTCTCCAAGTCGGAGTCCAAAGCAGCAACGAAGTTCTGCTCATCCTTCTCGGTCCAGGCATCCTTTAAGATTACACCCTCTTTCAAGAGTTTCTTCAACTTGATGTAGTTAATGTAGTAATCCTTCCATGGACCATAGATTTCCCGTTGGAGCTTGTTGTCAAAGAGCATCTTTTCAGGAGGGGAACTTGTTGTCGTGGAAGGGTCTTCAGGCATGAGTTAGAAGAACGAAGAGAAGTTAGAAGAGTATTAGATGTGAGTCGGTGTAGGGCACTAGAGACACTACCAGCGTAACGGCTTACTGCAGTACTAGACGATAGATTGCAGGCACTGTCCAATTGTAATGCAGTACGCAACAATTTATGCAGAGGAGATATTACCCAAGTGATTGCGAGATGAGACTGCTCCACGTTGAGGCGAAGACTACGATTAATTAGAGTCAAAAGCTAAATAGATGGGAGCAGCGTGGGCTGCCTCACTCTCATAATTATCAGGTACTGTACATAATCAACAAGTGTAATAAACTTGTGCCCATTTATAAACCCTCATGCATGTGGATTTTGCATGTAGGTTCTCGTTTGTCTTTCTGATAGGTGGACACTGCATATATATTCCTTCTTGCTGCAGGGCTGCAAACACCACTTCAACTCGCCAATGCCCACGTGCTGTGTACCTGACCACTCGGATTCTCTTCGGCTGCAAAATCTTGATTACGATTTTTTTGACTAAGCACAATACATACGAAGATTTTGCCCGTGCAAATTTAGATGCATAGCGGTTTAGAATGTAGTTTAAACTTTGAAAGTGTACGAAAGACAAAAGAATAGCGGTACATGACAGCATTGTTGACGTCTTCGTAAAACATTGTAACTGTACATTTTGAGATAAGTTTAAGGACTTAGATAGTGTGTAGTGGTATTTAACACTTACCGGAAGAGAATCGGAGAAGTCATGCGGGTAATTAGGCTCAATTAATTGAAAGAAAAAACTGGTATAGTTCATCTGAAGTTCCTTCGAATAACGAGTCACATGTTGATTAGAATGCGAAAGGAAATTCGTGTAGATTTGATTTTGTCATGGAATTGCCACTAACTAAACAAATGAAATAGACTTGGAAATTTGAGAAAAAATAAATAGATGACAAGCTTGTGAAAATCACAAAAGAACAAAAGATAAATAATTTAAAGTTAGAATTTTGTTGATTATGCCTTTGAGGACTTGTCTTGGTGAGTTATGTACGAGGTTCAATTATGATAGAAGCTTTTCAAAGCTCGTTGAAAATAGGTCTATTTTCAATAAGCAAAACTGTAATACGTTGAAAATGTTAATTCAGGATAATTCATGGAAAGCTCATTTTTACTGACACATAACAAGTTGTGCTTCCTCTTTCTCTGAATAGAAAAAATCACGACGACAGAAGCTCTTAGAAAATCGATAAAAATAGTCCGTTGGATCCAATTTTGTGTACAACAACTATAAAAAAATCAGTCGTATTGTAAACCATCAAGACTGTTTGATCGTTTGAGATTATCAAGACCTGCATAAGAGTACATCATGTTTCCAAATGTACTCTTTTAACCCGAAACCTGAAACCGAATCCATGAATCATCTTGGAGTCGGAAAATCGCCCCTTGCATCTAAAAATCGTCTTCGATATATACCACCTCATCTAATTAGAAATCAATCAGTTACAACGCATGATTATTCTACCCTCAGCGGTCCATCAACAGATCCTATCCTGAATGAGGAGCTGATAAATGAGACCACTCCTCAACCGAACACTTATTTATCCTCAGATGGAATTGCAACCATTTTATCAACTACTTACTCTCTTTTAGTCATATGTTTTTTTAAATCTCTTCTAGATCGCATGAGACCCAGTTCCACCCGTACGTCTACGCAAACGTCTAGACAAGTGTCTTATTCGAATCTTGCCGCTCTCCAAGATGAGGAACCAAAGAAAGAGATGGAATCGCTATCTGAACGGATTTGTACTATTGCAGAAGAACCAGTACGAAGCGTCCAAACAAATTCCAATAATCTGAGGGCCGCCACGATCTCTGATATTCTTCCTCTGGAATTGTTCGGTCCTTCAATTACCAAAAATAAATTCACCAATTTATACGAATCAATGTTTGAAGTTGATTCTTCTGACGATGAAACCATAAACCTCACGTCTCAATATGGTACTTCCCTAGGTATAAGTGAGGCATCTGATTACAAACCTAAGCTCGGGAACTACGAATCCAGCAATGCTTATGATGAATCATTGTATATTGGTAATTCTATGAACGACATGTCGATTTATAATCTGGCTGTCAACCCCCTTGACACAATCAACACGACCTCTTATATTCTGGAAGCACGTAAAGGGTACGCAATTCATTCTGCCTCTTCTCACCATGCAACTGACTCCATACTAAATTTGGAACCATCTGACGAATATGACAAAATTGTTTCCAAATTTTACACTCCTTTAAAGCCAGTCCCGCAGAAGCAATTTTCTATTACGGATGCGATCATGGCAAGCATACCATCCTCGTCACTCTCGAACTTCTTAAGACGAGAGCGGGAATGTATTCAGGATCTTATCCTGAACGAAAGAAAAGCGCAACTGTCTAAAATTTCCTCGCTTTCTCCACAACAATTGCTGGTGGTGAATGATTATTGGGGTCTGCGCCAAGCCAATGGCCCCATCGTTTCTGCATATTCAATTGATATCACCGTGAGAGACTTGAGCACTTTAGCCGATGGCCGATGGTTGAATGACAACATCATTGACTTCTACTTGAACATGGTTTCAGAACGATATCCTGAAGTTTACTGTTGGACTACACACTTTTTCACCACCATGAAATCGAAGGGATATCAGGGTGTGGCACGCTGGGCCAAAAGAAGAAAAGTAAATGTGACCGAGAAGAAATTGGTTATTGTCCCTATCAATATCATGAGTACACATTGGGCTGTTGCCGTTATTGACAACGAGGCGGCTACCATCTCATATTATGATTCATTGGCATCACAAGGAAACTTGAATGCAGTTCAATTGTTGCAGCAGTATATGATTAAAGAGTGTGAAAGACTACTGGTTGAGCCAAAAAAGTATATTTTGCATGCGAACATGAAGACGCCACAACAGCTGAATGGATTTGACTGTGGAGTCTTTTCATGTACAGTGGCTAAGTTCATATCGGGAAAGCAGCCTCTTACATTTAGCCAAAGTGACATGAAAATAATTCGAAGACGCATGGCCTACGAAATTATTAACAAATCGCTCCTTGAAAATGCTACTTCATCTCACTTATAGTTTGTTGTGTTAAATTAGCTAACTATATAAAGCATACCGAATAAAGTGATTATATACATGGCTTAAAAGCCAAAAAATGATGATTTTGATGAAGATTTTCCACTCGTAAGCTCCTTGACATTTTTCTCGTATTCCTGAACCTTTTGCGTGGAAGCCTTTAGTTTGGTGGATATATACTCAAGGCGTTCCTTGATATAGTTCGCGTCATCCTTGGAGGATAACTTAGAGAATTGGTCCTCCATCTTTGCAATTTTAACATTCTCCAAAGAAATAAGCTGATTATACATTAGCGTCTCGTAGATCTGGAAAATCTTTTCGTCACTCACTAAGTCACGGAAAGCTGCCTTAAATATAGGACGTCCGATTGAAATGGATTTAGTAATTCCTTTATCCCTTTTCAATGATATAATGTCGTTCTTCTCCAATACGTTTAAAGTGTTGATGGTGCTCAGGCTAAGGCCGAAAAGAGGAATTTTGACTAATTCGTTGACCTCGATATTGTCATTTTCTGCCAAAAGTCTAATAAGCTTCCACAACTGTGCTGTGTCCCACGGTGTTTCATTATCAGAGACGCCCACATTGAGATAAAATGTCGAAAGCTGTTCAGAGGCTTGACGAATCATTTCTTTCAAAGCGCTGCCAGGTTCTTCGCCAGACTTAACTCGTCTCACAAAGGCCTGCAAGTCAAGCATACGTCCGCCCAAGGGCTCGAGGCACGTATCAATGCTATCAGCGTATTTGTTCTTAAGCTGCTTGTTCACATATTGTCTAGCACTGTTAGGAGAGGCATCGTCTAAGGAAATGGTCTTGAACACTTGGTTAGGAAGCGCCGCTGTTAAATGCACAGAGCTTCCAGAGTCCAGGGTAATAAAGATCACATGAGCAAGGTTATTTTGGATCAATTGTCCAGCCCAATCAGCTAACTCTTTAAAAACAAAATCGTGCGAACTGTCAGTCTTTCTCATAAAGTTATTAATAACAACCACTGGCTTTACCTCTGGGTGCTGTTGCAAGTAATCTTCTTCCTTCATCTCAATGACTTTGTATTCGTCATCACTATTGCCATGCTCGGCAAGCTTTTTTTGCTGTTGATGTTCAAATTCGCATTTGTAGGCGGAGAAGTCGCTAAGAGAAACTTTGCGTATAGCAGCCTGTGTTAACAGAAGCATGTTTTTGTATTGGGCCTCCTTCGACTCACTAAGACCCGACTTTTGGCCAGTAAGACCTTGCAAGCCTAGATCAATGAATTGAGACACAGTGTTAGTCCACGTGAAAAGAGGGAAATAGCCTAGCTGCCCAGCGGCTGCTTTCAAGAAGAACTTGTCACTCCTGGCCTTGATAAGTTGGGCACAATCAATTTCCAAAATCTTATTTGTCGATTCTCTAGAGTTCAATACGTGTTCCATGACAAACTCACGTTCTGCAGAGCCTTTGGGACCCTTAATTACGATAAACGTGTTTGCGTTCTCCGAAAGCAAAAACTTCACCTCCTTTGCTCTCTCAGAGCGCTCCGACCAAATCATATCAGACTCGACATCGTCAACTTCAACCAGCCGCTTTTGACCTCCAGTAATAGACTCCAATGAATCATCAAGGAAATGGCGGCCGTCACTAAGCCAGGACATCATAAATTTATAGGGCGTGTAAAGGGCTCTTACGAGCCAGTTATTTTTGTATGCTTGCCATCTCTTGATTTTAATTTCGATGAACTGTTGTCTGATAGGCTCGAAAATTAAGACTGCAATGGTAGCTAGGATGGCAAAAATAACCGGAATGGCAATTCTTTGATGACTCGAAATAAATGAAGTGATGTGATTAACTCTTTCCATCGGAATGTATTGCAAATGCAAAGTAGTTTTGTTATTATTGAGTGTCATACCGGTCACACAATTTTTAGCTCTAATGCAAGCATCAGTACTTTTGAAAACCACTTTGGCGAAACCAGTAGAGCTCGAGTATGGAGTAATATCAACGATAAGACCATATCTACGGAACAATGAATATAACTCTTCCTCAGTCAATGCATCACCTTCGATAATGACTTTAAGCTGCAAAGATGGAAATCTGCTCAAATCCTCAATCCATGGCGTGCCTTTCACAAGCAGCGCCTTTGGGGTAGCCAAAAACAATCTTTTAATCGAAGAAAGTGGTCCCTCCTTTTGAGATTCAGCTAAATTTCTTTCAATTGCAGCCACAAGTGCCTTGGGGCTAGAGCTAGGGGGCACAAAGAACTTAATAAATGCGCCACCATCGCGACGCAAGGCTACAAAGCGGTCACATTCAGCTCCTGGAGGTAAACTGTGTTTTTCACTGTTGATCATTGCGACCAATCTTTTTTTCACCTCATCGTCGTCGGAACTGAGGCTCAATGGCTTAAAAAACCATCCCCAGAGATGACTGTAGCTTAATTTGGCAAGCCATCGAGGATAAATGCGATCGATAAACATAAGCACCTCCTTTTGTTTCTGGTAGTCCATAACACCGGTGAGCTCTGCGGAGTTTTCCACATCATTCAAGGAGCTTTCATCCCTTATCTTTTGAACATCCAGAGGCTCCGATTCAGCCTCTTTCTTAAGCAAAGTCGAGATTCCACGGATACTTTGGTTATTAAATACAGCTCTCTTAGCTAAATTGATTGGCAATCCAGCCATTGCAGGCATCGAAGCACCACGAGTTGAATATCTTATTGACAGCAACATATTGAGGATCAATGACTTGTGCTCAGGACTGTGATACTCCTTCAAGAAAATCGATGGAAATAGTCAACTTACAACTGAGATTAAAGTTGCTAAAGAGAATTTAAAGTATGTTGTTGAAGGCGTTGAAGGCGTTTGAAGGCGTTTGAAGGCGTTGATGGAGTTTGAAGGTTGTGTTGCGATAAGGATCTTAATAAACAGAGTAGGCTGCAGAGATCCCCAGAGAAACAGGGGCAATGAAAGCTGCACGGCTTAAATAAAATTGATTTTGAGAGACTCAACTCACGCACTAAAACGTCGCTAGGTGTTTGTTGAGAGATTGCAAAAGTAGAATTTAATGAAATTACATTGAATGCGATTGCTCAATTATATACAAGAGGATGTCTCAGATCAATTGAAGCCAGTCGAAAGACTGGTTTCGACACTACAACGCCACTCGGGCGGTTTTTCCGAGTCGAAGCTAAATTGACCGTGATTACTATTCTTGGCCTCGCTTTGAATCGTCACACCATCTGGGTCGATGTGAGGATCTTCGAAGAGGCCAGATAAAAACTTCTTTGTCCCTAAAAAAAATAAGAAGGAATTAGCATGCTCAGCTGTTTTTCATTGAACTGGAGACACTCTCTATAATTTCTTGAGGCTGAATTTATAGAGAATGGTTCAGAACGAAAAAAAGGTTGAGATAGTACGAGTAAAATGTTTTTCACCCTCGAGGTGCAGAAGTAATACATGAATTTGTGCTATATGCAGGCAATAGGGCTTTACAAAAGGGAGAAGTAAGTATTTCGTCCTTAGAATTTAATTAGCCCTTCTCTGTTATAGCAAAAAAAATTCAATAATTCGTTAACTATGACACGGGATGAACGTTTTTCTTTTAGATCAAATGTGATTAAAGTGAGGTATGGCATAAGGTAGAAATAAGAAGTTTAAAACAAGCTTCGGAACAACAATTGAGATTAGGCATCGCCACATAGCATTCGCATAATGATTTGAATTGAATAAAAATTAATACGCTATAGTTTATATTTTATGTGAAAAATTCGCCTTGAAATTAATGAACTATACGTTGCAAGATTAGTCAAGAACCGGGTCGTCAGGGAAAAAATCATTAAGTCCAAGAGGGCGAACGTCCTTAGCATCCATATCACCACTAACCTTCTTTCTGTTTTTATAATTGGATCGTATATACTGCTTCATAGAGTTAAGGGCGGCTTCACGACACAACTCACGAAGCTCTGACCCACTGAAGCCCTCTGTCCTTCTTACGACAACATCCAAATCAAAGGTGTCATCTAATTCTGCTTTTCGAAGAATTTTAGTGAGAATGGCTTTCCTCTGATCCATATCTGGCTTGCCAACTGCGAATCTTTTGGGCATACGTCTCATAAACGCCAGATCAATGTCATTCTGCCTATTGGTAGCACCCATGACCATAATACGTCCGTTGGACGAAAGTCCATCCCACAATGTCATGAATTCAGCCTTCAACATTGCACTTACCTCATGTTCACTGGATGAACGCTCACGTAAAAAGGAGTCAATTTCATCAATAAATATAATACATGGTTGCAATTTGTTCGCCAAAGAAAATATTGCATTGGCGATTTTGTTGCTTTCTCCGTACCACATATTCATGATAGTCAGCATTCTTATCAGAAGAAAATAGGCGCCACTCTCTTTTGCAATAGCTTTGGCCAACATCGTCTTACCGCATCCAGGAGGACCATAAAATAAAACACCTTTAGGGGATTGAATTAACGACAGGTATGCTGCAAAAAGGTCTGGCTCAGTAAGGGGAAGGATCACGGCTTCATGGAGTTCTTCTATAATCAGCTGTAAACCACCAACGTCCTCGAAACTAACATCCAAATCTTCCGGAAGAACGAGTGCATTTAGAATACGTCTTTCGTATTCGTCAAATTGAAGGTTTTGGAGTGAAGGATCTTTTGAACGGAGTTTTTTAAGCACCTTATTGCTGTTTTTGATGCTATCCTTGTTGCGCCCTCCTTCCAATTCTCCGAGAAGATGGTTAAGTAAATAAAATGTTGAGAGGCCAGCTCCAGTGAGTATGAATACATTTTGAATTAGAGCCAAGTCAATTTTGACCCCCCATAACTCAAGTTTGAACTTTGACATGGTACGAGTGAAATAGGTGTTGAAGGCCACCGAGGTACGGATCAGCTTGCGGGGATAATCATGTGCAAATTAGAATAAGTGAAGGTCGAAGAAAAAAACAAAATTTATTCATATCAAATTATTTTTGCACGGTAGGTTTCTACTAATTTCTGAGGGGCTTCTTTTGTTTTGATCTGATCTTGCGCATGATGCAATGCTATAAACCAATACAAGTCTATGCCGCGTCTTTAGAATATTTGAAGAATCTGCCTTCTTATGCAAATAGCGAGAATCAATACCGAATCTCAAGTAGGATTTAGGATAAAAAAAATACGGTTCCTCGTAAGGGTTGTGGTAGATTTTGCCTCGAGTATCTTTTCAACGTCAAGTGAATATGTGCGACTGACAAAAACAAATCTTTCGTATCTAGCTCATAACATACGAGACTTTTCGCTCAATTTTTTTTTGTTCATTGCTTCTTCGCGCAAATGTGATCTGTAATAGGCTATTAGCAAAACGAATTCACAGAGATCAATTTAATCAATTAGATTAAATCGTTTAATGATTTAAATTTTTTTATATCAGTAGACATTTGATTTTAACTTTTCTTTTCATGGGACGATTTGCCCCGCAAAATACCCCAGGTCATTTTTCACCTGTTCTCGCATCTTTCCAACCTAATCCGCGTTCTGTGAAGCAGACGGATTAGCAAGATTCCTACAACATGAGTTCTAAAAACACACTAAGAAAATATAAAATTGTGTTTCTAGGCGACCAGAGCGGTATGTAATAACACAGTACAAACAACTATGTGGATCGTTGAGCTGAAGCTTTACTAACTCTCCAGTTGGCAAAACGTCTCTTATCACAAGGTTCATGTATGACACTTTCGACGACCAGTATGCGGCCACAATTGGGATCGATTTTCTCTCGAAAACTATGTATTTGGAAGACAATAAAACCGTTCGCTTGCAACTTTGGGACACAGCGGGACAAGAGCGATTTCGTTCGTTAATTCCCTCATACATTCGAGATTCCCATGTAGCAGTTGTCTGCTACGATATTACATCAAAGAAGTCGTTTGCTAGCTTAGAAAAATGGGTTAATGATGTGAGAATGGAAAGAGGAGATGACGTGCTTGTTGTTATTGTAGGCAACAAATCAGACTTGGGCGCCAAACGACAAGTCACTACAGAGGAGGCAGAAGAATTCTGCCGTCTGATACAAGGCAAATTTTTTGTTGAGACTTCAACCAAGGCTAATCATAACGTGAAGCTCTTGTTTCGTCGTATTGCGTCGTGCTTGCCCGAATTCAACGAAACTTCAGAAGCAGAGAACCGCCTGGAGACGGTGGAGGTGCACATCGAGAATCCCCAGGAGTCCACGGGATCTTGTTGCTGATGGTGGGTTGAGGACAATTCATGGTGGCACATTAAACATTTAACACAAGGGCATTAAGGGTAGTTTTTAATTATTAATTACAACGACCAACATATCATCGAAATACAGTTTTTAGCGGAATGCGTAACTTAATGCTATTCGTATAGATATAAAAGCTATTGTACATATATTAGCATATTCTCCTGATTTGAAGATGACAGTATGGAATTTTTGATAATGAGAGTGCTAGTGTGAGGTCATGTGTCACAAGCATGGAGTAATTCAATTCATGGGAAGTAGCTTCCAAAGGGATCACTTTTCTCATAATTGACTCATTTTGTCTAACTCGCTGCAGTCATCTTACTGTAGTCATAATAATATAGTCTTGACCTCACTGAAGGTGTACCAAAACTAAAATCATCTTAATATTCTAATTACAATATAGAGTTCTAAATTGCGAGACCCAAAAACTTTTCCGCTGCTTTTGAACATTTTCGAATAGGGACGGTTTCAAGTGTCTTCGTGTATAGGTGTATTCGAGCTACATCGTTAGCCTCCCATTGAATTTGCTTCAAATCGTCGTTTCGTAGTGTCTTGGTCAAGGCAGGAAATTATTGGAGCAATTTAACCATGTTTATCTATTTTTTTGGGATTGTACTAGAGAGTCAAAGACACTGCGCTTCATAAGGAAATGACTCAGGCCCAGCCTCTGATACCTAGCGGTCACTAAATTGAATGGCCTCTTATTTGAATAGTATGAGCAAGTTTAGTTTTTCGTTGACAATTATTGCGACTAACCCTTTATTTGCCTGCATCAGAAATCTTAGAATATGTTTAGAAAGTTTTGGATTAGCGGATCTTTGTGTAACACTTCAAGAACGGAGGAGCGTGCGGATATGACTGATCTGTTCATTGACCTTTTATTATTGAAGTTGGCTTAGGAAAATATCGGTTAGGTTAATTTCAGTTCAGGCCTGAGTCTTCTGTTATTGAGCGTCCACATCTTGTTTTCCACGACTCTTGACTATAGAGCGTTATGCATATGTGAAGAATCGCAATTTCAATCAAGCATGAAATTGAGTTAAAAATTGTCTATTTAATTTGATATCATTGTTTTCCAAGTATATATAGGTTAATTTTTTCCATTGTCGAACAAATATGTTATCTCCGGTTATCCCCGTGCGCCTGGATTTACGATGAAAAATTACGACAAGCCACCTCAAATTTGTAAAGGGGCAAAACAGCTGTGAATTATCGCGAGGGTACCTTCCTCTTATGTCTACAACAGCAAACATGGTATTTATGAATTTCGGAAGAGTTACAAGTTTTGTTTTATAAACGATCAGCGGCATTGAAAAGTCTCGTCCTTCCGCCTGTTTACGGAGTGAGGTCCAGGTCAAGCTTGCAGACGTCAAAAGCCCCTAGATCATGCTTGTACAAAAATCACGCAATTCCATAATCGGAAGTCCTTGCGATCAATAGGTTATATCAACGACACACTATTATAAAGTAGTTAAATGTGACAGCATTCACTAATGCATACCTCTTGCAGCTTACTGTATAGGACTGTAGCTTTTCGGATGCCCGAAACAATCCTACAGCGTGGTGCATGTAGTGATAGTTAGCCGCTATGCAAAGGAATCGAACGGGGCTATATTCTAATGAAAAGGCCTTTTTATTGTATTAGATACGATTTAAACAGATCACAAAAACATTTTTTCTAAATCTTTCGAATACATATGTTAACGGATAAACTGCTACCTCAGTCGGAAGTGCTTGGCAATCACATTCGTGATATTATGTATGCAAGGCTGAAGCACAGTTCCCAACGTGGAAGACTGTTAGGAACCTAGAGCACGTTTCTTTAAGACTTAAAATTTTAGCCGCGCAGCCTGATGAGCCGAGATTTCTTTCGGTATTCACATCGAGTCTATTTGAGGTCAAAGATGTTTGGCAATCACAAATCAGGGAACGAGTAAGCAGATGCGCTTCGTTGAAATGACCTTACGGTGGCCTATCTTGTGATTATTCATCATTCGTAGCTTATTTTGTATTGGAGCATGAGGTACTTCAACATCTATGACATGAATCACTACGACACATTGCGATGTTGATAATCATTGATCACACTTACTCCTCAAGTCTTTGTATTCAAACTAGACAGGCAAATGATAGAACTACAGCAACGGTTGATTACCCTTCACAGTGTTAACAAAATTAAAAAATCGTAATTGAAAGTATCATCTAATTGGGCATAGTTGCTTTTCCGCAGGAACTTTTTATCGAGATAATTGCCTGCCTTCAGAATACCGATGATGGATACATAAGGTTCGGGCTTATATGGTTTATTCACATTTTCCGCATTCAGACTAGTCTATTAGGAACTCCAAAACAAGGAGGCCTCCGGTGGCGCGAATCATCGGGTCACGTTTGAAGCTTTTCAAAAAAAGAACTCGATTCTCTTTCTTAAAGTTCAAGTCAATATAGTTACGTTAGCTTTCCGGGATGAGGTGATCTAAGGCTCATAGGGCGATTAATCTCAACCCTGACCTACCTCCCAAATCAAGTGATCTATCTTATAGGTGCTCTATGTCAAAGTGACTTTGACAGCGAATTCTGAGGAGGATTGCGGCTAGACTGAAGGCACAATAACATGCATGAGGGGTACTTTGTCTTCTGCATGGTATCTAATATGCTAAGCTGTCTAAATCGGAAGGTGTACTTCCGTTTTATATGCCGGTTGAAACTATCTCCGACGAGATGCCCCTCAAATAAACTGTGCTATTGTGTTATGCATATATCTAAATGTATTGGTTTCAACAAACAACCCTTAGAAAGAATAGAAGAGTTTCAAGTAAAGAATATTTCGAAATAGGGGCAACAAAGTTAGAAGCATTAAGCTGCGCCTTACGCGAATGGCTCTATGTGTCAAACTTGACGCAGAATTGGTGATTCCATACAATAATGTACAAAACGCCGAATGGAAGATGAGAGGCTGATAAGGGGGAAACGCATGTTAATGAGACGCACCAAATAGGCTCCGTAGGGTTTGAATGCACCTGGTGCAATTCGGTTTTGCACGCCAAGCCAAAAGGTTGGCCGTATCAGGAGTAGAAGTGGTGCATATAAAATTGAGAATGGGCAAAAGGCGTTCTTTCGGCGTCCTCCCCGGATTGAGAATGCTGCAGAACCTGTGTCTACAGAAAGAAAATAAGGGGTTGTAAGGTCAATCATCGTTATGCATAGCGGCTCAAGCGGCTTTCTTAAATCCCAATTGCGCTGCTAACGTAATGTCTATCAAACGAAAGGGGCAAGCTTTCTCAAGGTAACGCTCACTTGAAACAACTAAATATGGAAGCAACAATAAAACACCGTCTCTTCATTCTCTTTTTTTTTCTTAAAATAGCTGGGGCATAATTTATTTTATTCGCTATTCCGTCATAACATCACAGCAAGTCAGACCTCTTTAACACTTCTCCCAACAAAAGAGAGGCCAACATTCGCAATGAGAAATTAACGATATACAAGCTAGATCTATTGAGTAATATTAACATAAACTTTAGTGACTTGCACGGCAGATGATATGCAAAGATCGGCGAAAGGGAATAACGATTTCTCAACGATACACGGGCGTTTCTTCAACTCGCCGAATAGTCGGCGCTTAAGAAGGCTGAGCACCAGATCATGAATAAGACGCCTCACAAAGAGTCTCGAATACGCAATGCTTGCATCGCCATAGGGCTTGTTAGCTCTTGTTTAGGCCGCAAAAACATCTGAATAGCAAAGGCTTATTTTGTATTAAGTTTAAGTATTGTTACACAGCAAGAGGAACCCAAAAAACGTTCTTGAAGTAATCTATAAAATGCAACAAATAAAAAATATATGAGCCCCGACATAAAGTTAACCCTGACAAACTACTTTGTAAACAAGTTAGATCTACCCATGCAAAGGTCGTTGCGATCTTTCTTTTCCAAATTAACAGATTTCTTAGTGCTGGTTAATTAAGAATGTCAGTTTTCCAATTGGTAAATAAACTCACAATTGTTGCCTAGTGAAAAAAATACGGAATACTGAGTTTGAATCCGAAATCAACATCGTGTTGATGAAGACTGCCAAGACTAGACTTACAATGAGGAGCTAAGGGTGTGCCCTTTTAGTCGGAATGTCCGTTTAGTCTCATAGACCTAGCGATAATAGACTCAGTTAATTGGTATCATCTCTTCCTTGCAAAAGTCTTGCAATAAAAAAATAATTATCAAGAAATCAGCAGATCTGCAGAGCCTGAAACATATATCCGCATACAATTTAGAGCTAAATAGGATTAGATCAATGAAACTCAAAAGCATATGGACTTTAGCAAGAATTTGATATAGACGTTAAGTACCTTGAATTTGAAGTCAGCATGTACAAATAAAGGAGCCTGCAGCCTACTGAGAAAAAAAAATAATTGTTATGCATTCAAGTTTTTTAAACTATTCAATGAACATAACCATAGATGAAGTACAATCTAAGGCGCTAAAATGCCATGTCACCATGTTATCACAGCTCCTGCGTGGCCATAGAAGCTGCCAGTGCTTACACCGAGGGAATGTTTCTACAGCGGTAAAAGGTCTCGCAAAAGCAACTCATTTGGAGCCTTAACTGACAACAGAAACCCAAAAAAGCTCAATTGTATAATAACAAACCTGAAGACTTAAAGCCTCTGTTTTACATATAAGACTCTAGGCATAATTTTAGATGCTCAAAATGGAAAAAGTAGGCGGAGTTTTTAGCTCAATCAGAATGGCCGTCTCCGTAAAATGCCAGCTATGTTTCACATTTCACAAATTAATTGATCGCCATTTCACCTTTACGAGACGCCCATAAGCTCTGTTTTGCGCACTTGTCAAACTAAATACTTTCTTTTGACTGCAAAAAGCGCAATTTATGGGCGTTGTTGCAAGGTATCTCCTAAAGAAATGACCAAACGGGCAAGAATAGCTTCAAAAGAAGTGTTCAGGTCGACATCAAACTGAAAAAGGGATCGTGCGCATAGACGCGCAGTCCTATGCAAGAGTCCATGTTGAGACACATGTCCTGGGTTAGTTGCACGGTTCGATTTAAAGAATACGAGCCTCTACGGTTAAATCCAGCGGTATTTTATTCCGCGGGCCATATTGATTGGTCACTTGCAGTATTCAATTCGTACATATAAAACAGACACAATAAATGTGTATACTGCGGCTGAAAGCAAGCTTTATTCCGTCGTACCATAGAGATACCCGAGGCGTTTCGAGCCGCTAAATATTCTTGCCCGCGAGCGTCAAAGGATCATAATGTATGACGGTAAAATAGTAGCAAATGTAATATTCCTTATGATCAATATTATAGAGACGACTGGAAATTTTGTGCAAATACTGAAGAAATACAACTCTGCGTCTTTATGTCCGGATTTATCTCCAAGGTCTACGAAGCGGCAGTATTCCTGCTCAAAGCGCAAGCCGTGTCAATGCTAGTGTATTCATGTTGAAGTTAATATGCCGTACTTAAGTGTAGATGATAAGGCTGCAAGGCAAACCATGTACAGTAGTTCTCACTGGCACGAATGCTAAATTTTCATATTCATGCAGGCACTCTATGCACATCGCAGGTTTTCAATTCTGGGAATTTAAAGCAAGTAGTGACAATCTGCATCCGGTGAAAAATGGTCCGGCCTAGCTGTGTGCATTTTACTGTATTATAACCTTTGCTATTAATTGCAGAATGGATTATTGCCCGTTATTACATGGCAATGGCCCATTCTACCATCATCGAAATGAGAATTAATGACATGTTTTTGTTCGGGTGCCTCTAACACAGATATATTTACTTATATTGAGTGGAATGCATCCGTGCAGGGTGATCCTGTAGTGCCAAAGGTAAAAAGAATTCCAGTGGCGTCTTTCCACTGTTTCCATCATATATACGATAATCGCTGTGCATCTATACGGCATATAAGGCAACTACACTAACTCAGACCAATGCACCACTTCACGTTCCCCTTCCGCCCTGGTCAGGCGCTTAACCATAATTATCTACACGACGCCAAGGTTCGTTTTAGTCAGGCCCTGTCCCCGCCCCACACAAGGTTAGCGATCTAATTTACTTATTTACACGGATCGAGTATACAGTGCCATTACTGAAGCACGGTAGTTAAAAGGATGAGTTTCGCCGTTATCTTATACCGAAGATTTTGGCCCTAGCCCTGCTGAAATTTAAACATCATTTCTCCTACTGAAATTGTTTGTTAACTAAATAACCGATACTCGATACTCTTGTATTGAAATTTCCTTCTTGACACATTATTCTCAATACATCCAACACTCCTGACACACAATTAAAGTGGCAGAGTTTTTCGAACGAGAACAATCTTCTAATTTATTGGAACTTTGGTTCATCCGGCCACTCTTTATCTCTTTATCTCTATTTAGAGTCATTGGGGAAGCATATCTCCTACATTCACAAAACGTCCTACCGAAGCATTTCGAATCTTTGGCTGGCGGCAAAAAAGAAACACTTCTTGGCATACAATAAAAACAGGTCGTCGACACACATATTGAGTTGATCAAATAAGTTAGGCTTGCAGACACAGTCCTTGTATATTGGCTCTAAACCATGTCAAGGGATCCAAAATCGAAAAGAAACCCTAAAGGCCGGGTGTTTCAATGTACTGGGTTTCCAAATTGTAGCAAGTCGTTCACTCGCTCTGAACATCTTGCCAGGCATAGGAGAAAGCATACCGGTGAGAGACCATTTTCTTGCTCGCATTGTTCAAAGAACTTCTCCCGTCTAGACAATCTTCGTCAACATAAGCAAACTGTTCATGCGTACGAAAATTATCTTAAACTGCGTAGTTCCACAGTCGTATCTGCGCTGAATGAGGAACCTGCTGAGATCTCTACTAAATTTACGCCTATGGAAATTACTGAAATCGTGACATTGGGCGGCGATGGCAATGCCTCTGTGGGTTGCAGCAAAGTGTCATCTCGATCACCTCATGATGCCACGAATTCTTCTTCAAATGTTAATTCTCGGCTACCCTCTGTTTACGAAGGAACCAGTAATCTGTCTATACTGCTGATGTCTCTGACAATGCTGGCAGTTCTGGGTAACCTGGTGCAACTGTCATCGCTGTCTATTCTGTCTCAGTCATCTCCTGTTACAGGGCCATCTATGTCATTCTCTAAACCAACCAGTCTACCACCAATGGCAGACAGAGCATCTGCAACGCAATTTGCCCATCATCAACTACAAACCTCAGTGCTTTTGACGCCACCCATGGTGGACCCTGCTTCAGGAATTCCTCCCGTCTTTGCTTTTGGACCGCATAGCGACATGCTGAGCCATCCGTCAATGCAACAATTTCAAGCACAAAACTTTAATATGAACAAGTCAAGTTCAGGATCCTTTGATCAAAGAAACATGGCATTTGGTACTTGGTCGCCTAATTTCGGTGCGAACTACTCTTCTCTCCGTCACACTCCAGTTACTCATCAACATTTCATTCCAATTAATAACCATATCTCCAATGCATCATCAAAAAATTATTCGGAGGCATTTCCTATGACTAGTCAGACCAGGGAGGTACCTCAGCCAACTGCACCTGCTGATTGTTCTTCGGCATTCTCAGATAGCCGTGGAAAGCTTTCCGTTCAAACACGTTTGCCATTTCTTGACGGAGTTTACAAGCCGTATTTGGTACCACAAAGCTCATCTGCACTCTCGCCATTATTTCGCCAGTCTTTTAGCTCAATGGTAGTATATCCCCCAAAACAAGCTAATACAAATTTCACGCAAGGAAGTGCTCCTAACGAGGTCAAGATGCAAGATACGAGCCCGGTACAACTGCATACTACAGGAGTGCAGATTA
Organism: Australozyma succicola; assembly: GCA_030563905.1. Taxonomy (NCBI): domain Eukaryota; kingdom Fungi; phylum Ascomycota; class Pichiomycetes; order Serinales; family Metschnikowiaceae; genus Australozyma; species Australozyma succicola. Next base: position 228,382 of record JAJMKM010000012.1, on the reverse strand, counting down.
GTCAGGGCTCTAATACTCAAGTTCCTCAACTACTATCCCCGAAGGAACCATGTGCTGTGCCTTTGCAATCACAGATTTCAAGTCCATCGGGGCAGAAAAGAAGCTGGCTTCAAGACATGCTTAACAACGCTGATGATGAATCTACGAACAGTGAAAGTTCCCCTCTGTCAGCAGTGACTAGAGCTGCACCTGCTGCTATTACCTCGTAAGTTACTATATCACCTACATTCTTTCATACGGCTTTACTAAAACCACTGTTATTACTACGGGTTTTCTGTCGACGAGAGTGCTTTTGGACAAATTAACCCATCCTAAGCCAAAGCCAAAGCCAAAGCCAAGAAATCATATATAGTCTTACAGTTTTACGTACTTCATAATAGAAACTAAAGATTTTTTAGATTTATTTAATTTCATTCAAAATTTTCTCAAATGCTCTTCCTGATGAAAATGGATATCAGATCATCATGCGTGCATTAAACTCCTATTTATCTCCGTATGTCAATGAACGACGCAAAGGAGAGAAGCCGCACTTGGCCGGCGCGCAGTGACGGCTCAACGTTACCAAGCTTTGAAGAAATCGAAACCCATGTAAGTGATGCGGCCCAAACCAAATTTTCAATCTGTCTTGTATCCTTGAAATTTAGCTCCTCGAACGATTTCAGCATATAGTGGTTAGCCCCAATCACAACTATTTAGCTGAGGCTAGACTAAGACTATTAATATTGGAATCTCGAATTCTTTGAAGAGGGTTGCGAAACTTCCATCAATTAAACATAATGCATCTGAACTATGGGGCGTATTACGTCAAAATATTGCTTGAGCCGCGGGCAAGCAGAGCTACAACATAACGGCACAGTGATGTGATGAAGCATTACTCAAATTATGCTAGCAACCTATTCATGACTTGGAGAAGTTTAGACGAAGAGAATACTGAAAATATGAGTCTAAAAATACCATGCGAATTTGCGAACCTAAGTGGAAGCACTTAGTTTGAAATTAGAAATGAAAAGCGATATGGTGAGATGGCTATCCAAAATCTACTTACAAAAAGCTTAATAATCTTCATCGAGCAATTACATTCCATTTTGTCATCGTCTTACCTATTGACTTCAAAAATCTTATTGCACATGAACCACATAGCTCAGTCCAACGATCTGTCGCTAAGGGTGCACTTTTGTAGTCTGTCCTCATTCACGGTATATTCCATCAAGTTTTTCAAAATTTCAAGTTGTGCTCCTAAGCGATTTATCATTGGCAGCTCAATTAGTTCTTCAGTTACAGCGGTCATGGAGTCGGTAAGCTTTTGAAGACGCCCTAACTTCTCTACGTATTCGACATGCGCTTTCCATATGTTTGCCTCTGCTTCATTACGCTGAGGCAAAACTTTAGAACGGATATCTTCAATCATTCGAAGGTTTCGAGTTGAGAATTGCTGGGAAAGCCGTGGTAATATTACTCGAACTAGTAGCAGCTCGTACCCGGAGAGGATTTTCATGAACTTCTGGTTAGCATTTGTTTTTTTCTTTTTTAACACCGATAGTCTGAAGTTGTCTTGTAGAAGCTTACGGATTTGATCGCTCTTTATCATTTCGAGTTTCGGCTCATTCATAGGATCTTCAGAAAGTAAAGCATTATCTATATAGTCTCGCAAAGTATCTGAGCCAACCTCCATTTCGTTTGACTTTTGTCCAGTTTTATTATCATCGTTTTTTTCGTTGTGTATTTGGGGTCTTTCAAATTCTGCTTTTGTAGGTTCCTCTTTTAGACTTGACGTGTCGCTTTTCTCAATAATACATTCATTAGGTTTCACCGGTAGAGCTTCAGAATCCAAACTATAATCTTCCACTGGTTCGTTTAAACATGTGTTATCGCTTGCTAGAATATGTGGGTAGGCCAAGTTCACATCTATGATCTTCGCTATACGGGCCACAAGATCACTATTTTCTTCCACTATACGGTCAAACTCATTTAAGGATCGATAATACGGTTCGTAATTTTCGGTGGGTAGCGCAATTCGATCTGTAGCCATGATTTATCGAGATCAATATATGATATCTGAAACCCACAAGAGATAGTGCACCACGTGACCTGATTAGGACGATCGATTCCGTTTGTCTTCAATATACATATCTGTCAGTATTAATTAGAACATTATGCATCTCGCCTTTGATGAAGAGATTTTTTGGTAGAAATTTGCATCTTACACATATTGTCCGCCTAGAGTAATAAGAACCCACAACAATTACAAATCAATATTAAGTAAAACAGTAAGTAACTTCCTTATTTGTAGGTCATCAGTAATCAAGTATGTAGATGTATATCTAAGTGTATCTTTGCAGCACCAGGGCAATCTTTCGCTCCTGCTTTCCTTTCTTCATAGCCTGCTTTAAAGCCACCGAGTCTAGCGGGTCTAGAAGTTCAAATGAACATAGTAATTCCTCAGAAACGCTCATAACAGCACCCCAGTTATCAAACTCTCCACAATAGTTAGGCGCGCTAAAAACGGTGACCAAAGTTCGATCATTGAAGAACTCGTAACCATCTTCTACCACCATGTGCGCTCGACAAACCAAATCGAAACCGAATTTTTGCAAAAATTTGTTAATAGCTACTTTCGAAAACACATAAGATACCCCTCTTTCGTTGTCTTCCCATTCATTCATGGTATCCGCTGGATCGGACCATAGTAAGTCATTAAGTAAGCCAAAGTCGGGAACATCAGTTGGACGTGCGATATTTCTAATCTCATCCATGCTATTAAGGACTGGTGAAAGACCCCCATGGACACAGAAAATCTTGCCGGCCACAATGGCTGCTATAGGTAAAGTATTAAATGTATCGATAAACAATTTCCATGTTTTAATATTACATCTTCGCTTACACTCGTCGTAAAACCCATAAACACGAGTAACGTTAGCGCATTCATGATTTCCGCGGAGAAGGAAGAAATTTTCTGGGTATTTGATTTTGTAACAGAGAAGAAGGAGAATTGTCTCTAAAGACTGTTTGCCTCTATCAACATAGTCACCTAGGAACAAGTAGTTTGTCAGTGGAGGGAAGCCACATCTGGTGAATATACGAATGAGATCCAAATACTGGCCATGAACGTCTCCAACCACCTTCACAGGTGGAGAGAGCTCCAACAATGACGGCTGCAGCAAGAATAATTCTCTAGCCTTCGCGCAAACTTGTTGGATCTCATGGTTTTTCAAGCAGACAAACTTAGTTCTCTTTCCTGAGTATCCTGCGTCGAGAAGTCTCTGGATGAAATTCTCTATGTCAATGATATTTCCGGCCTGCGGTTGTTCGCCAAATAGCTCCGTTGCCCTAGACGAATTTCGACGTGACAGAGATGAAAAGCTGGAGAGCGAGCGTCCAGATCTTCTTGAAGATATTGAGATAGCATCGGACTTATCCTCGTTGCCATTTGAGCCGAGGCCGACTCCAAATCCGGAATCTGAACCCAGGGGCGTTGCATATCCAGCAGAGCGATTTGAGTGATTCGTAGAAGAGCGAGAGAGTGGAGAAGTTAGATCCTCAGTTCCAGATAATTCGTCAACAATATTGAGTCTCGCGCTCGTGTCTGTGTCATTTGTGTTCCGTCTGATAAGAATTGGTTCCTTAGGGTCCATAGACAACATCGACGCATGAACGCCACCAGAAGTGACGTCTGGAGAATCATCTCCAGAATTATCGGGGTTTCCTACCGGTAGAGATGCTGTTGAGCCCTTTCTGCTCAATGTGCGAGGTGTATCTTTGGTCAGCTGATTGGATAGCGAAACACGAGACCGAATCAGGCGTGAAGACTTCACCGAGTTACCAGTATCCGTCCGAGAGAGCGGAAGTCCATTCTTTGACTTGGAGGGGCTATTTCCCATCTCGAGTTATTGTTGATGGCAGTGACCGAAGTTGATTATGGCGGTTGAGTTGGACAGCTTGTGGGGAGGCTGGGACTTCTAAAATTATCGAAGGATGTTCTTGGAGGAATGAATGATGGAATTAGAAGCAGTCCTGATGATAGTGATGGTGTCGTTCGAGAGAGGGGCCGCAAAAAAATGATGGCTGCAAAAGAATTTTTGATGGCGATAGAAAAGCAAAAGTAAATTGGGCCTGGACTTTCTGAGGCACTACGTAGAGTCATCACGTGATGTAGATAAAAATCCATTCGATTTATGTTTCAATCAAACATCCAGGGTCTAAGATGAAGATTTTTTATATAATTTGTATTTATTAAAAGAGATTCTTATTCACATAATTGCTTGGCTAGCTCACTCAGGGACAATTGTGTTTTATTGCCAGAGCTGGTAAGCAAAAAGCCACCAACGATATAAAGACAAACGTGCAGTTTTCGAAGATTCAAGCTGCTAGAATTCAAACATTCATAAAATACTATAAAGTTGCAATTGGCCTGTTTGAGCATTTAAACGCTTCCATGCTACAATATTCTAAACCATGAAGCTTAGGAAGAGCCCTTAATTGCAGTCATTGTCAAATTCGCAATAATTGTTAATGTGATACAGAGAAATTCAGTTTGTAATACCAGTTATTAACCTTTAAATGAGATGAAAGATTTGTTCGATTTTCCCGCAATTCGCCCCGCGAGATCCTTGGCACGAGGTTATTTAGACGTGATAGAAGTTCATTTCTTCACAATTTTCAAAAAATCGACTTTGAATCGCATAATCAATTGAAATTTTATTATTAGTTTTTGGATGCGTATTTTCTTCTACCGATCAAAATGCTTTTATTAATGGAGTGGCGAACGAGTGTCCATAAAGGATATTCAGCGAAGAATTCATAAGAGACAGAGAAGAGATTAGTTTCAACATGATTCCTAAAAGATAACTCCGGTGAGTTTAGTCCAATAATTTGCATGTAAATAAGATGACTACAAACCATAACGAACAATGACTAGCGGCAATCAAAAAAGAGGGGTTATAAGCTGTTCCAAAAACAGATGTTATACATCATATGAGCAGTTCCTTCTGTGCAAAGAAATTATTCTTAACTGATTATAGGCTGGCAGGATCTTTTTTACCGGTGGCCGAGCCCTGGCACTGATGTTACTAAGCAAATTTTGCATTCTAGAAGCCCTTTTTTGGAACTGATATCAACGGCACTTCTTCACGCTAACAACTTCCACCTTCCTATTTCGTGTTTTGATGTAGTGTGACGAGCATAATTCGCAGCTTCGACCTGCCGGAACAAACGCCCCTCAATCAGCGGCACCGCACGGCTTCAGGAACCGCTAGCTTAAGCAGCCCATTTATCACAAGAGTTCAAAACCAGGTTACCTAAAAAAAAGCGGCATCGCGCACCCTATGACAATCCGTTTACGCCTGCATTCTCATATCTACAACTACAGAAAAGATTCTGCAGTCCCCGATCGAAACCGCTTCGGCCCAATATAATTTCTTATCAAGCGGTGCGGGTCCTGCACCCGAAAGTGGTCTCCCCCCATATAAATACCCCCAGCCTGTTCCCGGCACACTCAAAACAGTAATTCTAGAAATCCTTCTTTTTAGAAAACGTCTTTTTTCGAAAATCCGCACCGCAGCTTTTCGAATCCCCGCCCGTAAACCCTATTCTTGTCTGTTACAACTCTGCTTCTTGTAGCTGCTTTCTGGAACTTTAAGACCATCTCTTATCGCAACTGGAACTGTTATCTGACTCAAGCTTGAAACACTTCTCAAACGGTTACGACGTAAACAACACCTTTCAACCAAACTCCGACACTTTCTTCTTTGAGTATGATCAATCATGTTTTCCGTTATGCAAGAAGACCATGAATCTGCTTTTAAGCGAAAACCACGACTGCTTCAGTCTCAGGGTGGCAGTTATGGATGTAATCCAGGCCCCCTGAGACTGATTCTTTTCGACAACAACAACAACAACAATAACAACAACAACGTTGACAGAAGTACCTGCAACAAATTGCAAAATATCTCCACGTCTCCAGTGCTGATCCTGGACTATCATCGTGTGGCCAAGACTCTCGCATTGGCTTTCGACAAGGACCCTTTTTGCAACTACGTCCTCAATACGCGCATATCGTATCCTGCCAGTGAGAAGAAGGCTATACGTAGAAAGGAAGACCTCATGTTATCCTTCTTTGAATACTATGTCTACGAATGTATGTCGCTTGGCGGATTAGTCGTTGTCATCAAAGACAACAATTTAGAGCTGGAACTCATTCAACAAAGATTGAAACCCCTGGCATTATCTCGTGTTCCTTTCTTGGGTGTTGCATGTTGGAACAAATTGATTTATGATACTGAAGAGGAGTGCTTCGACTACCCTCACTCATTACCTTCGTTTGCCAATATGCACCCAACATTTCTCAAGTTCAACTTGTTCAAATCTTTGGCAAGATGTCGTCAGAAGGTGCTGAGGTGTGTTACTAGCCAATTGGAGAATGAGCGTGACTCTGTCTTAGATCGAATGCTCGCCTCTGGCTCTTCCATCACGAAGAATGACCCAATTTGGTATTTGAGTGATATCGGCATCCTCCCATCGATGCAGGGTCAAGGTTTGGCCAAGAAGCTTATGAATCATTGTTTGGAAAATTACATGCTTGATCACTGGTGCTATTTAGAGTCGTCCAACCAGGCAAACCGTGCGTTTTACGAGAAAATGGGCTGGACCTTGATGAATACGTTCGAGGTGGATGAGGAGATGAGCGAAGGATCTTCGGATGAAGGAGAGCTAAGCGCTCTGCCTCCAAAGTCTCGTAGAGGTTCTTTCGGTCTGTCCCGAAGGAAGCCTTCTCCTCCACCATCACACGAGCCATTATTCATGGACTCGTTTGTGTTACGCCCAACTAGAGGTACCTAACTGCGATGACAAGATGCGCCAGTATTCATGATGTAATTTTTCAACAAAATGCGTAGAGTTTCCACTTTTTTTACAACAAACATTTTACCGGAGGCTCGAAAATTGGCTGCATGTATTATCAATAAATTTTTTTCAACAAAGCATAATTGTGTTCTTAACGTAGAGCGCCGCTAGCAGAGGTTGAAAGGTCATTCGGATGCTGTTATTTCAATGATGGGGTAGTCTCCTCATTTACTCGTTGTTCCTTTCTCTTAGGGAATGCGCGTTGTAATCGGGCGCCCGCTATTATCCGACCCCTCTTGCTCTAATGCGATTTGTGTACTGACATGTGCAGGCTCAACCGTTTCCTTGTTTCAGATAGAAGCCTTGGTCATTCAGCTCACCGAAAAACAGAAGATTAGTAACGTATCTATTTGCCAACGAAAATCTCTTTCGTAATCCCTATTAACGCGGCCGGCTAGCAAAACACTTAACGCGCTCGCTCGGGATAGCCCTCCGCTTCATTGTCGCCACTCATATCAACCTGCAGACAGCGGCTTGTCAATTCGACCCTCACAGCCGGTGGCACCTTCCCTTGAGAGCCTCCAAGCTTAATCTGCCACCTTCTCTCGCGCTGTATTACCCACGGGGGACATCCTCCGACAAAGTACACCGACGACGAAAGTTTATAAATACTGAGCCGTCAGCACGCTCCTTCATCGTAGCCACATTTTAACCCCCACTTAAACTTTTATTCCTCGTTTTTTCGTCAGAAAATAAACATGTCTAGTATGTATCCATGCGATGATCATCACACTGTGTCTCACTTTAATTTACTTTGTCGACTTTGAATTACGCATTGAGGCAAGTTGTTCAATTCGTCAGTGACAGGATATTCCGAATAATAGATATCTCCCAACGCATTGAAATTAGTTGCGAAACTCATTGTTATCTATATATTTCTATATCCTTGTCTGGAATAACCCTTATTTCTACTTCCGCTACAGTAAATGGCTTGAACACAATATTCTCTTCTCTCTAAATTCAATCACAGAGCCCGTTGAATACTAACTTCAGTTCAATACAAATTTCACCCATCTAAAAAGGCTGCCATCATCACAGCTCCATTCTCTGGCGGTCAAGGCAAGGGAGGTGTCGAGCTCGGGCCTGAATATATCTTGAAGCACGGCTTCAAAGAGCAGGTCGAGGGCTTAGGCTGGGAAACTACAGTGGAAAATCCATTGGAAGGTAAAGATTTGGAGTCTGGTAAATCTGACCAGAAGGATGCCTACAATATTAAGAACACCGCCATTGTTAATGAGTGTAATAAGCTGATCTTCGCTGCTTGCATCAAAGCTAGAAAAGAAAACAAACTTCCCATCACAATCGGTGGAGATCATTCAATTGGAACCGCCACCTTGGCTGCTGCCTTGGAATGTGATCCAGACACGTGTATTCTTTGGATTGATGCCCATGCTGACATCAACACTCCTCAAAGTACCGAATCTGGTAATTTGCATGGCTGTCCTGTCTCATTCCTCATGGGAATAGAGAAGGAGACTTATCCTCCTGACTTCGACTGGATTCCAGCCAAGTTGAAGTCAAATAAGATCGCATACATCGGCTTGAGAGATGTTGACGCTGGTGAGAAAAAAATCTTGCTCGAGCACAATATCCCTGCATTCACCATGTACCACGTTGACAAATATGGTATCGGAAAGGTTGTTGATTTGGCATTGGATGCAATTAACCCTGACCGTAAGTTCCCAGTTCACATGTCATACGATGTAGATGCTATCGACCCATCTTTTGTGCCTGCCACCGGAACTCGTGTCGAAGGTGGATTGACCTTGAGAGAGGGTTTATTCATTGCCGAGGAGGTTGCTCAAACAGGACTTTTGGCATCCTTAGATATCGTCGAGACCAATCCTTTGTTGGCTGAAAACGACACTCATGTTTTAGATACTGTCAGCGCAGCTTGTGCCATTGGCCGCTGTGCTCTTGGTGAGACATTGTTGTAGAGGCTCAATTGGGATCAAGGGAAAATAAAATTTTGGGAATATAGATCATAAAATAAACGCATGAATTATTTGAATAACTAACTGTAATTTAAGGCTTAGGCTCCAATACTCAATTGACATCATGAGAATAGAGCTAAAAGCGGAAATTAACTGAAGCAATCAACAAAAATGGCTGCTATTACAAAATATTACCCTCAATTTTCTAAATAAGAAAATAAATTTTAATAGTTCTGTGATGTAAACGCGCTGTTCTAAGCATCGCTGGAGCTTCAAGCTGCAGTCCACGTTTCATATTTCCAAAAGAGAAAACGTGCTGCTTCCACGTGGAGGCAATACCGGCGCCGTAATTACGTAAGAGTAGATTGAGATACGTTAGACTAAATTGAAGTAACAGGCATTGCGAGCCCGGGCATCAATTTTAAAACTCTTGTCGACCCTTTTTATATTTTATGCGACAGATCATGTGCCGTGTAAGGACAATGATATCCTAAATTGGGCCCCTGTTGTATAACTCCGCCGGAAATTCTATAAAAAGTTTGAGAGATGGAGTAATTTAATGAACACTTTTCGAACCGAGTATAACTGGAAACGTGCGTTTTTAATTTCGTCTGGCGTCTTTTTTGTTATTTGTACTAGATTTCGTCTCGTCTGGCTTATTACCTGATCTAAACACGACCCCAACGCTTCGGTCCGATCTGTATACTGCCGGCTCGAACGGCTTACCTATAATTTAAATACCACGGCACCTCCAAATTAAAATTTTTTCGGAACGAAAGAATTTTCTCATTGGCAATTACGTTTCTTCTGTCTACCAAGCAAATAACTTAGGAATAAAGTTGCTTCCCCATATAAGATTCTTTCAAACATCCCAACACGTGCTATCTATCATTCTCCGAGGCAAATTCCTTCAATAGACGAGAAAGTGAAAATATCGTTCAGATTTTTGTCCATCTCTCACTATTGTATAGTGTTAATTTGAAATCTCAAGCCGCCAATTGGGCTCCAATTCGACCTTATCGAGCCCTAGACTACAATATATTACGTTAACATAACAAGTCATCAAAAAAGATGAAGTTCGGAAAGACGTTTGTCTCCCACCAGATTCCAGAATGGTCAACGTACTACATGGATTATAAGCATTTGAAGAAAATCATCAAGACCATTGATACATTCATTAATTATCATTCATTTCTGCCCTTGGAACTACCAGAATTGATCTCGTCGGTGTTATCTCAATTCTTCTTCACCCTAGACAGAGATATTGAGAAAGTATCCAACTTCTATGATGTGAAATTTCAAGAGTATTCTAGACGTACTGAGCGGATCACCCGTGTTTTAGGCTACTCTAATGGTAAAATAACTCTTCAGGTTGACACCACTGATGAATTAGACGAGGTGGTGTCAATTTTGCTAGAGTTGCGTACAATTTACCGTAACTTGAAGTGGTTCGGTGAGCTTAACCATAAGGGTTTCATCAAAATATTGAAGAAACTTGATAAAAAGCTTCTTTACCTTACGCAGCTTGCCAATGACCAACTTAGGAACGATTTACCCCCAGGATCAGAAATCCCAGCGGTCAATTTACCTAGTGACAATAAGGAATCTTACTTAACCACAAGAGTCGAAGCCTTGTCATTTGCTAATGGGGCTGAGCTCTTAGAGGGTCTTAACACAATCAACAACATTCTCAACCAGCTTGGCGACCAACAAATGCGTGAGGACGTAGTTACCAGTGATATTTCCAAAACTACCTCCGATGTAAATATGTTGAAGATTGGACACAACAGAAAGTATTCGTTTGATAAGGACTCGTTGCAAAGCTTCTATGACCTAATCCATCAAAATAATGCCAAACAACTTATCTCTGACTTGAGTGATTTGTCTGCGGAGGAAGCGCCATTGAAGTTATATCTTTCCTTGTTGAACAAGGCTACTTTACTTAACTCTGATGAGTGTATCGATGTTTTACTTGATCGGATTTTGAAAGAAAGCGTCACTGCTGGCATCTCTAAAAACCCTTTGGCTGATCCATTCGATATTAGTGGCCGTAACTTTTTTCACCAACATGTAGTTTCTTTGGGAAAGAAACAGAAATCAAAAGAACAGAATCAGGTCATTCCAGGTGAGTCCTCCGAACTTAGCCGTTTGTACGGAAATAAGAGTGGTCCTGATGGGGCTCAGCTAGCACCAGTCCCAATCGACGGTCTTTTACATGTTCTTGGCAAGTTGGAGAAACAGCCTGATCTTCAAAGCTGCCTCATGGCGAAGGACAGCTACTTGCGGACGCCCTTGCATTATGCCGCGCAATATGGTATCAAGGACGTAAGTAGAGTCTTGCTTGAGTATTTATCCCGTTGGGGTATGGTCGACTTGAAGGTTTCTATTGACTGCGTCAAGTTCTGGGGAGATCAAGAGGGTCTTACGCCCCTCCATCTTGCTGTGATTGGTAAACATCCCAAAACTTGTTACAATTTGCTTCAGTTGTCTCCTAACCGCCTCACATGCCCCAACTTGCTTTTGTTGGCAGCACGTTTGGGGTGTCAAGAGATTGTTAAAGACTTCTTAGACGCGGGAGTAGTCGGAGTCAATTACACAGATTCAGAAAACAATGACGAGACTGCTTTGTACATTGCCTCTAAACTGAACTTCGTTGAATTGGTATCCTACTTATTGGAGCAAGGAGCAGACCCGGAACTAGGAGAGAACGTCTTTGGATGGACTCCAATTTTTGTCGCAGCCGCTGAGGGGTATGGCGAAATTGTCGAGATTCTCCTCAACGCCAAGTCTCAGTACAATATGGTTGACTACTCTGGTTGGTTGCCCATGGAACATGCGTCATTAAGAGGGCACTTGAACGTCGCCGATATGCTTGCTCCGGACGATAGCGATTTGTTGTTGTACAACATCGATGACCCCACCAAGAATACTCCTCGTATTCCCAACCCACTGTCCCGCAATGCTTCGGCCACTAACTCCCCATTTTTAAACCCGACTAGCGAGGATATGTTACTTTCAACATCTTCGATTGACAAGCTCCCTGAACAAAACCGTAATGCAGTTAACGAAGTTTATAGGCAGTTCAAACAACTCGACAATGGCTCTTCGTCGTCAATCAACATCATCCCGCAAGAATCTTCCCAAAATGAGGGATTCACTATTCTGCCTAGAAATAGTTCTCGGTCCAGGTCCCCAGTGAACCGTCGTAAAATGAAGCCAATCAAGTCTTTCGGCCACAGATATTTAAACAAAGATGAACGTTTGATCCTTATTACCTTGGGCACCACTGACTTGCGGGATAAACTGGCCGCTATCGATTTGAATAAGATCTCTATGTCGCAAAGCTTTTTTACAGAGTTGGATACTGCGCTTTCTCTTGTAATTACATGTCAACATAAAGTTACGAACAAGCCTGTCGAGGCACCTGTTGTTGTTGACTTACCTTTGGAAGATCAGCATGGAAGTGCTATGGACCCTATAACCTTCAAGTTGTCAAATGACGTGGATGCTGCGGACATGAATATTACTTTCGATATTGTCCCAACTTACCAGTATCCTATCGAGTCACTCAATCATTCCGAAGCTCGGATTTTGGGCCGTGGTGTGGCTTTACTTGACTCAATTCATCCAAATGTGGGCAAACATATGCGCTCGATGCACAATAAGGTATGTGTTCCAATTGTGAAGCAAGATAGTCTCGAAATTTTGGGCAACATCAAGTTTGAGTACTTGTGCGTCACTCCATTCACGCACCCGCAGATGTCCTTGGCAAGATCTGACACGTATTGGAAACAACTTGTCTCCACGCGTGTGATTGGCCACCGTGGTCTAGGTAAGAACATGAGCAACAGAAACTCGTTGCAGTTGGGTGAAAATACCGTCGAGCTGTTTATTGCAGCTGCCTCATTGGGTGCATGTTACGTCGAGTTTGATGTTCAACTCACGAAGGATCACGTACCCGTTATCTATCATGACTTCTTGGTGGCTGAAACCGGTGGAGATATTCCAATGCACATGTTGACTGCAGAACAATTTTTGAACCTTTCCGACCAACAGAACGGAAAACTCAGCACAACCCACAATGAGAAGTACAGCAAGAACTTCGCAGTAGATGACGAGCTCTTGGGCAAATACAATCGCCCAAGGCTGATGTCTTCATATCCGTCAGCCCCCAACATGTCTCTGACTCTTGAAGATGTGGAACTTGAGAGGGAGTTCCAGGATCAGATTTCTCGCCGTATGAAGCTTACAAAGACTTGGAAGGAGAAAGGATTCAAGGGAAATGCGCGTGGATTATCGATTGCCTCTAATTTCGTCACGTTAAAGGAGCTTTTCAAGAGATTGCCTAAAAACGTCGGCTTCAATATGGAAATTAAATACCCCATGCTTGACGAAGCTCAGCATGAGAGCATGGGTGACATTGCATTTGATATGAATTTTTATGTTGATTCTATTTTAAAGGTGGTGTATGACGAAAACACTTCTGGGCGTGATATCCTTTTCTCTTCTTTCCACCCAGATATTTGTGCTATTCTCTCATTGAAACAACCAACTATGCCTATCTTGTTCTTGACAGAAGCTGGAACGACGTTAATGGCTGATATCAGGGCGTCTTCTCTTCAAAACGCCATTCGCTTTGCCAAAAAATGGAACTTGCTTGGTCTCGTGAGTGCAGCTGCCACACTCGTTAAAACTCCGCGTCTTGCGCAAGTGGTGAAAAGCTCGGGCTTGGTGTGTGTCACTTACGGTGTACAGAACAATGACCCAGAATCTTGCAAGATTCAGATGAAGGCTGGCGTTGACGCTGTCATTGCTGATTCCGTGTTGGCGGTCAGAGAAGGGTTGAGAGTTGAAGAAGGGAAGGAAAGAAGAGCTAACCTCGCTTAGAAGATATTTAGATTTATAGAACTTATCTTGTTGCGAATTGATTGATTTAGAGATTCAAAACGTATGAGTACAAGTTAAAAGATTTATAGAATGCACACTCTTAGGGTTTGCGCCTGTCCCTCATCTAGCAAAATAATTTTTAAAAATCCCAGTTAATTCATTAAAATATGGTGCATTTTTCCATTCAAACCTCACTCAACGAACCCTATTAATCTGTTAACGGCTTTCAACTTGTAGCCGCCTCATAATATATCCTTACCCCAGATTATAACCACCGAAATTCAATTCACTACAGCTTGGCAAGAAGAAAATGACGGAGCCAAAGAATTCCTACCAAGCGTCATCAGACCCAGGAGCATCTTCTGATAATCACTCAATTGGGATTTCGGCTCTCCAAATCAACCAGGCCAGGGAGATGGTGAGCCTTCACACCCGTGATCGGAGACCAAACCTTCTGACCACTACCTCTGATCTCCACTCCAGAATAGCGGCTCAGCAAAAACTGCAGCAGCAGAAGATTAAAATTCCTCAAGGGCCTGTTCCGACTTTCGTTTCGCCTCAATCGCTGTTCCTGTCACAACTGACTGCTCCCTCTCGGGTACAGGTGCCCGCCAAAGATCACACTGGCGAGTGTAGGAATCCACAATGCGCCGGATGTGGAACGGTGATCATTCCACTGCCAAAAGCTTCTTTTCCTTTCCATGAAAAACCCTCTATCACGGTCAATGACTGGAGTATATACACGATAAAGGGGCCCATATGTCTGTCAGAGGAACTAGACCATTTAAACGATACAAGATACGATTTCCCACTTCCAGAGATGATCTTCGGTAACAATTGTGTACGTTTAGTACATGACCCCACAGGCAGAGTGATCGAGTTCAATACCCTTGATGCCCTAGATTCTTTGGCTAATAAAGCAGATTTCAAAGTTGCATACTACAAGGAATGGCTAAGCACACGGCCAAAGGCACAAAACTCCGAAGACGAAAATCAATCTGTTCAGACAAAATTAGACCTGGAGGGTACGCAACGATCTAAATCTGAGCATGAGTGTCTGTCACTGGACCTAGAGCTGGTAAAGCCTTACGACTGGACATACTCAACCAACTACAAAGGAACATTAAGCAATGTTGCTTTTGTTGACTCGGAAAAAGAAATTCCATTAGACAGGCTTCTTCGACAAGACCCTATCCTCTTTTTCGATGAGTCTGTATTATTCGAAGATGAGCTCGGCGACAACGGCATTTCAATCCTTTCCACTAAAATTCGGGTTATGCATTCTTGCCTTCTTCTCCTATGTAGATTTTTTATGCGTGTTGATGACGTCGCTTTTCGTATAAGAGATACCAGAGTGTTCATTGATTTGGAAAAGAATACTGTGATAAGGGAGTACAAAGTGCAGCAGGAACTGTTTGAGGAAGTGTTGAAAAGGGTTGGTGGTCGTACCCCTGACCCAAAGAAGCTATTTAGAGATTCCAATTGGGTTTCCCAGAACATCCCTGTCCTTAAAAGAGAGCTTGATACCATGGTTTTTGATAAACTCACTAAATGATTTTTTCCTGTTAATGAACGATTAAATTATACATTAAATTTAAAGAAAGATGTGGTTTCCGTCGATTTCGATGATCGTGTTCTTTACTGTTACAAGGATCAAATCATTTAAGAATTTTCGTTAGATCGTTTAAAGAACTGGTCTTAAATGACTCAAACAGTCCGCAAGAATTTTGTTTCCCTCTTTTTTTTTTTGCCTTGCCTTTTTATGATTTATCCGATGAGATATCATAGTCGCTTTTCTGTTCTATCGACAGTTTGCAACCATAATCCGCACACAGTTCCCTGCATTCACACAAGAATTTTTCAACCACTATTGACTTGAATATGTTCTCCAAAGTGGCCACGGCGAGCAGAATCAACAGCAGGTCTCAAATAAAGAGATCTGTTCGTCGTCTTCATGATGTCCCTGTGTTGAAAAAGCATGAGCAGTTTGCTCAGAACGGTATCCCAGGCTTGTACTCCGCCAATGGTTACAAGAGTGCTTGGTCTGAATACCAAAAGTATCTCACCTCTAACCTCACATTGAAGACGAACGGCACCAAACACGAAACCCGTTCTCCATTCCAAATCATCTTGCTGACAAGCAAAAACGGCTTGGAACAAAGTATCTTCCACTACGCTTCCCAAGCCCACAACAACCATCTTTTCTTCGAGCTGCTTACAGACAAAACCGCTGCTTCCCAAACACAACCTTCTCGTTTTCTTTTGGAGCGCTTAGCTGACGAAAACATTGAAGGTCTCCAAGCTCTCAAAAACAAGATAATTGAGGCTGCCAACAGTCTTACTGGGCAAGGATGGGTTTACCTTGTTGAGACTGGCGACAAAGCATGTAAGGTCATTGCTAGCAATAACGACGGTACACCATACTATTTCGGTAGATCGCTGACTTTAGACTTAAATCGTGGTATTTCTGAAGAGACCTACGACAAGTACGAGGCTCTCAAACAACAGGCTAAGAACAAGGAGCTTGACTTTACCCTTCCACTTCTAGCTATTAATGTTTGGGATATTGCCTTTTGGGCCGACTACGGAATGAACGGAAAGAAAGAATACTTGACGAACGTTGTTGACTGCATTGATTGGGACGTAGTTAACCAAAGAAGATTCCAAATCTAGTGTATATAGAACTACTATTAAATTAAAAGATAAAGAATACCTACATGTTGTATAATTTTGGGTTTCGAAAGCAATTAAGGGTTCATTTATTATTCTTATTTGAATTCTGAATGTCCGAAGAAAAGACCTCGAAATGAGAAATATCTAACGAAAGTAGTTCTTCAAGATTAAGGGAATCGGCAATTTCTAGTGACTGAGTTTCAGGGAATGCCTCTGACACGTCTTGACACTTTTCAATGATTTCTCTCAAGGAAGTATCATTATACCAATTAGAAGGATGGCAAAGGACTAGTCTAGGGAGCAAATCGCAGAGAGTAGAAATCCTGTTCATTTTATTGTACAAGCTCTTGTAAGCTTGCCTAAGTAAATTTGTGTATTGCTCCCTCTTTTCCGAAGATTGTGCTTCTTTTTCATTTTGTAAGAGTGTCATTTCCTTCACATTCGCGTTTATCATGTCAACCTTTTCTTTCAAATCAATGGATATCAATGTTTCAATTTGGGCCAACAAAAGCAGCTTCTTGTCCAATAATTCTATGCTCTGATGGTACTCGCTGATCAATCTCTTGATATTCGCAGGATGTTCGTTGTAGCGAGAATAGAGCTTCTTTAAATTATTCAATACAAGGTATTCTGACTCTGTCAATGAGGCATTTTCTATATGGATGGCTCGTAGTACTGGTAAAGCCATGGGAAGAAAATCCCTTAGTAGAGCTTGTCGTTTCACTTTTTCCAGATGGTTTACCAAAAACGATTCAATTTCACTTTCGGATTTGTCTTCAAAGTAGTCATTGTTCATTATCTCTTGGTATTTTGAATCGAGTTCCGCATTGTCCAACTCGTTCAATTCCTTTAACTTATTGAGATACACTAGCTCGTCGAGGCATGACGCAAGTTGGCCATTCACTTCATAGTATTCTTTCTCGAGCTCCAGCTCAGAAGGTTCCGTGGGTTTTCGTAGCCATGGGATTTGATCCCTAGGATCGGTGTTAAGCGGTAGTTGATCGTTCATGTTCTCGATGGTTATGTTGCAAGCCAGGTTTCGATTTTAGTAGTGAATCAGGGCTATTCTGATAACTACTAACTCTAGGACGTAATTTTATTTGATATTCTTTAAAATATTGCGCTAGGAAGCGGTTTGTGTGTGTAATCTCTACCATGCTCCTTGTAGCGTGCTTCCAGATCGGAATGCAGGAGATAAGCAAATAACGATTATTTTGACCAAATTTTAATCGTGGTTTTCTTCGAAACAATCTGACCTTAATTTGTCAGATTGATACAATAATTGGATTCCCTTTGTTCTTCCCCATGCTCAAACCAATCTAGCCCCGGCTATCCAGCTTATGGAAAGAATATGTTTAGGAAAAAACTTCTTGAAGAAGCTGAATGCCCCCTAGGCTAATTGTTCTCAATTTAGCTTCATTTAATTTCTTGCATCACTACATCATGAACGCATCTAACAGATAACAACCTAACTGACGACGCCAAAAATGATTCCTCCGATTCAAATTTAGGTATTCGCTATTTATGTCGTTTTATACTTCAGTCAGTTTTTCAATTTTTTCTTTTAAATCTTACTTCGTCAGGGGCACGTCCTGTGGGGGCCAATGCTGCAAATTCGCAGAGTACGATACATTCGTATTAAACTGACGGATAGCGAGTTACTTGCCAATCATCGCAAGAGTTTTTGAGTGTCATCTTAAAGCGCTTCTCTTATCTTTCTACTGAAGCATTTCTGCAGATATTTAGATTTGAACCCATTTGTACATTAATTGATATAAAGATCTCCTACTCGACATTCCTCCATCATAAACGAATTTCGCCATAAAAGAATCCTCACGTGGCTCAATTGAATTCTAGTTCACCAAATCCCTAAGCTTCTCCTCTATTTTTCAAGAGAATATATATATTTGTCTAGCATGACTGTCTTGACGAAGCAGAGATACCAAAGACTACTCTCAACGGGTGTATTTGTCAGGTACAGCCCTGAGAGACTTGACCAGCTTCACAAAGAAGTCCGTCTCTTTCTTGAAGCTCATTCGGGTTCTCTCGATGCGTCCGAGCTTTTCGACATCTACGAGCTCCAATTCTACCTTCTGCTTTTCACTCACCATGACGTAGAGGCGAAGCTGTACTTAGACAGATTTAATGATCAATTCGGTGGCAAAAAGTCCCAAAAGCTTGCAATCATGAGGTCGATGTACTATGAAGCCATTGGTGAAAACGACTTGGCCTCAAAGATGTTGCAAGACGATCCAGATGAGCTTCGCTCCTCACGTAGGTTAATGACCTTGTCGCGTAGAAAAGAGGATGGGCTGGAAGATACTGCTGGATATATCAAAAGCTTGAATTTCTACTTGACTCTTCAGGCTTGCGACGCTATGGCATGGGCAGAACTAGGCGAGGTTTACCACTCTGTAGGCGACTATGAGAAGGCTGTTTACTGTTTCAAAGAGGTTCTCTTACAGGAGCCAAACGCATACAACATTTTTTATAAGGCTGGGATGAGTTTGTATTACCAACTCTTGGCAATCACTGCTGAAAAGCTAAGCCGAAAAGATATGCTTCAAAAGGCATTGCCTGTTTTGGAGCATTCGAGAGACTGTTTCCTTCGTTCCGTTGAAATCAGTGAGTCTTATGTCAAAGGATGGGTCGGTGCTTACATTGTGACTAGCTGCGAGTACATAGACCAGCTCCTGAGGGACAAGGCGTCTTCTGGTGTGGCTACAATTGAGAAATGCCTAATTGAAGCCGAGAAAATCAAAAAATTGAGTAGATCTCAAATCAAAAAGCTTGAACATCTCGATACAGACGAAGAATTTGAAGCTTTCTTGAGAAGCTGACCTGTTAAATAACTCCTACTTCTCAAAGAAAATATAATCTGAAGCGCCATAAAATAAATCTTCATGTCAGTACAACTTACAATTGGCCTACTGATGACTTAATGTAGTTCATATTTATTATAATGTCAGACTTATAGATAAAACGTGCCTATTAGATAGTCAGCCACTCATACCTGACTAAACTTGGCAATTGTCCGATAAAAAAATAACAGAGAGTGGACATTTACTTACCACAAGTGCAAGCATCGCCGCATTTGCAGGAGTCACAGGTGCATTCAGGGTCTTGGTAGTCGAACATGGTAATATGATGTAGGTGTGAAGATCTGGGGTAAGCATGATGGGGTGCATTTATACCCCACAAACACCCGTGCACCAGTTTCAAGTTGAAATCAATTCCCCGCTTTGGAATGCAATAATCGCTAATGAAGTTAATAATTAAAACATTACAGATTAAAAGAGCAGGATTACGATAAGTTCTTCTATCTATTTCTTTTATTATTATAGTAGGACTAATGGACGGCCAAAGGCTGTCTCGATGCAACAGAATATTGGTGGTTTGATTCGACATAATCTAAATTTCTAAAAAACTAAAATTCACCCTTCTCGTGAATATCCTTACGGGCCAAAACATCCTCCAAAATACCAGCAGAAGCGGCAATCAAACCCAAGAATGGTCTGGATGGATCTAAAACCTTAGAACAGTACTCTGGATGGTATTGAGTACCAACGAAGAACTTATGATCCTTGATTTCAACGATTTCCATTCTCTTCTCGGATTCGTCCTTACCGATGAACTTCAAGCCATGTGCCTCGATTTGGTCTATGAGCTTAGGATTAACCTCATATCTGTGTCTGTGTCTCTCTAAGACCGACTCGGCGCCTCCATACAATTTTCTCAACTTGGACCATTCAGAGTCGGCAACGAATTTGGTCGAGTGGATACCGAGTCTCATTGTGCCACCAAGGTTGACTTGATCAACATCTGGCATGTAAACGACTGCGGAGGTAGCCTCATCAGCCTCTGGGAAAAATTCCATCGAAGAGGTGTTCTCCATTCCCAAAACGGATCTGGCAAATTCGATGACAGCGACCTGCAAACCCAAACAGACACCCAAGTAAGGAACGTTATTTTCTCTGGCGTAATGAGCAGCAGCGATCATACCTTCGATACCTCTAGAACCGAAACCACCTGGGACGAGAATACCGTCAGCCTGGCAAACCAAGTGCCATGCTCTGTGGTAGTCGCCTAAGTTAGAATCTCTAGTCTCCAACTCCAAGTCGGAGGACTCGACCCACTCAATTTTCAACTTACGGTAGCATCTCATGGCAGAGTGCTCCAAAGCCTTAATAACAGACAAATAAGAGTCCTTCAAGTTGGTGTACTTACCAACGAGGGCGATGGTAACGGTTTCGACGGCTCTGTCATGTGCGGAGGTCAAAGTTCTCCATGAAGTCATCAAACGCTCACCCTTCTCACGAGCTTCTTTGTTCAACAAAGAAGTGTCCAAATTGAGCTTCTTGGCTAAGAAGCGCATCATCTTTTGCTCTTGCAACAACAATGGAACGTGGTAAGTAGAGTTAACATCCCTGATGGCAATGACTTGATCAGGGCCAACGTGACAGAACATTCCAATTTTTTGGACAGTAGCTGGTTCCAATTCCTCGGAACATCTACAAGCAATCATATCTGGGGTCAAACCCAAGGAACGCAAGTCCTTAATAGCAGCTTGGGTTGGCTTGGTCTTTTGTTCGCCATGGATAACCAAAACAAGGGACACGTGAATCAAAGCAAAGCTCTCGACTCTAAATTGGAATTGTCTCAAGGCCTCGACGAAAGGAGCACTCTCAATGTCTCCAACAGTACCACCGAGTTCGATAATACAGACCTCTGGCTCCAAACCAGACTCATCGACAGGGATCTTGGCAACTCTCTCGATCCAAGCTTGAATAGCATCAGTGATGTGAGGGACAACTTGCACGGTCTTACCCAAGTAGTCACCCTTTCTCTCCTTCTCGATAACGTGGGAGTAAATCTTACCCGTAGTGATGTTATGGTCTTTAGTCAAAGTAATGTTCAAGTATCTTTCGTAGTTACCCAAATCCAAGTCAACCTCACCACCATCGTTCAAAACGAAACACTCACCATGTTCCAATGGGGACATGGTACCAGCATCGATGTTCATGTAAGGGTCAATTTTAATCGAAGTGACACGATAACCCAAGGTCTTGAATAACAAACCGGTAGAAGAAGCCAAAACACCTTTACCAATGCCAGAAATGACACCTCCAGAGACGACGACGTACTTCATTGTTGCGCGATGAGTTCACAAGACGTGATATGGAAGAAAGCAGGAAAGCTAGGAAAGCAAAGGGGGGAGTGAATTAAAAAAGAGGAATGTGTTAGACTTGCTATGAGTCAAACAATGCTGTACTGAAAAACGACTGTGCTGTTTCAAAGTACTACGGCCCTCTTAAGGAGAATTAAGCGGGAAGGAGAGAATCTGTATGACTAAAAAATCTTTAGGTGGAGGGAAGAGCATGTTTACGTGCAGGTTGGAGGAGAAGACCCTTTACGTAGGGTAAACTAATCACTAGAGTAAAGAGTCAATTTCAAAATTTTAGATGTGAGGAAATTTTCGCCATCCAAGAGATAACTTCCAATTTATAAAACGTTAATAAATTGTAGCAGGGGTCTCAACTCGTTATGATCAGAAAAACAGTCCTGATAGTGCTGATAAAACCAATAATGTAAATGATGTCAACTGTAACGAGGGATCGTTTTCATTTCCCATAATGGATTTAGTTGAAACAATTTACAAAAAAAATTTGACGAGGTGTGTTTCTACACTAGTTGCCGTCATATGAAATACATATATAGCAACTACAAAAGTTTACAATTGAACAATAATCTTGTGTGCCTCGTATACACCTTTTTTTGTTGATATTCAAATAAAAGGTACCTTATTTAGGCCTATACTTAATATTCGCCGGGGTAATGGAAGACTAGTCTCCCATGACTGTGGCGAAGTGATGTACGTGAAATAAGTTACAGTAATGAGACTTTTATACCCAGGTCACATTCATGACTAATTTAGTGACTAATCTAACTTTGTCTCAGCATGCATTAATTCCCTTTGATCGAGACGATATCGTGACAGGTACCTATACAATCTTCACACCTTCCATTTTTCCCAGCCCATCGTCCGATCGAAGTACTTGGGCCTTGCCTTGTTTCACAAGAACATCGACCACACGACTAAGAAGGTGGTAATCGAGATTACGGAAATTCTCGTCTACAGGTGTCTCGTCGGGCAGCGTCAACTCATAGACAGTGAGCACAGACCCCAATTGCCCGGTCTTGTCTACATGTTCATAAAGCATACGAGCCCATTCATCTGTAGTGCGCCAAAAAATCAAAATGCCCGCATCTTGTTGCTTTGGGTTGACGTAAGCTGCGCGCTCGAGCTTATGAATTAGATGGTTAAAGATGGCCCGACGGAATTCAGCAGGCGCGCTTCGCTCGATAGTTTTATTTTCGAATATTGCCGGCACTACATCCTCTCCCTGTTGTGACATTATCGCTCCTTGTGGCAGGAGACTGAACACTCTATAATGTTCACAGTAGGCGAGAATGAGGGAGCACCATTCATTGAGTTGGTTTTCTAAAACTGTGGAATTCTTTTGCTTAGTGTAAAACGGAGGAAAGCTGTGGATCTTTGGGAAGGCGAACATCGAGTTCTCAGCGCAGTCTTACGTAGAAGCTATGCAATTAATGAGTAGTTGTGAGCTCGAAATCCAGGAAACATGTAGAATGCTAATAATCGGTGTTTTTTGCAGCCATAAATTTATAAGCAAAAATAAAACTCCTATTTATTGTGTTAATATTTGCTTGTGTTTCCTATCGATTTTTAGACCTCCTGAAACATTGATTTTTGTATTTTGCTGCTAATTCACCCTGTTCCGTTATATTTGAAACATGAGTGGAGGCACAAACTCCTAACTCAATTAAGAATTGCTCAAGAAAATATGACAAAGCGTTGATATAACAATAAAGAGATATTTTACAATCAACTCCATTTTAAATACTTAATATCATTGTACTTCTCATCAAGCATATTTTGTATAAAAATGCCGACAGCAATACATGGATCTGAATAAACGCCCACAAAGAATGAAAATAGTTAAAAAACTGAAAGCCATCGCCTACTTTGTCACCACTGAATCCTACTGAAGCGTATCTACAATATTTTCCATAGTATTATTTCTTAAAATATACAAAGACACCGAGTTTAAGCCTCAGCCAACTCTCTCAAACGACGGATGGTCGATCTGACAGTGGCAGCAGCAGCAGTGGAAACAGTGTAAGCACCACCGGCAACGGTCTTCTTACAAGACTTACAGTTCCAGATACCAGTAGCACCTCTTTGAACGGTTCTCTTACCACAGAAGGAGCAGTCGTACTTGGCGTGTTGTTGGACCTCCATCTTCTTGGTTTGTCTTCTCAAGGAAGAACCGTATCTGACACCGAACTTACCAGTGATTCCGACCTTCTTAGTTCTCTTAGTCCTGATAGTTAGTATATGAAAATTTTGATCCGATTGTCAAATATAATAAAAGTTGGTTCAGATGAGTTCGAGTTACCATCGCAGTGAAATTGATATTGGCAAATCAGTTCTCGAGTGAGATGTGGTTAAGTTTAAGGCTAAACGCTCTTGGCAAGTATGCTTCTCGTGCTTGCCATAGAGACTGAAAGCAAGAGATATTGACTAGTGGAAGAGCTCAGCGGGAAGACATTATAAAAAGTTTGCTAAGCATTCTGTAAGTTGCTTTGCACACCGAAACTTGGCGGATTATAGTTTGGCTGGCTGATAGGAGGCGGATGGGAATAAATACATTATAACATCAAAATGATTCCTTGAGGAGGTATTTAAATAGCTTTGGTATAATTCATAGATAGATGTGGACTCGGTAAACCAACTTCATTGCATCATTTGTTTAATTTCAGGGTGAACATACATTTTGCTGTGTTACTAGGGTGTTGAAAAGACTGGTGAAAAACCACTAGGATTTTCTCAGTGGGTACTGAGAAGGGGTAGTGTACAGCTCGATTATTTGAATCACGTGTCTAGTGCGAAGACCAGGGCGTGAGCCCTCTTAGATGGATGGCCCATGCAAAGCATATAAATACTGATTTATTTTACAATAATTGCATTCGATTGATAAGATTTATTTCTTCAAGATTAGATTTCCTCTTTCGTTTTTATGCCATCGTTAACTGTAGAACGGAAGTGCAAGTAGACATTCTTTAAATCAGTCATGAAACTCCTAACAATTCACTGAATAAAACTAATATCATAAGTTGAAATTTCCGTTACAATTTCATATTCAATTTTAAAAATAGCTTGTAGAGCCATTATTACATGCACGGAGTATACACCGACGAGTACAAGATAAACTAAAAGATGAATTTAAAACGCGGTCGTATGTAAAAGGCGTGATTTTAATACTAAACTTCGACGCAATTGTCTAATTAAGAGTAGAAAATTCTTCCTCACGTAATAGCTTATCTTGCCTCACAGCCATACTTAAAGAAGCTCAACATGAAAGCATACAAACACTAACGATGAACTAGTTAAATAATATAAGCATTTATTTACATGTTAATGAAATCTGCAATCAATTTTGTGTATTGACTTCTATTGTATTTCTGACACGCGCAAAGATGTCAACGTGCTTTTCCTAAGTAAGTGGCTGCAAATTGCAGCAACTTTATTGCACCTACAAGCCCGTTTAAACACCACGTCCCAGCAGAGGAAAAAAGAGTTGTAGAACCTGAAATAAGAAGAGGCAACCAAAAGTCAAATCAATTGTTATTCAATGTCTTTTTTCTGGCAATCTCAGCAGCATCTCTCTGATTGCAAGGATCTTGAGCCCAAGCAGCGTGATATGAAAACCATTGCAATCTCGTCTCCTCTCAGAAGAATTCATCGATCCAATGTAGACCACGTTTTAGCTCTGTCTCCAATTCCAGAAGTTCGCTCGAAGTTTTCCCGTCTTGGAGATCTTGCTCCGCATGAGATCATCAGTTTTCAAAACAGTCATTCTGACTATATTTGTGGAGTGAGGAAAAGGGGACAGATATGCAAGAACAGCATCTATTGTAAAAAACATCCTCTCTGCGAAAGGGTAAAAGTTGGTCGCTCCAAGAGTTTGCAAGAGCTTATGAAGAGCGAGTCGAAAAATCAGAAAGTTTTTGCAAAGCGCCGAGAGCTTGCGAAGTCTATTCACAACTGCAAGTCTTACTGGGCAGACAAAGAGTACTTAGAGAACGGGAATAAAACTTGTTCACATACAAGTTGCTCGAATAGCCGAAATGAGTCGAGGCAAACGTCGCCTGTCTTAACCGTCGCCTCAGAAGAAGAGGAGGTTGTCGGTTGGAGAGCGACGCTGTTGAAAGGTTCACTTTTGAAGAAAATTGCGAAAACTGCAGGTGTAAATACGAAAGATTTCTTGTCATATCTCATTTACAAACTCGAGTGCTATGAGACTCTCGACGTCGACATAAGAGTCAGAGAATTGGAGACGAGATTCGATCCGCTATATGCCCGCATACTCTAAAATAAGATCACTTGAAGAATAGATTAAGTAGTCTTTGAATTATTATTCACATTAATTACATCCGTGTTTCAATAAGATACGCCCATAGCTATAATGCTTGACTTGTTGAAGCCTTTATTTTTCGTATATCTTAATCCTGATGAGTGTTGAAATTTGGTGGCGGGAATAATTCGATTCCTTCCATATCATCATCATTGCTACCAGCAGCGACATCGTCGAAGACCGCACTCTGCGCTATTTGAGGCGCATCACCTGGTCGAATCTCCACAGAAATTGGGAAAGTTGGGTCATTCAAAGCGCCATTTCCGAAAAACTCTCTTTGTCTTTGAGTAAGTTGATTTCTCGAATCTAGCCCCATAAGCTCAACCTGTCTCATCTCTTGAATTCGTGTGTTTTGATCAACCCGTAATCTCGTGAGTTCCGGGAGACCACGCTGAGCAGTCCAAACAGCCATGTCGTCATCATTGTTTTCATCGATGTTGTTGTTATTGTTATCGAAAGGAATGTTATTAAGGTTTGACTCGGGCATTTGTTGAACTTCTTCTCTCGCGGACCCATCTCCGTTGAAAATACGACGCCTTATGGCTGCACTAACGGGAAATTCTCCGGTGAACCCATATTCTTCCATCGGAGAAGTTCTCAGACGTAAGAAGTTATCCAAATACGTTCTCAATTGGGCAACTCCGGGCCCTGAAAAAACACAGAAGGAAGACTTTTGATTTTCAGTAAAATCAGGCGGTGGGTCACGGCAAAATTGCGTGTACTCGCGTCGAAGAAATGCAGAAATACCCGTGAGAGACAAATGTGTAAGCTTGGGACACAGCTTAAGGAGACAATAAATAGGACCCACAGTTAAGTTGGTACAATATGACAAGTGAACACGTTCCAAGCAATCTTGGTCGCCTCTGAGCCGAACAAGACCGGCTATGCCGGCATCAGAGATTAAATTACACTTGACTAGTCCGATTCTTTTGAGTTTGGGAAGACCCGAAAGTTCCACTAACGACCAATCAGTTAGTTGCGAGCAGCACGCTAAATCAATGTATTGGATACGGTAACACGCACGTACAAGCGCTTGAACTCCAAAATCTGTGATCAGAGCGCAATGGCCCAAATGAATATAATGCAAGCTTCGTCCAAGTTTGGTAAGATGTCTGAGAGAAGCATCAGTGATTTGCATACACTTTGAAAGTACCACGTTTCGAAGACGCGGCGCACATCTCACTAATCCCTCAACTAACTTATCTGTAATAGCATTGCAGCCGGTCACATCTATAATCCTTAGCTTATCGAGATGGTGATCGCTGGGGATAAGTTCGAAGAGAGCATCGGTGATACCGGCGGCATTACTTATGCGGAACTCGCGTAGCTGAGTGAGCTCCAAAAATATGCTTTTCAAGTAGCGGTCTGTAACCTTTGGACAGTTGTGAAGGTCAATTTCCACAAGCGACTTACAGTTCTCGTACATAGCGGCAATACTGGCATCTGTGATGTTTTCACTGTTGTTGAATTTTATTCTTTTGAGCATGGGGCATGATGTGAGGAGGGTAATAACTGCCTCCTCTGAGATGTTCCCGCATCCAGGCGCATAGAGGCCTTGAAGTCTTGTGCAGTTACGCGCCAACGCATAGATGATGTCGTCTTGGATGTCTTGAACTCCGGTCATATCTATAGATTGTAAGCGATCACACAGTTGCAAAACGCGGGAGATTGGCAAATGAGACAATTGCGAGCAATTGACTAACGTGAGACGCTCTAATTTGGGGCATCCTTCAAATAGGTTTAGGAGCGGGTCGTTTACCAAATTGGTCATAAATGAAAGGTTGAGCCGCTTTATATAGCTACGATAGTCCCAATGAGTCTGTTCGCGCGGAAGCGCCATCACCAGACGGATTTTTTTAAAGGCTGTGCTGCTTTGCATATTAGGTCTAAACCACAATATCTCGACAATGAGGTTGGCAAACTCACGACATACTGTTAAAAGGGAAAAAAGCTCGCTTTTGTCAAGGTATTTAAATACTTGAAGGAGCACTTCGGTGGGAAGCTGCAAAAGACGAGAGTTATTGTAGTTCATCATTTGAATTTGCAGTCGCAGGGTGGTGGAGTTTCTTCTGTTCATTAAAATGGACTCATGCATTTCCACAAAGTCATTATTTTCGTTATCGAGCCATGAGTGGCCTGTTTTCGCCCTTCTTCCGTTTTTGCCGTCGCCGAAAGTCATTGTTGGGAATTGAAAGATGATTAACAGAAAGGTGAAGACAAACGCGGTCTAGTGAAGAAATTAGTGAATAAACTGGGGAAATTGGATGACAAGCCTCCGGTCAATGTAGTTTTTGGCCACTTTTGAAATGAAGTGAGGTGGAGTTCAACGCAGGGTAAGGCCAAAATGGGCTAGGTTTACGTGATATGCTGGTGGCTGAGGAATAGCCTATTGCGAAGCGATTCCTCTTCGTACTAGGGCCGCAGAAGACAAAAAGTTCAATACAAGGCGATGCTATGAGATGCAGTCACCGCCGCTGAATTAATATGAAGAAATTTGGAAGGCGCTGGCCTGCTAGCTATGGAAAGGGTGTTGAAGAACAGCTGATGTGGAGTGGAAATGGGTAGGGCGCGGCAAGCCGTCAGACCCTTGTTATCAGCTGAGACAGAACGACCAAGACTCATTTAAAATCATTGTAAATACGTCAAAGAATTCTTATTTTTTTTTTTTTTTTTCGATTGATTATTTATTATTGGGTGCCTCGTAAATTTGTATGAATGTGGCACACATAAGCAGTACCGTTCCCTATTGGGAATAATACAATAGAGTTAATGAGGAAGGCGTTCATCGAAATCTGAACGATCAAATGTTAAGAGAAAAAGAACATGATTATGGCTATGTTAATATTTATAAATAAATAGCAGATAATTGCTGAGTACAGGGTCCTGGATCCACATCATCATTAGATAAATTAGGTTACTTACCTGGTACTAAGATAACTTTTATTTTATTATAATTAATGTTTATCGCTTCGTCCCGAAGACTTTTTGTTGTTTTATTTAATCCAAATGTCGTAATTTTCATAACTGGCAATACTTGTACCGCCTAATGTGTGCTCTCACTTGCCTCACCTCAATCACACATTAATATATATATAATTTAAAAGAACAGGCCATTTTGGCCAACTCCAACGCTTGCCAGAGGCGTCTGTGGATTGGATCCATAGCCCATGGCTGCGGAGCTCAACGACAATTGCTCCAAGTCATGCATGACGCTAAAGTCCTGTTCACGTTGAGCCTGTTGCGCAATGCCATGGTTGTATTGGCCATTAGTGCTGTAGCCCGATCCGTTGAATCCTTGGCCGCCATAGATCTGAGTCTGCGGTTGTGCGTACATATTGGCAACACCTGCTGGGTATGTGTTGTTATAATGCATCATGGGTGGCCCCATTTGAGCAGGTGGGTACGGCATTGCCATTCCAAAATTGTTCATGCTCGTCTTTCCATTGCCATTTCGGTTGTTCATGCCCTGATGAGGATTACTGCCACGTTTTGGCTTTCTGCTTCCCATCATGGACTTATTGAGTTTATTGGGCGACAATCCCACCTCATCCATTAATTTTTTATATGGCTGTTGGTTTACTATATTGATATCCATCAACACGCGTTTAACCTGGGAAAGAACAAATTGGTGGTATCTTTGATTGGTGGCGTCACTTCCCACACAGAAGCTAGATGGGTTTGTTAAAATCTTATAAATAAAAAGCGGGCCAGAGTTGTTTTCTGCGAAATCTTGTAAAATGGACTCCAAAACTTCCGAGTTTGTTTGTCCTTGATCAAAATCTTGCTCATTGAAAACTCCAAAAATCGTGTTCATGATTTTCAGTTTTACGGAGGTATCAATTCGGTTGTTCAAGATCTTATATATGGTCAAACTGCCCAACTTATGTGTGCAGAACATGTCCAAGGTTGGCATCAACTTGTCACATAGTAATCCGTATCTGAAGTCGTATTCTGCATTCTTACAGCCACTAAAAGTATCAAGGAACCAGGTGATGAGCAATGATCCATTGTTGTTCACCACAAGCTCTGGTGCATTTTCAACAATCAAGCTGGCAACAAAGAATAATTGTTCACTTGAAACGATACCTTCACGAGATGTGTTGTTCTCGTTAGACGTCTCTAGAATTGCTCTTAAACATCTAGCGCCAAATCTTCCACAACTGATCTCCAAAAAGTTATCGTAAACAGTCTCGAAAATGAAGTCATTGAAGGGAGATCCAAATTTCAAGCAGCACTGTAAGACATAATTACCAAACTGGTCGTTAAACAATTTTACAGCGTATGGCTTCAAACTTTTGGCAATAAGAACCTTATGAGGGCACGAGTCGACGGAGTTGTTGATAATCTTCTGAATAGCCCAGGTACCATTCTTGTGAATACCAAGTTGAGCAAAGTAAGGGGCAATTTCTTTGACCATGATCAATTTTATGACTGGAGACTCAACTACTGTGAATAACTTTTGTACCACGGTATTTCCAATATGATCATAGCATATCTCAGGCAATTCGTCAAGAATAGAAAGACAAAGTTCCTCTAATTCGTATTGGGTCATAATTTCACCCTCGCCAATTGTTTCTGAGTCAGAGATCAGTTGTCCAAGCGCAACTTTCTCGCAATTCTCAAGCGACTTCCTCATCTCCCTTAATTTAGGAGCATCGAATTGACGAGACAACATTGGCTCCGGCAACGAGCCAAAGCTCTGCTGATACTCGTTCTTAGGATATGCCGCCGCTCTTTTAATGATGGAGACAACTTTTTTCAAGTCAATTGGTTGTGATGCAGAGAGTCTAGAGACAGTGTCCATTAAAGATTCCACTGTATTTCCAGATGGACTTGCTCTCAGTGAATTTCTAGCATTTCTTGATTCAGCAGGTTGCGTCTGTGATTGTTCTACTGTGGAGCCATTTCCAGAAAGAACTGGTGCATGACTGGGTATTTGAGCCGGTACATGAGTAACACGATTCAGGAGTGATTCGCCGACTTTAGCGAATGCTACGTACAAGATTACACCAGGCATGAGCTCCAAGTGGTTGAAGCTTGCCTTGATGTTCATGGCTGCCTCGATGGAAATGCACTCCACCAAAGCCAATTTAGAGTTCGTTCTCTGGCTGACGCGAACACTGGCTATTCCAGCATTATGATACGTAACCAAAGTATTGGTGGGATTGTTTAAAAGTTTGTGCAAGCCAGCTGCATCGATGAAATGAGGAAGGTTGTCGAGCAAGAGAGTGTTTGTTGGCCCCAAATTCGGATTATCAAAGCTTGTGGTTATTGATAAGTCAAAAATATCGAAGTCGTCTTGCAAAATTTCCTTTTGGGGGTAGTTAAGCGAGTAGTCGAAGCTCTGGTTGGCCGCATCCCCAAATTGAAGTTGGCTACCAACAGGGGCCATATTTTGATGCTGAGAGAGCCGAGAAAAGGTAGGCATCACTAAAGAAGCATCGGATAATTTAGGCGTAACCCCTGAGTGAGTTTGAGATCTATTTCTAGGAGCCTGTGAGAGAGGTGCATCGCCCATATTGAGCATATTATCCATCAACGGAGAAGGTTCTGGGACTGCCAAAAGGAAGGGCGAGGCAGAGAGTCTTGTAGACTCGACTGGAGGTTTCACGCCAAATGCAATAGAATGGTTTGATGTTGTGTGTGACCGGTTGCGTGTAGGATTAGCCATGGCCAACGAGGAAGGTTGAGCTGAAAGAACAGGGCTGATGAACGAAGAGGCGGAAGAGGGAATCGCGCCCAGGGCAGAGGAAGGAGCCATCTCAGGGAACAAGTCAAGAATTCCACTGTTAAGCAGCGCCCGGCTGGGAGAGTTGAGCAGCAAGGCATCATCATTCCAAATGGAGTTAGTAGAGAACAACGATCCAGAGCGAGCTCTTCTTGCCGAGGACGAGGTTGGTATGGGGTTGTTCAAGAGCAGCAGTGATCCCAGAGGAATGTCAATCGCTGCTCCAGTGACGGAAGACGAACCTGGGGGATGGTCCATTCCGGTGGATTTGTAAGAGGCCGTTCCTGTCAGAAGTTGGGAGGTATTTGAAAGAACTGGATCTAGCCCAGATGCGCGAGTGAATGACTCAGATAAAATATTGGAAGACAGAAATATTTGGCTATTCTCGTCCGGGCCAGAAGAAAACGGGGGCGGAGAGAAGTTAACCATGGTTGTGGAGAGACCGCAATTGTCGACTAAGCTGAAATTTAAGGCGAGCGAGAGTAGCGGAGTGAGTGCACTGGGCAGTGCGACTGGGGCAGGTATAGTGCGGCGCAGAGAGTTAGTCGCAAATGGCAAGGTTTGTGTCTCCGACATGTGGCAGAGAGACTGGACGAATTATAACAAAGACGTTTATGAGTTTAAGTTCCTTTCTTTAAATGTTTTTTTCTTTTTTGTTTATATATCTTGTCCTGTTTCGATGGTATATTCCGATTGTTGGGCTGAGAGACGGAGGTATGGGTTTATGCCGTGTTTCAGATTCCACTGGACCTACCCGGAGTTGAATTGAGCGGTGGGGTAACGATTAATAGTGTAATAAAGAGATTTGTGTTAACTTGGTTTACAATTTCGGGAATTTGGTGCCTATAAACGTGTCTTTCGAGAAAAATGTCCGGAGATCTATGGTTTGCTCGTATGAGATCACAACCTTCATTTGGGTGTGATGCACCCCTATATTTACCTATCGGCCACTACGCGGCAAAGGCCACAGGTCCCGAAGGACAAGCGTTGCCAGGAGGTCAACACAAGACTAGACTTTTAATTTTGATGTTATTTTTACTCTAATGATGGAAAAGAAAAAAGCTACCTAAGTAGCCTAACCTTCAAAAATCAATTTTCTTCGGCTACAAAATATGGACCCCAATCTTTCATGTCTTGTTTAAATTAGCGGGCCTTATCCACTGTCCGCTAACAAAACACTAAGTTAGAATATAAACGCGGCTCCAGAAATGACTTCATATTCACCTGTCATGTTATTAAATTTCATCTCCCCTCATGTCAGGAGCTGTTCGAACGCGAAGTCTGGTTTCTCGGCACGGCTCCGGATACATGCTGATACTATTAATAGGAAGCCCTTTTTGGAACAAAATCCTGTGTAGCTTTAATCCGTTTTCACCAACGAAGATATTGATAGGTAATTATGACATAATTTCAGTTCCGCAGGAAAAGTGCGTTCTTTCTCGTGTGAGGTCTAGACCCTCGGGTCCCGGCTGTTACCCCTAAGACGGTGCAGAGTAGAAAGGGCCGCTTATACTATGAGCACAGATTTTGAAGGCAAAAATATTTACTTGTATCAGGTTCTTCAATTATGAGGTAATTTATTGGGATACGGGCCGCATCTAGTTGCTCTAATGATAAAGACCCACTTTATCTGACTCCTTTTTACTTTGGTCTACTTGGCTGCAAATTACGCTGTGTATGGGTTCCCACGGGAAAGATCGATATTAATAAACGCAAAATCAATACTAATGGCAAATTTTAAGCTTTTGTTCCCTCTGGTTTTGCCTTCTCTCATGCTTCCTTTTTATCTATTGAATTTCACTGATGTGCTTGGCATCTGTTCATGGCACACTCCTCGGACCAAATGCCCTTCAAACTGATAGTTACAGCGACAGTCCTCCAGGGATCCCACGTCTTAGAGTTAGGATCAAATTAAACGACAAAAAAAATAAAAAGATAAGCATTTTCAACAATAAATTAAAATTTCAGTTTAAGTTTCTGTTCTTTTTTTTCCTTTACATTTGCTTGGATTGGTTTGTTTACTATGACGCTACTCAATGCAGGTTGGCTTCACCTCATTTGCAACTTCGCTGGAGCAGCTTGATCTCGTTAATCAATTAATGTCACTATACGAGTATATAAAGGAATTGTCAACGACAATTCAGAAAGAAAACTCTGCAAAGCTTCTGTCTCTTCTCACTATTAGTCCAGGTCAAGACAACGGCCTCCAGAGAGCTCGATATGAAGAGCCAAGCGACATAGACCTCTACGTGTTGCCGGAAAAGTTTCATGCAGTTGTTTGTGCATATTTAAAGCTTATGAGAACAATCTATATTAATGCCGATCTCAAGTCTTCATTCTTCAATGCCAACGATCTACTATTATGCATGAACAGGGCGGCTGAGAGCCAGACAAACTGGATCTGTCCTGCTCTTATAAATTGCAGTGAAGAACTAATTTCAATATACCAGGTGTTTGTCGCTAAGTACCCGGAAGAGGCAAAGCCCGCAGCCCGCCCCTCTGAATCTGGTGTTGAGATCCAAAAAGACACACCGTTGGAGATCGTGGCGAATAATATTAACAAATCATTCAAGATTTGTCTCACTGATAAAAGCCCTAATTTGAAGCTCTCCAAGAAGCAAAGCATTCATTTCTTTTTGGCAGCTCTTCTCAAGCTTTACTTCAAGTTAGACAAGCTACAACTCGCTAAGTCGGTTGAAAAGGCTCTTGTAGCTACAGGTTACGTCTCACCATCTCCAGAGAATACCCCTGCACAATATCGTAAACATTCTGTAACGTATTTATACTACAGCGCTCTTCTTTCACTCAATGACTCCGACTTTGTCGCTGCCGAGAAGAAGCTCGATACAGCTATGGATTTTCTCGCGTATTACAAAAACCCTAATTCTGTTACGAAACAGACAGAAAAGATTCTTATGCTTTTGATTCCTCTCAAAATGAATAATTCAAGGACCACTCTTAAAGAGGAAACTTGGCAAAGCTATCCCTCCCTCAAATATGTATTCAAAGATCATTTGTTAAAGGCGCTTAAAGCAGGAGATATCAATTCGTTCGACAAATGGACTAGAAAATTTCAAAAAATATTTTTGAAGAGGTACATTTATGTCCTTATACTAAACCTCAGAGCTTTGTGTACGCTTCGGCTATTCGAGCGAGCCTACAGATTTTACAGTGAAGAACACACAAAAACCTCGCATATTGTCCCATTCAGTACGTTTAAAGCTGCTCTTAATGTATATGGTGTGCCTCTTGAAGTATCACTCACATCAAACAAGTCGAATCCAAACACAGATCAGCCACAGGAAGATTATGGCGAAGTGGAGTGCCTCTTGGCGACATTTATCCTGAGAAGATCTATCAAGGGTTATCTCTCACATTCAAATAAGTGCATTGTGCTTTCAAAAGCAGACCCCTTCCCGAGAAATTGAACATTCGTACAAAATTCATTAATAAAACACATAAGCCTTAAAATTATAGTTAATCTCTGTAAAAGAATCATTTGAAAATGATCAATTTTTACTCTCAAGTTGATTTGAATCTACATTGTGTCGCTACATCTCTTCACAAGTATAGCTTGACGCAAGGGAATCAAAAAGATCCTTGTTATGACACACATATCCTTTTTTATAAAAACTAATAAATCATGAGCTGCCTACTACCAGATTCATTGGCTTATTGTTAATCTGGGGGGGTCTGCACTCCACTATTTTCAATGGTGTACGGGTGTACTGGTACTCGGTTCTTCATCAAAGAAAAATTTCAATCTCCGTAGTAGCATTTACATCCCATCAACAACCATGTCTTTTGTTAATATTTGCCGTGACAACACGGATCCGTTCTACCGTTATAAAATGCCGACTATCCAGGCCAAGGTTGAAGGTAGAGGTAACGGTATCAAAACCGCCATTCCTAACTTGAGTGAGGTCGCTAGAGCCTTGGGAAGACCTCCAGCTTATGTCGTCAAGTACTTCGGTTACGAATTGGGAGCTCAAACTGCATTCAAAGAGGAGGATGACCGTTACTTGGTTAACG
Organism: Australozyma succicola; assembly: GCA_030563905.1. NCBI lineage: Eukaryota > Fungi > Ascomycota > Pichiomycetes > Serinales > Metschnikowiaceae > Australozyma > Australozyma succicola. The sequence goes on along the minus strand of JAJMKM010000012.1, from coordinate 192,731 downwards.
GTTCCCACCAGCAAAACGAGTTGCAAGACTCCTTAGACGGATTTATCTCAAAGTTCGTCTTGTGTGGCGCATGTAAAAACCCAGAGACTCAGATACAGATCAAGGGTAAGGGTTTGTTGCAGAAGGACTGTAAGGCATGCGGTCGTCTTACTGATGTCGATGTTAGACATAAGTTGTCTTCCTATATATTGAAAAACCCTCCACCAACCTCTACTGGTAAGAAGTCTGCTACCGCCACTGCCAACGTTGTCGGAGGTGGAAAGTCTATTTCAGATATCGCCCAAAGTGCCGAGGGTACTGAAGCTGCTCCTGTTGTTGCTGGCGATGGCGATGACGATGCTTTAACTAAGAAGATCAATGCTGAGGCCGCAGCTTTGTCAACACAAACTGTCGATGTCGCCGACGATGACTGGGCCGTTGACATGTCTAAAGAGGCTATTGAGGCTAGAGCCAGAGAATTAGAAGGTTTGACTCTTAACGATACTCAGGCCAAACTTACCGAGTTTGGTGAGTGGTTGTTGCATGAGAGTCAAGAATCTAAAGATGATTTGCCTTCCGATGTTGAGATTTACCGTAAAATCATCGAGCTGGAACTTTTGGAGGTTGAGGATGTTGTATTGGTGTTGGCGCAGGTTTTGTTTGACGAAAGCATTATAGATCAAATTGAGGAACACAGTGGCTTGTTGGCCAAATTAATTAATGACAGATCCAGCTTCGAGAAGGCTTTCTTGGGTGGATTGGAGAGATTCTTGGGTTTGGAGAAGCCTGCTTTGATTCCTACCCTTCCAAAGATTTTAGTCAAGCTTTACGACAAAGAATTGATTAGCGAAGAAGTTATTTTGAGTTGGGGTTCTAAGGTGTCTAAGAAATACGTCCCTAAGGATGTTTCAAAGAAGGTACGTAAAGCAGCTAAACCTTTCATCACTTGGTTGCAGGAGGCTGATGAGGAGTCGGATAATGAGTAATCTATACGGAGCATATAAATATACGGGATTGTTTATTGATTGAAAACACCATCGGTGCAAAGGGCCATTTCTTGGCGAAGGTGTTTGAGCTTTCTTATCTACGAAACCCTCTTATATGGTGAGTGTGATGTATTATAATAAACTAAATTAGATTGAATGTCAGAGGGAATGAGTAAGAATGAGTAAGAATGGATAGGCTTAAGAGCGATGATTCAATTAGTACGTTAATTATAAATGATATTTCGAGTACATTAAAACATCGATTGAAGAGTCGAGTCTCGTGCTTGTGTATTATACAGAATCTTAATGAATGGTTGTTCAGTTTGACAAAGATGAATGGATGGTTGGGGAAATCAAAAAAATCATTGCTAGTTTGTGTACTTTTTGTAACGTCCGTCATACCTCGTGTTGTTATTTCTCCCCGTAGATCCCTGAGGACCACCATTCTGAGGGTTGCCTCCCGTGGGCGGCCCTCTATTAAATCCTGAAGGCGGTATACTTCCGTCTCCAGACATTGCTGTATGATTCCCTCCTTTGCCCATCGGTGGCGCAGACATGTTGGGCATGTTGGGCATGTTAGGCATGTTTGGCATGTTAGGCATGTTTGGCATGTTTGGCATATTTGGCATGTTAGGCATATTTGGCATGTTAGGCATATTTTGTGGCATTGGCATGTTAGGCATAAATGGAAACGGGAATGGAGCGTTACCATTTCCACCAGGTCCACTCATCATCTTTGCCATGACCTTTTGTGGATTGAAGTCGCCACGAGTTTTGTCTTGTTTATGACAGTATGCTGTCCATGTTAATTCGTCAAATCCGTAATTGAAATAATCACTTATATCGACACCCGGTGCTCGCCAAGGCTTGTCTTTTAGCTCATCCAAATCTAGCTGTGTGAGAGGTTTACCTTCGTATTCTGCTACTGCATTGATGTCTATAGATGCAACTCCTGAATCTTTGCTAACCTCCGTTCCTGACTTCTTCTTGCTTGCCCCCTCCTCTTCGTCTTCGCCCCCCTCCTCTGCAGCTGCTTCAGTGACAGCCAGCGTGGTCTTCGCTGTGAGAGGCTTTGGTGTGGGGTCACCAATAACAAACTCGATGTCATCTTCTGAACTTTCCTCTTCGCTGTCTTCTTCCAGTAGCTCATTGGCATCGGCTTGTGCTTCAGCTTTGTCTGTGGATTCTTTGGTCGACTGTTCATTGGCATCAAGCCGAGCTTTCTTTGCGGGGGGCTGTTCGCTCTCGGAGCCGTAGAGGTATGCGTCTTCGTCTTCAGAATTCAGCATCTTTAATTAGCAAAAACTCTATTTTGGGAATGAATTGTGGATTTCAGGATGCTGTTGCAAGAAGTTGGGTAGATTTGTACGTTTAAAAGGTTAATGTTTTGTGCAGGCAACTCTGGCTTGATACCGCAGACAATGCAAAAGTACTCCTTATAAATTTAGGTCTACAGACGGTTTATAAATTTGATATATCGGTAAATCAATTAAATTTGCTTGAGTAAAAATTCAAAATTTGCGTTCATATAAGTGAGCTAGAGAATGCGTCTGTTAGGCTCGTTTTTCTCCAACATCATCTGAACCCACGGTAAGCGGCGGAACTTATTGCGGTAGACGATTTCTTGTATTGCTTGAATCCACTGGTTTTTTTCTTCCTTGTTTGGAGCGCCAAAATCGATAATTTCACCATCTGCAAAGCGGATCTTGAAGGCATGTTCCATCAAAAGAATGTCACTGAAATTTCTGTAATTTGATGACGACCGGTTAATGTTCTCTTTGTCGACATACACAACCTCTGCAACTTTAGTAAGGTTAATTTTAGCTCTCGTTTTGTGCGAGTACTCGCTGTGAGCAATTAAAGACGTCCCCTTGAGCTTGAACCAGCGCTTCTTCCAACTGTCACAGTCACCACCCTCTTGGTGCAAGTAGCCTTCCAATTCCGACACACACTCTTTTCGTAAATCATCTAAGCATTCGTAGGCTGATTTAATGCTGAGCGGCAAGATCTCATATGCCTCTGTTCTAGGAACATAAAGCATTTTGACTTCGAGCTGAGCTATCGAATATGGCGCTCTCAATTCCAGCAGCGATCCATCACCAACAGTAGCCCATTCGTTGAAGCATGTAAGGTTGAAGTTTTTTGCGGTTCCAGTCACTTGGTTGAGGTACTGTTCCAAATCAACGTAACACCTAGCGAACAGACCATCGTTGGCAAAAAGGTTCTTCCACGAGTCCTCCGCCTCTTTGGGGACAAATCTTGTCGTTGTTATTACCTCCCTAGATCCAAACAAACGACCGAGCTTCTTTCGAGATTGTACCACTCTTCTTTCCTTCACCTCCACCAAAGTGCCTTTTGGCTTCTCGTATGTTGCCTTCAAAGTCAAAATAAATTGAAGGGAATTTGTGACCGTGAGTTCAAACTCCTTTCCGATCGGAATACTTGCTGCACCCTCGGTACTGTATTCCGGCGTCTTGACACAATGAACTCCATTGTCTAGGGTGATATTAAACGACATCTCCCTGTCCTTAAAATTAGGCAAATTGATATTCTTCAAGCCCATGACTCTCAAGAACAATTTTCCCTTTTCACCAACTTGCGTATTTGAGATAGTTGACGGTTGACGACTCTTTACAATTGTATTCAAAGGCTGTGTGGAGTTGGATGCGCTTACATTGTTCAGAGCCATGATCTCAACGGCAGTAGTCAGCAGGCAGTCTGCAGTTGGAATTGTTGGCACTGAAACGGTGCTTAGCGAGTGGCCATTCTTCTTTTGTGTTGGGCGAAGAACTGGCATGGTGTTGGTGATATCTTGGCCCGTGAAGACTGGTATCTGCTTATCTAACACAACGCCAGTCACTGAACCGTCTTTCTTCACAAGTCTGACTGGAGAACTTATCTTGATAGGTGATCCACGAGAGCTTCGGTCACCCTCTTTCTTGGGGCTCTTCTTGTCAAACTTTCCTTCGAAGGGGGGTGAGGTAACTGGTGTTTCTTGAACACTAGCCGCATTCTCTTTCTTTCTTTGCTTGCTGATCTTAAGGCCAGCAACTGGAGTGTATTGTGGAGCTGAGACTAGCTCTGGGTCCGGGTCTGGGAAGACTGGGCTATCAGTGACCCCCGAGAAAAATGGATTGTTAGAATTATGTTTATCTCTCACCGCCACAAAATTCTTTTGTGTCTCTGGTGATTCAAGCTGTGGTGGTTTAAAAAGTATTGCATCAAGCTGTGGTGCGTTCACGAGTGTGGGTGTCGGAGCGCTGGGCTCAAAAACTCGCTCGCTAGACTTAATAGCCACTGGCTGGGTAATGATATCCGAAATGACAAGAGGGACTGGGTCTGATGGCCTTTCTGTAGGATCAGAGACTATGGAATCACAATGAATAGAAGCCTCGAGTGGGACGCTTTGCTCGTTTGGTTGCTTTGTCTCAGGTGTCGCGGTTTTACCTACTACCTTGAGTTTAGAGCTGCCGGTTTGTGAAATTGCATCCTTCATGCTCATAATCTTGCGTATCTTATCCTTGTCCATGCTTGGCAAAGTCTTCATTCCTGGAGCCTTAATTGTAGGCTCCATAAAGGATCCATCGTTAAAAATGTCATTATACATGTTCTTTGGCGAGAGAATCGAGGAAGAGCGCTTAATCTCGAATGAAGGCACTGCAAATCGTGACTTTTTAGCACTAGGATTTCCAGATGAATGCAGGTAACGTGGTTTCAATGTGCCATAGCTGATCGGCTGGCTGTGTCTGTACAGAAGACGGCGAGCTACCATGGACTCCAGGACCAAAACTTCAGGGGATTGACTATTCTTGCGTTTCAATGTCTTCTTTGAATCATCTGCATCATCCTCCAAACAGGCTTCCTTAAGGAACACCTCAAAATGGTCTTCTATTCCCGAATCTTGAGACAATTCAGGTAGGAATCCTGAATCGTACAAGTTCTCGTAAGACAGGCTCACCACTTTTGTCGAAAGCAAGTTAACTTCTTGAAATTTCTTTGGTTTCAATGTCTGTGGGACATGGAACTTGGCACATTGCGAAAGATCAGCTGTGTTGTACGACAGGATAGATGGTACCTGGTACATCTTCTTTGGAGGTGCACGGGGAGTAGATTTTTGCGTCAAATGTTGCGAGTGCCAGATTGAAAGAAAATCCAATGACTTCTTTTCGGTGTCATGTTCAGCCGACAAAGACTCTTCGTAAGAAAGACTCTTATCATTCAACTTCTTATTCAAGTCATCAAAATCGGTGTCACTTAGTTCCACGGCTGGTAATTTGATGTTAAATGGAGGTTGAACATTCGAGGAGTTGGCAAGAACACTTGAATCATAATCACTAGAGGTAAGCGCATGTGTCACAGACTCAGACACGACGAGATCCTTCACTTTAACAGGTATAGCATTAGTAGCGCCCACAGACCTAGTGTTAGATACAATTTTTGCAGGTGAGCTTAGTTGAGCGTGGTGATGAGTTTCTAAAGTCTTTCTTGCACCCTCGCCAGACTCGTCGGCGAAATCTCCATTTTCGGAGACACTGACATCATTATTCCAATCCATAGATCCCATTACTGGAGTTCCCATTTGACTCAGCACAGGGCCCACAAGCTTAACTTGCCCAGCAGAGATAGCCTTGTCCACTTGTACAGTGATTGCGTCGAAATTTGGGTCTACGACGTTACTCATTGGCAGGGTGTCAGATGCAGATTCTGCTTTTGGCAGAAGCTCGACGCCTCGAGGGTGATCGCTATTTTGGTCCCGGTTCACAATGGCTTCGGGTGCCTTTTTCACAGCAACTTGCTCTTCGGGTTCTTTTTTGACTGGGATCTCTTCCGTCTCTGACTTAATTTCGTCTGATGGTTCAGTTTTGATTGAATAATTTGGCTCTAATTTTACAACGGCATCATTTGGTTCTGCCTTAACGCTGATTTCTTGTGATTCTGCCTTCACACAAACGTCATGGGGTTCAGTCTTCACAGTAGTATTGAGGTTTTTAATCTCGCTTTCTAAATGAGTGGAATAATTTGAGTCGGACCCTATATCTGGCTCTCCCTTAGTTATCAAGGTTTTTAGAACCTTTTCTGCTTCCTGTGCTGAAGTCTTTACGTGATCCTCGCTTGAGATTGCTGTAGTTCCTGAAATGACATCTTTTTCGATTGTTTCATCCTTCTTCTCCTCCTGGGATTGATCATCCTGAGCCGGTGCTTCGGGTAAAGGCTTTGATAGATGGTCTAACGAACCAGCTTCATTGATGTTTATCTGAGACACAGAGTCTAATAAATTTAGTATACTCTTTTCTGTCTGAGATTGATTGGCCTGTGAGCTCAGATCAGCGCTAGCCGAGAAGAGGTTGCCATCGGCATTGGGTTTGCTCGTGAAGGAGGGCTCGAAAGCGAGAGGGTCACGACTCGATTCCGCACTTTCTAGCGTCGTTGGGATTATTTCAGTTGCAAGCTTATCTGTAAACCCTTTGATACCGTCATTTAATTGTAGTCCCTTTGACTGTTTCTCAATGAGATTAGATTCGAGATACTTGTTAGAATCCATCAATGATTGAAGCGAAGATTGCGAAGAGCGGGCAGAAAGATTCAAACGATATTCGAGACCATGGCTCAATGCATTTAGTGGGTTCTCTTCGCTGGAGGGCTCATGAGATGCCAATTGGTAGGAGAGTCTGTGAATATTAACGTCGGTTTCTTCACCAGCGGCTTTACCGAGGTTGTCTAAATGTTCATTAAGGTCATCGTGAGGTTTGTTATTCAAAAAGACGTCGATCTTCTCGTTCAAGGAAAGATTACTGAAGTTTTTATGTGTGAGACGGTATTCTGTTAATTGTGAGATATCTGGTTCGTCTCTGGTTTCCATTTCGGTTTTAAATTCCGATAAAAGACCTGTGACAGTGTGGCTAGAGTGTGGAGGAGGTAATGGTGGTTGAGTAGTTTCCGCCTCGGTATCATCGAAAGAGTTTTGGTCGAGCCCCGTCCACAGGTGCACGATTGCAGGAGTGTCGGCTTTTATATTAGTGAAGCTTTCTTCTTCTTCTTCTCCGACATACTGATGATAAGTTTGCAAATCAGGTCCTGCCAGGAAGGCAACGTTCTTCTTTGGTGATGCCGAATCAAGATTGTGACTTTTCATTATACTTTTGCTGGGAGAAGCAGCACGGTCTATCTTTTTATTATCTTCGGAATCTTCATCTGTCTTATGTTCTTGATCTTCCAAAGATGTTTTACTTGTATTGCTTTGGTCATCAAAATGGCTCTCATCTTTGGGCGTCACATCCTCATGAAGGCCAGAGGTTTGTTGTGATGTTATGTTCTTACTGAGATCAGCCGAGGAGTCTGGCTCGAAGTTTCGTGTGAATGAGTCCATGTGCGGCTCTTGATCATGGTGTAGTTCTCCAGCCTCGTTATCGCTCACATATGTGTCTGAGGAAGAGTTAAAGTCCTTTCTTTGGGCGAATTGCTCCGTGTCCTTCAAAAGTGGCGTACAATTAAGAGGCTTTATAGGCGATGCAAGAGTTGAAGGAGGTTCGCTACCTTGCGTTTGGTCAGGTACGCTTCCCTGGTTGATTTCTTTTAGAAGCATGTCTACAGAATCTTTTGTTGTTAGTAAATGACCTGAGCCATTTAAACCATCGGCCTTATGAAATTATGTAGGCCGGATTCTCATCGCGAGTTGGATTTCATTAAATTATTACATACCGTTTTCGTGTTTAAAAAGATCGTTTGTGCTCATTACGAAGAAAAGCTCTGTATGGTTGTAAAGCCCTTCCTGATATCTGGAGAAGATTCAATGTGCAGCCCAAAGCGGCTAAATGTAAACAAAGCAACAGCACATCTCAAAGACGTCACGCGTTCAAATGCTTTGATAATATCAAGGATGTGATCAAATGAATGACTCTTTTCTTCAACAACATGAATCTATCTTTAAGTAATTTATTAGATTTTTTGGCCTATTTGCTTCTATTTTTGCCTCCTAAGACGCGCCTCAGTATTGCATTATAATTTTACCAATCATGCTTTAAAGCGTATTCTTCTGCTCATATTCTATTCTTAACGAAAGTTTATGAACTAAAGCTGAGTTGTTATAATAATTTATATTGATTTTGAGTCATTAAATTCAATTGATTTTCAGCCCTCCGAATTAGTTATCGAACTTTATATGCACGACGACTTGATTGGTTACTCATTGAGAGGAGGCACTTTAGAGCGCGTCGATCAATCAAAAAAAAATAGTCAGGTTCTGTCTTTGGCCAAAACTTAAGCGAAGCGAATAAACTATTGACACTTACCTCAAAATCTTAATGACAAATTTGGAACACAACTCCGTGGCTCTAGTATTCTGCAATAAAACAACACATTTGAACTTCTAAGAACCATATCCGATGTAAAATTAAGATACTGAACAATTTAATAAGGGTTTGTTAACTCGTCAATAGCTGGCGAGCATATACATGTGGGACCAGAGAACGCACTGTCTAGAAGATGGTATCATCTCGATGGTCCCCTATTACTAGCATTCTCCGAGCGATTTTAAGATCACAGCACTTCAAGTTTCGTGTTTTGGAGAATTTGGGTTCAAAACAATACGACCTACTGAAAGCCAGTCCCCGCAAAGTTAGAGTGTCAATTGGTTGTCCTTATAAACCTGGTACTGCATAGAATGCCAAGCAATTAATCTTTTTTGTGTGTAAACCCTTGTTTTGTTTCTTCAAATCAATGGAAACTAATTTTTGTAGTTGTTTACTGATTATATAAAATAATTGGATTTTTTCTTAAATTTAATTAAATGAAGACTAGTAGTAAAGAGTATATATTTAAAAAATTGGTAAGGAACTGAAAAGTCAAAAGAGTGTTAAAGTAAACTAGAAATTGCGCTTAGATCAAAAGAGCAGCGATACCGGCAACACCGACGGCACCCATGGCGTTCTTAGCAGCACCATTGACTACTGGAATGGTGGTCACTGGAGCAACAGTTGCTGTAGAGGTGGAAGTAGAAGCGACAACAGCGGTCGTAACAGGTGGGACAACGCAGTTGACACAGGTGGTGGTGGTGGTCACTGGAGCAATACAGTTGGCACAAGTGATAGTAGTGGCAGTGGTGACAGTCACTGGGAGTGGGTAACAGGTCTCAGTACCGCAGCTGGTAATAGTGATAACGGTTGGCAATGGGCAGTAAGTGGTGTAGCTGGTGCTGGTGATGTTAGTCCAGGAGGTGGTAACAGTGGTTGAGGCGGAAGAGGAGCTGACTGGAAGTCTTCTGACAAACAAGTCAACCTTCTTACAGCCGGCAGCAGGAGGAGTGTTACTGCCCAAGGCGTTAGCAACAATGTTTGGACCACCAAGGTTCATGTTGTTATCACAAGCCCAGTAGGTGTTAGAGACCAACTTGTTACCGTTCAACTTGAGAGGGTTTTGAGCACCACCCATGAAGACGACAGTGGAACTGGACATGGTGGAAAAGTAGGACCACAGCAAAAGTGTGTCTACGGTTGGCTTGAACGAAATAACATTGCTGTCGCTCATGTCCAACGTCGAAGGCGAACCGGTGACAGTAGCAAAGTAGTAGTTACTTCTTTTTGGAGTAAGGTAGTTCACCTTCTTGTCGGCACCAATGACAAGAACTTGGATAGGGAAGGCAGCGGCGAGAGAAAGAGTGGCAAGGGAAGCGAGAGAAAGTTGCATTTTTGTTGTTTTCGTAGTGGTTTACTAAAAATGAATTTAGGGAGAAACCCTCTTTATTTATACCTTTTTCATTTGTTTATTGTTTACCCCAAAAACCGTAGCTACGGTTGTGAGAATAGGGCTCCCATTCCATTCGTGTTTGTCTTGTATATACCGCAGTCAACCTGAGATTATGACCCTTGGTATTGTACATAACCGCGTCCAATGGTTGACACATGCAAGACAGTCAAAACATACGAGTTTGTGCAGGTTTTGAGACGTGAAGTGTTCTGCATAAATACTGCCTAAAACTCGCTCCAGCATGAAATTCTTATTGTTTTTGTTTACAAAAAGCTTAAAATCGACTTTTACAGGAATGAAATTAATATTGAATTTAATTTTGAATTTATTATCGAATTTATTATTGAAATTATTCCGTGCTAAAATATATCAATAAAAGCGAAAGAAAGAAATACGAAACACAGTTTCTAGGCAGCAGACCTAGATCAAGAGAGCAGCGATACCGGCAACACCGACAGCACCCATGGCGTTCTTAGCAGCACCATTGACTACTGGAATGGTGGTCTTTGGAGCAACAGTTCCTGTAGAGGTAGAAGTAACAGTGGTAGCAGGTGGGACAACACAGTTGACACAGGTGGTGGTGGTGGTCACTGGAGCAATACAGTTGGCACAAGTGATAGTAGTGGCAGTGGTGACGGTCACTGGGAGTGGGTAACAAGTCTGAGTACCGCAGGTAGTAATAGTGATAACGGTTGGCAATGGGCAGTAAGTGGTGTAGCTGGTGCTGGTAATGTTAGTCCAGGAGGTGGTAACAGTGGTGGAGGTGGAAGAGGAGCTGACTGGAAGTCTTCTGATAAACAAGTTAACTGGTCTACAGTTAGGACCTGGAGCAGTGTTGTTACCAAAAGCGGTGGTGTAAATCAATGGACCACCAAGGTTAGGGTCATTACCACAAGACCAGTAGTTGTTAGAAACCAATTTAGAACCACTGGTTTGGACAGAGTATCCGGCAGCTCTTTGGTCGAAAATAATTGTAGCACTGTACATAGTTGACAAAGCTGTCATCTTGTAGCTGCTTCCAGAATTTGGGTAGCTGATGACATTGTTAGAGTCAATGTCCAAGGTTGTAGCACCGCCGACAGTGGCAAAAAAGTAGTTGGTGACACGGGACTTTGGAGCGACGAAGCCAATTTGCTTTCCATCGAGGCCAGCCACAACGAGCTGAATTGGAGCGGCAGCGGCAAGGGAAATAGTAGCGAGAGTAGCGAGAGAGAATTGCATTATTAAAATTCGAGTTTATCTAGTGAAATTAAATATTTCTGGATATATATTGGCGTATTTATACGTTGTGTTTATTAGCTGGCTAATTTTAACTTTGCCAATGTTACAAGCATCATAGTACTGCATATTCCCATTACGGAATGTCATTCCTGTATTGAATAGGGTTACCATGTTCGCCAGCTGTTGTGACATTTCCCAACCAGGCAGGAACTTGTGGGGCGCCTCCCTCGCAACCTTTTAACGTCAACAAATTTAATACCGGTTTCTAGTGCCTTGCCCGAGTCAATAAAATCATGTAACTAATTTGCTGGATACATTTTGAAAAATTTCAATTGGGTTCTGAAATACGGTAACAGAACTGTAGTGACACCAATTCATCTCTGGCCACTCCGTCCACGTTTAAGAGTCTAATGTATTACATTGCATTTGCATTGAAGTCGCACCAATTACGAGCCAATCGTTTATTACAATGCAAGAATGGTTTGTTCAATCCCTTTTTGGCCTGGCGCTTAAATTGCGATAAATTTAAACCTGTAGGTAAAATCTCTCAAAACCCTTGAAAGGGCCGGTATATAATTGCTGCAAACAACCAAAAGTAGCCAGGAGTCGTCAAGTATCCTATCGTTATATGAAGAACACCGCGATGATTCTCACGAATTAAATACTTGTTTGCCTTCTTAATATCATTAAACATGAATACTACACTTAATCTTTGATGCCGGCGCTTTGAGTTCCTACTTTCTTAAACATTGTACTAGTAAATAGGCCCAACAATTTCCGAAGTGCATATTTTATTTCTCTAAGCCTTACTCTCCATAATTATCTTCTCAGTGAGATGCCTCAAGCTAACTGGTCATTATATTTTTATATGTGCAGTAATTTTATTTTAGAGAACACGATGCTCGATAGCCGCCAGCCACTTAAGGCAACTTGACATTTGCCAATTTGGACCATTTCTGCACACAAGGCCAGGGAAAAATTCTACCTTTAGACTCATGGCGTTTGAATTTACAAACAGGATTTCACTATTTATTTACTTCCTTTTCAAGACACTACCACTCCAAAGCTGGACATAGAATACCATGTGGTCAAGTGTATGATTAATTTTAAAAAATTATTATGGCCTATCAGAATTTCGATTTCCAATCTCATAAATCATTTGCTCGTCTTCTTTTGCTTCATTTTAGGGGAAAGCGTCAATTGAGATAGCCTCAATATGTGTGCAGGGATGTAAGCAGTCAGCATTAAAAGCTTGTGGCTTGGAATATAACGCTGATTTTTTGATCTTTCCAACGGCAAATTTTTGAACTCAGTAGTTTGTGTTACGTTCAGAGGCTTAAATTGCATGAAACCAGAATTAAATTCTTTGGCTTTTGATAATAAATCCCCAAGCTTATAAACCTCTTGCTATTGAATTGTCGATAAAAGATTCAGAATATCCCATCGAATAGATGCAGCTGGTGTCTTGTTGAGTTGAAAATGTTTTATAAAAAACTCTTAGCTAAATCAATTTTTTATGATTTATTTGGGTTTTTTTAGTTGCTCGTAACGTTACTTGTTGATTATCCCATATTGTGGGTCAAAATACTGTGTTTGTAAAATTACATCGTACATCATTTGCATGAGAAAAATATATAAAAGTCCTTAAAAAAACAATAAGTTAGAATTTTATGTATATAGACTCCAAAATTAGAGACTTGTGTTTGGTCTATGACATAGCTTCGACATTTCGTGCGAGATAGCCTTCGTTTCTTTAAAAAAGAGGCATTTGACACTTTCTCCATGGATCCAGTGAATTTCACGGGCTAAACGCACGAAGCAAAGACACTATATGGGTCACGTAAAATACGATCAACTCTATATATTCAAAAGTATTTCTCAAGATTCGGTGACTAATTTTTTTTTTTTTTTTGACGATGGTGGCGATACTTATCTTGTGAGAACCGATAATTGATTATGTCACCAGCAGCGCACGTCGTCTAAAACCTGGGCTAAACGAAACGTTAGTTCCGAACGGAAAGAGTACAAATAAAGTAGTGATTCACGTCTTGCTCTTACGAAAATTCTGCTATAAGTTCTAATCGGGAATAGAAACTCAGGACATGATATAGTGAATCACCAAATGAAGAATCTTGATATTCAACGATAGGCATCGAAAACAATTCTTCACATAGGAAAAAAAATTCAAATAATTTTCATTTTAATTGGCTGCCCACATTCTTAAAGTTGCTTTGTATTGATGAGGAGCTAAGAGTTACCCCAATGTAGCTCATCAATTGTATCACTTAGAACTTATTACTCCTACCCCCATGTATTCCGGTAGCAGCAGCTCCTATAGACCGGGAGGAGGCGATCTGTATCGTCCTAGCCGACAGGGGCCACAGCAAGGAAACTATAATCGTGATGAGTACGCTGCTCGTCCCAATGAGAGACAAAACTACTCAGACAGATCCAACTACAGATCCGGGACGAGATACGAAAGAGGCCAAAATGGCCATTCTAGATCGCATAATACACCAAATGAATCTCATTATGGTGGGCAAGGAAGCAACAGAGGTCCAAATGCGCGTTCACATGGATCTTATCAGAATCATAGTTCGAGCTGGCTGCGAACGCAGAGGCCTCTGGGAGATGGATACCATCTGGTATACACACAAATGCAGGCCGAAAATCAAGTTTGGATGGGGGACCTAGATCCAAGATGGTCAGAAAATGATATTGCGAGTATTTGGAATGAGTTAGGGGAGCCACCAGTAAATGTTAAGATCATGCGAGACAAGGCAGGGCGGTCACAATACTGTTTCGTGACTTTTGCTAATCAAGTAGCTACAAATGCGGCGGTTCAAAGAAATCGGACTCCAGTACCTGGCTCATCTCGAGTATTTAAACTCAATAAGGCTTCTAATGGATCGTCCAACGCCGACGCAGGACGCCAAAATTATTCTTCTACGATAGGTCAAACGAATGCCAGACCCCAGGTGGACTTCTCTGTATTCGTGGGAGATTTGACCCAAGAAGTTACAGAGCAAATGCTCTTTGCACGATTCAATCAACAATATCCGGGAGCAGTCAAACAAGTAAAAATAATGACTGACGCGAATTCAGGAGCCTCAAAAGGCTTCGGCTTTGTTAGATTTCATCAAGAAGAAGCACAGAAACTGGCAATAAAAGACTTAAACGGTGTAATTCTCGGTCATCGGGCTATTAGGGTTGCATTAGCAAGTGGTGGACAAGAACAGAGCTCAGCGGTGAAAAGAAGCAATTCTGATCTGACCCCAGCTGTAAAACTACCTCAACAACAACCAAGTTTGTCTGCTGCTACAGATCCAAATAGCTCAGTCATTTTAATAACAGGAATTAACATGATGATTTCTGAAAAAGAATTGGAAGCTCACTTTAGCTCATTCGGAACTCTAATTTATTGCAAAATTGACTACAAGGCACAGCAAGCTCACGTAAAGTACTTGATGCGAAATTCTGCCGAGAAGGCGTTTCTATTCATGTCACGATTTTCTATAAATGGATGCAGTCTAAAGCTAAAATGGGGTCGTGAAGAGAGAAACACTTCAACACGTACGAAGTTTGTCCCACCCGCAAAATCTGCCAAAAATGTTTACCTCGCGTCTGAGAAGTTGCCGAACTTTTATGGTGATCTCGAAAGCGACGTTGCATTAGCAGAATTGAATGGCGAACAAATCACAAACCTTTCAATCATCGAGCCCAGTGATTTCTTAAGTGTCAAGGATTTCGATCTGACTCACAAATCAAAGTTAGAAAGGCGCGCAGCATACCTAGAAGAGGCATTTTAAAGTTCAGCAAGGATGTAGTTCATGGAATACACCAGGACACTGGCGAAGTAACTCATCTTTATCAGCGTACTTTATCCCGCAATATGTACAATAGAAAAATTTTGATCTAGAATATTCTAGTAGAGCTTGTAGTTTCGCGTCTGTTGAGGGGCTCTGTTGGTCATGATCAGGAATTAGATCAGGATAATCGTCACCATAGATTCTAATTATATAATCCCTCCACAATGGGTTTGAAGCTAAACTCTTGTCATCTTCGCCTGCAGTCATTTCTTTGGTTTCCTCGTAGCAAAATTTTTGTAGCTTTTGTATCGTGCTGCATTTGAAGCGTTCCTCAAAGGCTTCTTTCGAAGTGACATGATATCTTTTCGTGCTTTCAGAATCTATAGGTTTTAAAACGACGACTTGCGATTTATTGCTTCCTATTCCTCCACGAGATTTCCTTTTCGTTATGGCAATTGGTTCTTTTATAGCATTTGGATTATTTTCTACCCCGAGTCCGCTATTTGACTTGAACCCCATCATTTGCATCATTTTGAACCCTACAGAATTTTCATTGAGGATTGACTGAGACAATGAGGTTTTGTGTGAAATTTTCGATGCTTTTTTCTCGTTTTTAATCTCATCGTCACTTTCAATCTTCATACTCATGAAGTCATCATTGGAAGTATCAGGGTCAGGTTTGCTATCGACTTCGAAAGGCTTTTCATAATCCTTTGCAGTATTCTCTTTTGAAAGATGAGGTTCAGAAATCGAAGCACTTTCAGCCTCTGGGGGCTTAAAGGATTTGACTTTCTTTGGAGGCGGCGGATCAAGATCAGAGTCTGAGGATTCGTCAAATACAATCATCAGTCTAAAGATGCTTTTCTATTTAATTGAGTTCTTTCAAGAAACTAGCGATTTAAAAATCACGGCACCCATGATTAGTTTATAACAACGATACCTTCAATTGAATGGCAGTTGAAGAGCCAGAGTTATAGTTGTTATGCAGGTTAAAATTACTAACTTGCATGGCCACGATTTGATTCAAATACATATAATTAAAAAACAAAAATAAAAGAGCGCAAAAGAAAAAAGAGGAAAACTACAATTAACTAGCATTCTTTGCCCAAACCTGGTTGTGTTATTGACACCAGACCAGCTCGATTGGCGTAAAAATAGAGGTAGTCTCAAATTATGGGCCTCGAACCGAGTAGTGATAGTACGAGTTATTGTTGACTGCAGTTGTATAAGAGTCTATACCATGTAGTCATCTTTTTCCGGCATGGCCTTGCCAAAAAATGTAAATGTATTTATAGGCGAAACTTCGCTTATATCAATCGAATATTCATTCGATCTCGTCAATCTCAGCTGCCATTAATGGGCTTGCCAGAATTTCTTTTTCTTGCGCCGCAGACTTACATGTTACTAAAAATACATTTGAGGCATAAATCAAATAAAACTCAAGACAAAACAAACCTGCCGTAAGCTCTTACACAAACTTCGTAATGAATTAAAATACAGCTAAAGAGATATGCTTTCTCAAAGAATAGTTTCTTTCTCTAATGGTCGCAATAGATCTAGTTAGGTTCTGTGAGGTTTCGTGATTTAAACAGCTGCACATTCCAGCAAGGATTCCAATTAATGGACAGGAATGGCATCAGCAAGTAGTGCGTCCCCCATGGGAGCGTTTTTTAGCATTTTGTGTCTGTTCGTTGGCCACTTGGGCTGTCGTCAGATTCTAGTCTTCTGTGGAGCGCTAGCTGTGCCTCCCCAAAATGTTATTCACAGGAACTCATGTATCTACACACAGGCCCTCAAATCGATTCATTGTCCCTATTGTGTACAAATCTCCCGATTTTGTAGTGTCAGATTTGCAAGTTGTTAGTTGTATAGGACTGATAGTGACTCTACGCAAATTGATTTTTATACAATTCTTAAATCGGCTTTTCAGTCGTTTTAAATGAATTTTCATAAATTGTCTACCTGTATATGATGTTGACCGTGTTCTAAATAAACAAGCTACTACGAGTAATCTGCAGTCCCACCAGGGGTTCACAACCGCGTTTGGTGAAAAAAGTCTACCCACTGCCGTCCGACCCGAACTCCTTTCCTGTTCGCACACTTGCTTCTTCTTGCTTCTCTTCTTTGTCTGAACAAGCGTCCATTGAATCCCCCTAACACTCGCTATGCTTTCGTCCTCGATTCTTGTCACTCTCTTGGCTGCCTTCGTTGCTGCCGACAGTTCTTCCAACTCGTCGTCTACCAACTCGTGCTCCATGTCCACCACCATCACTGCCGCTTCCGCCATCTCTCAGTTGAACTCTTGCCCAACTTTGGATGGTTCGATTACCATCTCTGGTAACCAGGTCGGTGCTTTGGACTTGGGTAACGTCCAGGCTATTGCCGGTGATGTGACTGTTTTCAACTCTTCTTCCATCACCGGAATCAACTTGGGATCTATCACTAATGTGACTGGTTCTTTGTCCTTGTCTGCTTTGACCACTTTGAACAACATTCAACTTTTGCAACTTACTTCCGCCAACAAATTGTCTTTTGTCTCTTTGCCATCTCTCGCTTCTCTTAACTTGGGATCCGGTCTTGCCAATGTCACCTCCCTTACTTTGTCTGACACTGCCTTGGCCTCCATCGACAAGCTTTTGCAATTCAAGAGCATTGGTGTTTTGAACGTCAACAACAACAAGAACATCACCTCCATTGACTTGACCGACTTGAAGAAGGTCACCGGTGGTTTGACTTTGTCTTTCAACAACGACCAAGCCTCCATTAAGTTGCCAAACTTGAAGTCGGCTGCTAACTTGACCATTCAAGATGTTGCTTCTCTTGATATCTCTAACTTGCAATACGTTAACGGTTCTTTCATCTTGGGTTACAACACCTTCGACTCTGTTTCCTTCGACTCCTTGTCCTTCGCTGGTTCTTCCCTCCAAGTTTTCGCTAACAACGACTTGACCACCTTGAACATGCCAAACCTTACTGAGGTTGATGGTGAGTTCCACATCTTCAACAACTCTATGTTGCGTAACTTGAACATTCCTAACTTGAAGGTCGTTAAGGGTGCTGCTTCTCTTAGCGGTGACTTCGGCAACTTGAACTGGAGTGGATTGAACGAGGTTGACGGTGACTTCAGCCTTGCTGCTACTGCCAAGAACTTCTCTTGTTCTCAATTCGACAAGTTGTCTTCTTCTAACAAGTTGAAGGGCCACAACTACAACTGTTCTTCTCCTTCCTCTACTTCTTTGGCTTCTAAGTCTGGTAGCGCTACTGCCACTGGTGGATCCAGCTCTTCCGGATCTGGTTCTTCCCAAGGCGGTTCTTCTAGCTCCTCTTCTAAGAAGTCTGACGCCTCTTACTTGAACCCAGGCATGCTCATGTCTGTCGTTTTGGGTGCTGCTTTGGCCGTCATTGCCTAAACGTGCGAGTAAAAAGAACTCTTACTGAAACAAAATTTAATTTTATCTGGCTGTGTCTCTTATAGATGGACACGCATAGTTTATGTTTATTTCCAATTTAAAGAACTATCTAAATCAATGTAGTATATTCACACGCGACTCTACTGCCAGCCTGCCAAGAACATAGAAAGACATTGAAGCAGTTATAAGCGAAAACTTTGACAAAAAAAAAAAGGATTTCTTTGCAAACTGTTTTTTTCGCTGTCATGTTCACGGCTAACGATCTCGTGTATGCAAGGACTGCAGGTTTACTGATTTGCCTACATATCAAAGACGCCCGCATACGATATCTCCTAGTTGGGAAGCGTGGAGATGGGAGACGAGCCATCTCCGCCTCAGTAGGGCGTCCGGAATGTGAGCCACTCGACAACATTCGTGTTTTTTATTGTAACTGGTTCCCATTTTATTTACATTCCCTACAATTGCCCCTTTCAAGGCTTGATTTTCGTTGTTGATTTGTCTGCCAATCTAATTGCATAATAAGCTTTAAGCTTGAGATTAATCAGGAGTCAAACTGATTAAACGGTGCGAAACAACCCAATTGTAGAAGTTTGGCGATATTTATGCAGTTACCGCTACTTTTAATACTTTCGGCAAGTTTGGCCGCAGCGGACGGATATGCTCCTCACCAAGTAAGCTGTCCTAGTAATGCTAATTTCATCAGAGAGGGTAATTCCATCTCTCCGAGTGAGAAGGCTTGGATATCTAAGAGACATGAGCTGACAGACAAGGCCATTTTGGACTACTTGAGTCGTGCTGGCGTTGATTACAACCACGATGCATTGAAGAAAAGTAACAAGAGCGTAAATCTAGCATTGGCTTTCTCTGGCGGAGGTAATAGAGCCATGCTCAACGCAGGAGGTGCCATAGCTGCGTTGGATAACCGAACAGCCGGCGCTTCTGAGAACGGTTTAGGAGGTATTCTTCAATCTGCAACGTATATTGCAGGTCTCTCTGGAGGCTCGTGGGCACTTGGATCCTTGATTTTCCAAGACTGGCCATCCATTGATGAACTTGTGTTTGAAGACCCATACGATGTGTGGAACTTGACTCAGGGTGCATCTATGATCAATTCTTCCAATACCATTGGTTTGTATTGGGACTTCATCACTAATAACTACAATTCTACGCTTACACATGTGAGCTTCTGGAATACTCCAATTGACAAGGGCATTGGAAGCGATCTATCTGGGAAATCTCAAGCGGGTTTTCCAGTCTCAATTACTGACGTATGGGGACGCGCCTTGGGTCACAAATTGTTTCCAAAAGGCACCGACAACTGGATGGATAGCGCCACTTGGTCTGGAATTAGAAACACAACCAGTTTTGCCAATCATGAAATGCCGTTCCCTTTAATCACTGCTTTGGCTCGTGAGCCCGGCTCGTTAGTTTTCGACTTGAACTCTCCTATAGTAGAGTTTAATCCGTTTGAGATGGGTTCTTTCGATACTTCTATTAATGCATTCCACGACATAAAATATCTAGGAACTTCCGTTAATAATGGGTCCCCAACTTCAGAAACTTGTATCAATGGCTTTGACAATGCTAATTTTGTCATTGCTACCTCCTCTTCCCTCTTTAATGAATTCCTTGACACCTTGGTGTGCCCCACTTGCAAGACATTGAACTTCGCAATGAAATTTATTGTGAAAAGATTTTTGGAGTCCATGTCTTCAAAGCTTCAAGATATTGCCTGGTACAAGCCCAACCCTTTTTATAATTCTCAATATCTGTCTTCAAATAACTTAAGCTCAAGTGACACATTGTATCTCATGGACGGCGGATTAGCAGGAGAAATTGTGCCTTTGTCGACATTAATGGTCAAGGAGAGAGAATTGGATGTTGTCTTCTCTTTTGACAACAACGGTGCCAAATGGCCAGACGGAACCTCTCTTATCGACACCTACGAGAGACAGCATACTTATGAAGGCAAATCCACCGTATGTCCTTATGTGCCTGGCCAGTCTACCTTTGAATACTACAACTTAACAGCAAAGCCAACTTTCTTTGGTTGCAATGCCTCAAACTTAACCGCTTTGACAAAGGATGGCGTAGTTCCTCCTATCGTAATTTACATAGCCAACCGGCCATACGAATTTTACTCAAATACAACCACCCTCAAACTCACATACTCTGATAATGAAAAAAAGGGTATGGTGACAAATGGATTTGATTTGGCCTCGAGAGGAAACTCCAGTTCCAACTGGCCCACATGTGTCGGTTGTGCTTTGGTTAGGAGAGCCGAAGAGAGGGCCGGAGTTGAACAATCTGAGCAGTGCAAAAAGTGTTTCCAAGAGTATTGTTGGGATGGTTCCTTGTATGAAAGTGCGCTGTACCAACCCAAACCTAATTTTACTTTGAGTGGACTTACCAACAACCCTATGAAGCTCATGGGAAATAACTCCTACATTAAAATTGTGGCGCAAACTTCCTCCACTTCCAGCGGCATTATGTCTATTTTAGCTAGTGCATGGAAACTTATTAAGGGCTGGTTTTAACAAAACCTAAAATTATTACAAGGAAACTAGAGACAATATGTATTGAATATGAATAAAACAATCTTTTAGATTATATGTAACCAAAACATGCCATTGCGATCGTGAAGAGAATAAACAATTGCAGTAAGAGTCAAGAATGCAGTGATCCCTGAGAGCAATGGTAGGTGGGCGCTAGCCTGAGTTCCTATGACGAGCGAAAGAAGGTTACAAAGCTTCACAAACCGAACATAATAAAAAATGTTAAGCCAATCAGTGAATTCTAATAGTAGTATAGAGAAAAGGCAAATTCCAAGATGTGTCAATTTCGCTCCATCACTTTGGAAAGAGTGTTTAACTTCAGTGACATCATTGACATTTTTGCTTTTGAAGAGATCTATCGTATCATCAGCTTGGCTGTACAGGCTTTCCATATCAGAAGAACTAGCATCGTCTATGCTACGTTTATGTTCATGAACAACATTTTGGTCGTGCACAAGAAACCTCTTCTCTTTCATCAAGTGGAGATACTCAAGAATGTAACTAGCAGAAGGCTTTTCAGCCTTGTCTTCGCCCTTTATCATCATGTAGATTAAAAGTTCGAAATCAAGAATGGCCTCAGAGGGATTGTCATTCACCTGCCTCACGCGGTAATTAAACCAGGCGTTGAAACTCTCTTCCGTAAGACCTTCATGCCATTTCGATATGTCCCGCCTCACAGCCTCAGGATCGTTTGTATTAGTTAATGCCTGAGCGAAAGGTAGCATACCGACGCACAAATAGCATAGAATCATACCTAGAGAATATATGTCGCAATCATAAGTAAAGTTGTGAGCAAATTTGCGTTTCCCTTTCTTTGTCAGAGTGTACAGTGCATAAACCCATAACTTGGGATCTGTGAACTCCACAGTTCCCGTGTTTCCTCTTCTTTCTTCGAAGGGCATGTTTGCGTCTTTGCTCTGCTTGTCAATGAACTTTCCCTCTCCAAAATCTGAAACTAAAACTCTAGGTAGTCGTAGAAGATTGATGTCGAGTTCGCTAAGAGACTCGAACACCATGTCTTTGGGTATGGTATCGGGATCATACTTGGATTCCAAAAGACAATTAGAAGGTTTCAAGTCCCGATGTAAGATACCATGAGAGTGCAAATACAGCACTCCATTGGCGATGTCGTTAAAGAATTTCCACACCTCAACTTCCAGAAGCCAAGTTTTTTTATTCTCTCCCGGAGTAGTGGAAGAGTCCACCAGTTTACGGCTCCTACGGCGCGCTCTTTCAGCATCAAGTTTGTCCTTCATCAGCATTGTCATCTCACGCTGGAAATTGCTCATCATAATGTATTCTAAATGCCCACCGTCACAGTACTGCTGTAAAATATACACATACGGGACTTCTGTATTGTTTGTTTGTGAAGGAGCTCCTTCTTGGCCCAAGAGTATGGTATTCAGGTCTGTAAGATCCCCCGTCTCCATCCAAACATGATTATATCTAATTAAGTTGTGCTCATTTGCACCTTTCACAGAAAGCTCATACAAGATTAAAACTTCGTTCAAGACATGATTGAGGAATTGCGAGTGATCACCAACATTGATACGTTTTACAGCAAAAACACCCAATTGAATATCCTTCAATACATGAACAACTTTGTAAACTTGAGCTCGGGCACCACTTCCTAGGATACCGGGTGGAATTTTCCTGAAGAAGCGCTTGAAATAGCCATGATTAAATAAGTCATTTGGATACTCAGAGCTAGCGTCGTCACCAGGTGCTCCGAGAGCTCCAGGATTCCCATTGATATTGGCTAGTAGTTTGAAGTAGTCTCTATGCATGAATTCTACGGGAGATAGTCCAACTGTTGGAGGAGGTGAGAATCTAGTCGGCCACTCGGTAATTGCCAGTTCTGCCAAAGCGACAGCAGAACTATCCTCCCTGGTGGAACTTTTTCTTGATCGACTTTTAGATGTACGACGACGACGAAATTTAGAAGAGCTTCCTTGAGACAAAAATTCCAATAGGTCAACACCACAATTGGGACAGAATATTTCGGTCAGTTCTGGTTCTGCCATGGAAGGTGGGTTTCCCCTAGGCCGCCTCATATCTAGGTCACTTACGTCATTGTAAAGACTGAAGGAATTATTTTGGTGATTATGAACAACAACAATTTGATGAGTCAGGTCATGGTATACAATCTTGTTATTCCGATCAGACTGGTACGGAACTATTGACATCTCATCCTATTGCAATATATTCTTCGGGAATTGAAATGGTGAATTGAGCTTATACAAGATCGAAGCCCACAGTAGAAAGATTTAAAGAATGGTAATGGTATTAAAGAAGATTGTGAAATTTGAAGTAAAAGGGTATTCCAATTAGGCTCGTTTTTGTGACTTAGGATGACGCGCTGATTTATAGGAGGAAAATCCGGGGTAATAATGTGGAGCGATATAAATGATTGGCACAAGGCACAGCAATAAACTTAGCCCAAAGTTCACGTGCGAATTTTAAATATTTTGGTTAAATTCGCTCCATTCCGAATTTAGTGTACTAGTCATAATATGTACCCGGAGGTATTCAGACTAAACACGTGGTTTTAAAAAACAGAGTAAGACTTCTAGTCAGTTTAAGTAATTTAAATTTCTTATTAGGAGTATATATATAGAAGACACAAAAGAATAGCGCTTTGGTTAGAAACCACTTTTCTTTGAGTTGTGTACATGTTGAAGAAGTAAAGATGTCATGCCCGCAAGACATTCCTCAAATCCTTGGTTGACGTCCTGGTTCACTTTTAACAAATAATCCAGAGGATTTAAATCCATGCTTCCATAAAGCGCTTGGTGTACGTCGTCTATGAAATTGGCGGTGTGTTCAATGTATAAACCAAGTTGTTGCATCTTCTGGGGAAGATGCTCAAAGTCTGTAACAAGTAAGGATAGCATAATGTTTTTGATTATATTCTTGCACTGTAATTCGGAGAGCTCGTCGACCTTGTCCAAACCGAGGCTTCTGTAATATTTTTTGAAGTCCACAGGCAAGGTGTTTTCGGTGACAGCAGTTACAGAGATCTTCTCGATTCTTGGATGAGACTCAAATTGAGCAAGTCTGGAGTCAACTAGCTTATTATTTTCTTTCTCAATCGTTAAATTCGCTAATTTCTTTTCAAGCGCCTGAATCCTTTCTTCTTGGTCCTGAAGCTTTCTCTCCTGCTGCTGAATAATGTTACGTTCATTTGTTTTAATCACATCAATCGGTGTCTGAGATTCCTGGCCATCCAATACTGAGTTTGTTTGTTTGGTATCCAGGGAAAAATTGTTACTGTTTGAGTCGGAGGAACCCGAATTTCGCCAGTCATGACCTGAAGCTTCAGGTGAATTGTCTTGAAAATTTAATTGAAGTGGAACATTGCTATCAGCACCTCTGGAACTTGGAGGTGAGGTGGCCGGCGAGGCAGTCTCTGCATCAACAGCACCCTCGTACAGTTGAATTGTCGATGACTCCAGATCCAGATTTGCTGGTGACAATGTGTCGAGCCTCAGAAGGAGGTATGTTTCATTATTGGATTTCTGGTCTCTGTTTGACGCGGGCTGGTTTCCTGAGGGCTGATTGTTGGACTGATGGCTATTTGAAACCCTCGTAGAGCTAGAATTGAAGCGCCAAACCGCATTCGAATATTTTTTGCTTTCAAAATTTGATATAGGGGTGCCTGGATTGCTATTGTATCGAGGGACACCCGTCGCAATTGTTCTGTTAGGTCTTGTTTTAACAGGTGTCGAGTGATCCAGAGAGTCGACAGGAAAGTCCTTACGGATAGCGCCGTGAGGATTAGACATAGTTGAGTTGGCTTCCTTAGTGAAAGCAGACGCGCCGCTACTGGAACTTGTGTTCAAGGTGGACTGATCAGGTGAAATTTGCCTAACATTGTCGTAGTCATTAGCAACATTCAACGCATCGTGAACATCTGGCGCGTCATAATGTGCACGAGGAACTCGATGAATGGTCGTATCTGGAGACGAAGTGAAAAAGGACTCGGTGTTGTCGATGCCCATTAGAAGGATAGTGGTTTGTTCAAATGTAAATAGTGAGTGCACAAAGACCAGAAGGCGATCTACTGCTAAAACAACAAGAGCAAGCGGCGAGAAAAATTTTCAATATTAATGGGTTAAAGCAAAAATATTTGCAATTCATTTTCTCCCCGAAAGTCGTTTATCTTTCTACGAATAAGCTAAGTCCAATCTTAGGAAAATCTAAGCCCTTAATCGTAAACTTAAATGGCATATGTATCACCACGAGTAAAATTAAATAAAGACTAACTAAGGAAGTAGAAAGTAGTTTGAAGTTATAAGGAATTGCTCATATCCGCAAGTTATCAGTGGTGTTAATACTGTGAGAATTCTTCAAAGACAATTGCCATGCAATGTATTTAATCCTGTCACCTACAATTTTCCGAGGCAATAATCTATTCTATTATACAAGTGCTACATGGTCAATAATCATTGGTTTGAACCGTTTGGGCACGGGCTGGATCAAGCTAAAACTTCAGGTATTTGTGCCCGATCAAAGCAAAAACTCTATGGCTCAATAACGCTGTAACCACCGGCTTCAACCTTTTCTGCGAAAGTCTCTTCCACATGAGTACACAATGCGCTTAAACCATCTAAGCCTTGGTGCAAAGCTTCGACAGCAGTGATATTACCATAAGTTTGAATACGCAAATTTAACTTGTTCTCAGAAGGGTGAGGAATGGAGTAACCACAGAATTCAACTTCTGGATTTTTCATGATCAAATACCGAAGAGCATTTCCCAAGGTGTGATCCTCATCGACGATTTGAAACAGCGCAGCGGTTCCGTCCTCGGACGATCCAGGTAACATTTTAATTTTGTCAGCATCATATTCTTGATCCTCGACGCCGTTATCCATGACAATGTCCTGTGCTTCGTCCGACATGATGTGTTTATTGATGAAGGTGGAAAGAATGAGACTACACCGAGATGAGATCTTATGATGGGGTAGATGGCCGCCGACACAAAAAGATTCACACAAAGAAAAATAGTAATTGCCAACAAAATTATTATCCAA
Organism: Australozyma succicola; assembly: GCA_030563905.1. Taxonomy (NCBI): domain Eukaryota; kingdom Fungi; phylum Ascomycota; class Pichiomycetes; order Serinales; family Metschnikowiaceae; genus Australozyma; species Australozyma succicola. Next base: position 166,996 of record JAJMKM010000012.1, on the reverse strand, counting down.
ATAGATTTGAATGACGCGTTATAATAAAATTGATTTATAGGGACTTCTGCCTCTTGGAACTTCTGTTTCAATACGGATGTCATTTCAATTATAACAAAAAGATCAAACAAGATCCTAATAGAAAATTTAAGTCTTCTACAAAAATTAAAAGTTTAATAAATAAGTTTTTACTTTCAACAAGTTTGAAAATTAAATTAAATTTCGGTTGCATACAGCTGCCTCACCGTCATGTTCTCAGCTTGGTCTACCTCATCGCATCGCATCTCAACAACACCCGTGCACCATGTCATCGCATCCAGAGTATATAAACCACTACTCATCCCCCCTCCCTAAAAATTTATCATCTACCAAATAACATCATGTCTGACTACAACGGAGGATACACCAAGTACAACAGCGGCTACAACAACTACAACGATGGCCATAGACGTGACAATGGAGGCTTCCGTAACAATGGCGGCTATCAAGGTCGCGGAGGCCCTCGTGGTAGAAACGAAAGAGTTGAGTTGACCACTCCTGAGTGGGATATGGACTCTTTGCCTAAGTTCGAAAAGAACTTTTACACCGAGCATCCTGATGTTGCTGCTAGAAACGAAGATGAGGTCAGAGCTTTCAGAAAGGAGAACGACATGACTTGTGAGGGAACTGATATTCCTAAGCCTATCACCAGTTTCGACGAAGCTGGTTTCCCTGACTATGTTTTGTCTGAAGTCAAGCAACAGGGTTTCCCAAAGCCTACTGCTATTCAGTGTCAAGGTTGGCCTATGGCTTTGAGCGGTCGTGATATGGTTGGTATTGCTGCAACTGGTTCTGGTAAGACTCTTTCTTACTGTTTGCCAGCTATCGTCCACATCAACGCTCAGCCATTGTTGAAGCATGGTGACGGACCAGTCGTTTTGGTTTTGGCTCCAACTAGAGAGTTGGCTGTTCAAATTCAACAAGAATGTTCCAAGTTTGGTGCTTCTTCCAGAATCAGAAACACCTGTGTTTATGGAGGTGCACCAAAGGGCCAACAAATTAGAGACTTGGCACGTGGTGTTGAGATCTGTATCGCTACTCCAGGTAGATTGATTGACATGTTGGAAACTGGCAAGACCAATCTTAGAAGAGTCACCTACTTGGTTTTGGACGAGGCCGACAGAATGTTAGATATGGGTTTTGAGCCACAAATCAGAAAGATTGTCGACCAAATTAGACCAGACCGTCAAACTTTGATGTGGTCCGCTACCTGGCCTAAGGAGGTCAAGAACTTGACCAGAGACTACTTGGTTGACCCAATTCAAGTAACCATCGGTTCTTTGGAGTTATCTGCTTCCCACACCATTACTCAGTTGGTTGAGGTCATTCCAGAGTTCGAAAAGAGAGATCGTTTGGTTAAGCATTTGGAAACTGCCACTACCGACAAGGAGGCTAAGTGCCTTATTTTTTCCTCCACCAAGAGAGCATGTGACGACATCACCTCCTACTTGAGAGGTGATGGATGGCCTGCTTTGGCTATCCATGGTGACAAGGACCAACACGAAAGAGATTGGGTTTTGAAAGAATTCAGATCCGGAAACTCTCCAATCATGGTGGCTACTGATGTTGCCGCCAGAGGTATTGGTATGTATTTTATTAACTACTAACAATTTAGAATGACAATCATCATCCGAGAACAAAGAGACGAGATGAGATGAGAAACGAGAATCAAAGATAACGAAGGAACAGATATCATGAAGTTTGGGTGCGAGTGATGTGGCGGCTAATTTCCGCTCTATAAATCGTTGCCTCTGCTGGTCAGAGAAGCTGGAACCCACTACTTCCAAAGAATCCTTCAAGTTTTTTTTTCTTTTTTTTCTTTTTTCTTTTTTTTTTTTGATTTGAAGAATGAGACTATTTAAGATTTTACAGAAAGCAGCCTAATTAGTTGGGCTTGAAACGTCAATGATTCAGTGTGTGACGTCGATAGGAGAAGTGTCAGAAGATCAATAACGTGAATTTTATACCTATACTTCTCTCATGACAGACAAACAAGACAGCACGCGCTGCCCATAATCCAGAATTTGCGGGTGATTCCGCTTCAGTGCCTGGTTGTGTGGCCATGCTGATCATGTGTTTTCGCTTTCTATAACATCAATAAAAGTCAAACTCATCTTCATTTTAGGCGTAGGCTGTCATTGCTAAATTTGTAGTAGAAAGACGCTGTCATGTTTGGCTCCGTCGCATAGCGCTGCCATTTTTTTGAGATTTGTATAGATTGACCAGGACTTCTATTACCCCGAAGCTTATGGCATTTTTAATTCCTTGCAAATCTTTAGCTCAATTACTAGATACCATATTACTCATCTTTGAAATTGCTGCGCAACTTGTGATTCGATTTATACTAACTAGCAGATGTTAAGGGTATCACTTACGTGATCAACTACGACATGCCTGGTAACATTGAGGACTATGTCCATAGAATTGGTCGTACTGGACGTGCAGGTACTTCTGGTACCGCCGTGTCCTTCTTTACCGATGGTAACTCTAAGTTGGGTGGCGACTTGTGTAAGATTATGCGCGAGGCCAACCAGACCATTCCTCCAGAGTTGCAAAGATTTGACAGAAGATCATACGGTTCCCACATCAGATACGGAGGTGGAAGAGGTGGTCGCGGCAGAGGCCGTGGTGGTTACGGTGGAAGAGGTGGATTTAGAGGTGGCCGTCAAACGGGCTCCAACTCTCAGCCAATGGGTAACCGTCGTTTCTAGAGGCGTATTGCGACCCTCAATTTTGTATATTATTTATTAATTGGAACTATATATTTGTTTGAAACCCTTAATCTGCGCTAATGTTAACTAGTCGCGTACATTAATTGTGCTAAGAAGCTCAATGGATCAATTTAATTAATTATTCTACGTGCTTTGTGTCCAGATGATGTATCAATTCTATCAAGTATAAAATATTATGTAAACCAACCGACTTGCACATTAATTGTGAACTGTGCAAGTGTAAAAGATGTTAAATGAGAAATAAAAGGAGCACGGGGTGTGTTCCGTCAGTTCATAATGCATATATTGTGCTTTGAATTGCCTAAGCGTTGAAGTCAGTCAAGCACAATTTCATAAGATCGTCGTTATCAGAGTTTAAATTGATGGGAGGGAACACCACGGCATCGTCGCATCCAAATGCGTAGTCGAAGCGATCGTTCCAGCTATTGGTTTCATTATTTTCGGGTTCAGGGGACTCAGATACCGGGTCTATAAGAGACATCAGCAAAAGATCACTTGCAGAATTATTTCTAGAGACGACCTTAGAGTGTAGAGCAGAGTTCACTTGGGAAGTGACCTGCGAGGCAATTTGAGGAGTCAAATGACCGTAAGCAGATTCATGCTGGGGAGAAGTTTGAGCAGTGCTTACTTGCAGTTCGCAGCACAGTGCCTTCTTGTCAACCTTAAAGTGATCGCGCTTACATGCAACAGAGCTTCTTCTACGAACTCTTCTTTTTTTTGGCGCGCAAGCCAGTTTTTTGGCACAACCCTTATGCTGCTGACCGTGCAGCATCCAGTCGGAAGAGTCTTTTAAGACGTCCTTGGTGTTAAAGATCAGCTCTAAAGCCTTTGGGGTAAGAGAGTGATTTTTTTGCATCGACTCCAACTTGGAGCTTACACTGTCCAAAAGGCTCAAGTCTTTGACGGTGTTTTTTGGCTCATTTGCTATGAGAGTTGGTGGGCTACTAGAAGCTGTACAATTAGACAGAGTATGAGAGAAGAGGTCATCTTCCTTAACAAGATTAGAGGGGAAGTACAGGCCAAACTCCAAATTTAGGCAGTCTCTGCTGTTGCACGTGGTGAGTGGTGCAGACTTAGCGATCATATCATTGATCCAATCTTCTTCAGTGGTGGCGGTAGGAGAAGTGCATGCGTAAGTCATAATTGATCCGATATATTCTATTCAGATGGGAGAAAATAAATAATTGAAATGTGTTTCGTGATAGGGAATTGCAATTCGATTGGGTGAGAATTGATGGCAATGTATTGTTTAATATTACCAAAATGGTGAATGGAACTGAGTACAAAGACGATAGGTATGCGGGGTTGATGTATAGATTTACCCAAAGAGGAATCTATGCCTTTGATTTAGAGTTTTCGTAAGGATTGAAAAATTCTGAATAATAAACCTCATGGGCTACGGCCACAGGCGCATATATATGTTAATAGAGAGCCTTGCTCTGCCTTGCCAAGGGCTCGAAGACAGTGGCACCAGGCACTTGATGCAGTACATCAGCCGATCCACGGAAAAACTAGGTGCATCGTGGTGTAAATCTATATGCAAGTTGGACAATATCTGCAGTGCGACTCAGATTTTCAAGTCATTCTTTTCACTGGTTTTTCCAACAAAGTGATGTAAGGACTGTATGGAAACGTCTATATACAGGTGTTTTCTATTGAAATTACCAATTTCCTGCGCAAAAGGCTTTAACCGCAGGGATTCTGGCAGGGAAGTAGCACACTACGCATCGGTTTCCAAACTTGAATGGGCTGTTGTCGAGATTGGGCCACCTTCGCTTGAAGCCATGGGCTGAGGTTGAAAACCCTGGGAGCGTTTGTGTGTAGGCTCTAATTGGCAACTAATTAATTGAAGTGAAGTAAGGGGAAGAACTAGTGGAAATATAATAAATACTAGTTTCATTCGGTAATAGACAATTGACTTCAGAAATTACCTATAAAGGTGTTTTGATTGGCTGTGTTTGGCGCATGAACAAGGCGGTGGAATTGAGTGTGAGCTGTCAAAGTCGGCAAAAAATTTGCTCGCCTCAACAAATTAATACTTGCACGGGATGTTGGATTAATTGGTTGCGAACGAATTGTTGGCTTACACATCAATTGCATGAAGATCTTTCGCAATTGCTTCGAGATCTGAAATAGTTAAAATTTTTTTTTGTGGGCCTCGAGTAACAAGCTTTGTGAATTTTTATGAACAGTTATAGAATTAGTCATGTATCGATTCTAGCACGTAGTGGAGCTAGGAAAGCTCTACAAGTTTTGAGTCCAGGATTACAAGTAATAGCGGCTTACAGGCTTTCACAATCAACAATTTGATTCAGCATTTTCGATCAGTTGCCTGAACTAGTGATCAAATGACGTGTCTTAACTCCATAGGTTACGAGCTCAGACGACTTTGAAAGTCGAGAATTCTACGTATCTGGATAAAGAAAATTTAACTTAGAAATATCTTTCGGATCAAGGGTTACTTGATACCTCTGCTATATTTTCTAATAGCTAACTTTCCTGAGATCTTTTATAAGGACATTTGTTGACTGCTCCCTAGACTCACTTTGCAGCCATTGTTTTCGCAGAAGCCTCCAAGCTCAGCGCATCAGAACACTCATCTCATGCAGAGAACAGCCCAGTTCAATTTAGGAAAGAGACGTCATTGGCACTCGCATAATTATCTGATCCATCCATATTAACCTTTTTTTTTTCTCTACTTCCCCTCACCTCTATAGCTTCTCCTCGCCCATCGGCCCACGCTAGCGTAGGGTTGCAAATTATCGGCCGAGAGTTATATGCACCCCAACAGAAAATGGGCGATTTGCATGAACAGCTCACTTTCTAAAGGCTTTGGAATGTTCCATTTCAGGTCACGCATTGGGCGTTCGATTTGACTTCTCGCACTTACTTCTCCTTTTGATCTCGGAGTCGGACTTCACTTATATAATCCATCCTAGATATATTTTATTAAGGAGACGGTCAACCTGTCTTCTTTTTGGCGTTAAGTATGGGCATGCATAATGATGTCATCGTAGAACAACACCTTATTAATTAGCTGAGAATTCTGAAGATAATAAATTCCGTTGGCCCGTCGGGTGAAAATTCTAAGTCTTCGGATAACGAAGGGAAGAGGAGAAAACTCACACGAAGCTCATAACCCCGGAATCTCTGCAAAGGATCATTGCCGCCTCCGATCCAGCTATTGCACGCATTCTTTGCGCCTTGCAGCAATTTCCCCTCAAAGTAGTGTGGTCCTTCTTGTAATGGGGTAGTTAGGAAGCCCCAATCTTCGTACTCTTATCGAAAGCATTGCCTCGCGCCTTGCGTATTTGTATTTTACGGGCTTTCGTATAATTAAATCCATAAAATTTACCCAAATTAAAAATTGAATCGTAGATGTTTTTTGAAGATACGATTGCTCCTATTGCCATCTAATGTTAGTCTAGTCGGTGAAGTATTAATGTGGTGCTCTTTAAGTGTCACCTCCAATCTCCAATAGTGTCCAAACACGCTCTGGCGCAGATACAAAAAAAATCTCAAAAATACGGGCTCCTTCCTTAAAGTTTGAGTGATATTCAAAATAAATTTTGAGATCGCAATTGGTAAAATTTTGGGTGGACATCGGCTCGGCAGTCTATTAATACCCCAGATTAGAAGCGTAATGTACTGTTCTACGAACAGATTTATTAACGACCCAAAACATTAGCCTCTGTTTTAAAAGTTATCGTCAAGAACGTTAACCCATTGAAGATTAAGGGCCGACTGATTGTCATTACTCGTCGGACTATCATCCAGTACATACTTACCATAGCAACCGGCCCTTAATGGATCCATATACTTGCCATGAGAGTGGGTCTGGTAGCTATAATGGCGCAATTGAGCCCGTTAAAGATACTCCTAATGATACAATGGACAAAGATCATCATTATTCAACTGTAATTACTCCGGAAAACCTGCCAATGCGCAATGTTTCATCAGCTTTTGAGAGTACTTTTGCGGAACTGGCTTCAGCTGAGAAGTCCGGGCCACGAAAAAAATCCCGTAACGGCCGCCCGAATCCAAATATACCTAAATCCGATCAAAGAATTCTGCGAGGCTTTGATTCTTACTCTCCAGATCGCCACCCTCCATTTCCTGTGCATTCTAAGATGGAGTTCTCACAGAGTTCAAGCGAACAAGAGTCTCGTTTAGGGAAAACCCCATCAGGAACCCCATCAGGGACTCCTTCAACGGAAGCAATGGGAATAAATGTGAATAGGAACGGCAATATTGATGTCAATGTCAAAGTTGCAATCGAAGAACCACCAATCGGAAAGGCAAGAAAAATATCTAGCAGTCACGCATTTAATGAACATAGCAAAAACACGCCCAAGCTGCAATCTCCACAAGTGCGGCAAGATTTGCAAAGTGGCAACCAGGGAGCAGATTACCATTTCAAACTTATATCCGTAGCCTTCAAGGAGGCAGCATTAGATTCTCCGTCATTTCGTGCATCAGTAAATCATCTCGATACACAGCTAATTTCAACAGAAAAATGGTTACAGGCGATTACAGCCCTGGTAATCAAGATTCCCAAACAAGCAAAGGATCTTCTGTCGTTATTTCTGTATTTGGAGTACCTTGTGCCTTCCTTTCTACAAGATGGAATTGTCGACCAGGAGTACACATTGACTGCACTTAGGGATACTAGAGATGGTCTTCAGCTGCTTTGGTCAATTGCACAAAGTGCTTTGCAAATTAATGTTCCCAGTATAGATGCATGGGAGAAGTCCTTGATTAGTAGAATGGAAAAGTACAAAAGATTGCGCCAGAGATTCAACAAGTGCCAGAGGAAATACGACCATTTTTTGGGGATCCATATGAGTATGCTGAAAGGAAAAGATCCAGCACTTTTGCTAGAGGACCTGCAGCAATTGGCTGTCGTCCGTAATGAGTACCTTAAAGCAAGTCTCGATATAGTAGTAGAGCTCTCTGAAGTGAGTCAATTTGTCAACCGCCAACTTATAAGCTTTGTGTACAAAATTTGGCAAGAGAAATTGGAAAAATTGGGTGATAACCCCTTCGTCCTTGCCCTTTTTTCCGATATTTGGGACAAGATAAAGCGAATTCACTGTTGGTCTGAGACACACCGTGCTTCCAGTCTGAAAATGTCACAGGATATGGTCAGAGCAAAAAAAAATATCCAAGAACACTCTATTGCGCTGTTGGCGCCTTCAAAGCGGCTTGAAGACTACAAATCTGACTACATCAACCACCGTATATTGGAAGATATTGTAGAAACATCCACAGAGAAGCACGGCTATCTTTTTATGAAAACAACAACAGAAAAGTCGAAACAGCCTATATGGGTACGTAGATGGGCGTTTTTACAAGGCGGTGTGTTGGGATTTTTTGTTCTTGACCCATCCTTGACGTCGGTTCAAGAGACAGACAAAATTGGAGTTCTCCTTTGTAATGTAAAGTACGCTCCGAATGAAGAACGGAACTTCTGTTTCGAGGTTAAAACCATTGATACCACAATTGTGCTTCAAGCTGAAACGTTGTACGAGTTAAAAAGTTGGCTAAAGGTCTTTTCTAACATAGGTACCCGAATTATTGATGAGAATGATCCAATGCATGGGTTGCTTAAAGTGGCAAGTGGCCGCTATCCGCCACTCGTTTTGGAATTTCAATCCACCGCCAATACGAGTACCGATAGAGACCTCACACATTCAAAGATCATCGCCTCATCAGGCCAAGTGATTACTTCGAGTAAGTTGTCTTCACACTTAGAAAAAAACGAGGCCTTTTTTCAACAATACATTTACGATCAAATAGGGCGGATATGTTTACCCTTTGTTACAGAAACCACTAGATCTGCTCTTGTAGCACATAGCCTTACTGGCTCGACCGTCGTCCCCAGTGCACTCAGCGCGAATATCTGGGGATCTCTTAATTGGGGGCTTTATTATTTATATGAGCCCAATGAGGGTCTAGAGGAGTCAGTTGAACATTTCGATCACCCAGAGGCTTCCTCCGAATTGCAGTCTCCAAGAGACTTCCCTAATGCGTGGGCAGCCAGAGATGTTCAACTAAAGGCCTTGTTTGAGTCTGCTATAGAACCCGGTGAATTTTGCTTGCTTTCTTATCACTGCTTACTTTCTCCAAACTCCAATCAGTCTTTAAGAGGAACACATTTTGTCACCCAAAGACACGTATACTCGTACATCCAATCACTGGGCTTCATCTCATTAAGCAAAATACCTTTGGGAAGGATTATAGATGCATCAGTGGCTCGAATGCAAGATTACGACATTCTTAAGTTAACCTTAATGCTGGGCCTGCTAAAGATGAAACTCTTCCTAGACGACTGCCGCCTTGTGGAAAGAAAATTGACCTTGATCTTGAAGAATTATTCAAGCGACCAGCGCCTTGACATCGAGGATGTGATTAAGCAGCTCGTCGATATCGAGGATGAACATGCAGAAGTGGTGAGACAAGATCGTTTCCACCTTTTCACTGCGCCAGAAGCGAAGGTTCCGCTGTCTTCGATAGATTTCCAACCCCTAAAAATGGTTTCTTCATCAAAAGTTCTCGAGTTTCAAGACGCCATGCCTCTTGTCATGACCAAGGCATTCGATCTCCCACCACAGGCCCTCCTCCACGTCCTATTCGGGAGTAAATCGCGTATCTTCATGGACCTGTACCTGGTTTGGGACATGAGGCTGGCAGAGAAAATGCCATGGCTGAAACTGTGCGACCCAGATAATTATCTTGAGCGTGAGTTTGAGTTGAATGTCTTGTTTTTCAATGGTAAGCCAGGAAGAATAGTCATCACACAGACCATTGAGAAATTCGTAGAAAACGAATTTTACAGTATAAAAGTCAAAAATTCAACTTTCAAAATGAAGTATGGTCCCGTATTTGACTTCGGAATGCGCTTCATTATTCAGCAAACAACTGAGGGCCAGTCTATTATGAAATTTTACGGACAAACGAATGTTTCAGCGTCATATATAGCTAAAATTGCGCCTCAATATCTTGGAGACACTATCCTTCCCTTATTCTTTAACGAGTTGTCGAGGAAACTCAAAGACACAGTCAAGCAAATTGGGTCCAAGGGAAAAGTCGCTCGAGCTAACTACCTCTTTGGAAGAATTCCTGTTACGGAGAATCCGATAACTCCAAAAAAAACGATTCCTATTATAGTTGATAATGCTGCGATCTGCAACTGGTGTTTCCAAATCAAAGTTAGGACGATTACTCGTTCTTTAGTTCATCTGTTCCGGACTATTCTCGATCTATTTGTGAGCTTTTTGAAAAAATTAAGTGTTCATGGATTGTTACTCGGGATTATTGCTATCTTGGCATTGATCAATGTCTTTTTAGGCTGTAGAAGTTCTGCGCACTACTGGAAGACACGCCAGGTTTCGAGGCTAGTGGATCAAATTCTAGAGGTTGACCCTATAACCATACACAGGGCAATATATTCCAAGGATGTCGAAGAGTATGTTAACCAAGATATGGCAAAAAGCAACAATAGCGCGTGTTTCGTTGCTTTCAAAGAACAATCCGTAGTTTTAAACCCTGACAAGTTGTATGAATGGACTAGTGGATTAGGAAGAGAAGAAGGCGACGAAAAAGCCCGAGAATTGAAGCGCCGCCTTAGAGAGATTGCCTTAAAACGAAACGAGTTAGTCCTTTCCTTGGCTGCACTAGATCACATGGAGCAGGAAATAGCCAAGACAGAATGGATGGACTGGCTTTACTCAGAATCATTACGATGCAATGAAATGGAGCGGTCCGGCTTTTTTGACAATATGGAAGAGCACCTGGCGCGTCCCATTTTGGAGAAGCTCGATAATTATTGCGGAAGTTGCGCATGGGAGCTTACCAACTTTAAACAAATTTTGTAAGTAAAAATACTACAGGGATGATAAATGGAATATTTCAACGTTTTTGTAGCGTCATACAGAGAATTCATTTGTGTAACTCATTTTTATTGGATAAGATTAAAAAAAACATTAAACCACTAACCAGTAAACAAGTTCAAACGATAATTCCTTGCGGTTTGATTTTGAATACTTTTTTGAATGTGTTTCTTAAGGTCTTGTGATTTCCATTACCTAGGCCGTTCCTAGACTTTGCCTCGCCGGTTTTGACGGAAGATGAAGATTTCTTGATCATCTTATAAATAGCCTCAGCATAAGTAACAGGAGCATCTTCGCACGACCTTGCGTAGAAAGACGTTGTTAGCTGCATGAGTTCGCTCACCAGGAGCGTTAAAGGAGAGCAGCGAAGCTCTTCTAAGCGTAACATCTGAAATGTGGAGAAATGAGTAGCTACATCTTTGAGAAGTGGCGACCTGCGCGATAAGTCAGACGTTCTTTGAAGGGTGTACTGTTTGCCCGCGTGTAGAAGCTTCAATTGATTGATGTACCCAGTTTCTGCATCTGGAGAGGTTGCAAATAAGTAAATAAGGAAATGAAGAATTGTGATATCAGCATCTTTTTTTAGTATGTCACGAACATATTTCTCGACCTCAGAAAGCGTTACAACACGTTTGTCCACTAGATTGGGTTCCCAAACTGTCATGGTTTTATCACTTTGCTCTAGCGACACGACTGATGCAGTAGCAGCGGTATTGGTGGTATTGGCGCTCGAACTAGAAGCCATAGCCACGGAGTTAAGTGTTATTAGTGTATCCGTAGATGAACATGGTGAGAGGGGAAATCTGTTTTCTTCGCAGCAACAGAATTCTTCATATTCAGTGATGGTACAATCGACTGAATGTGATCGTTCCATATTAATTTTTTCTCTTTTAAGGGTTAAGAAATGGAAGGTGGAAGTAAAGAAGTGAAATACAGAGTGCAAGAAGTTTTATTCTATTTCTCTGAAGTTGTTGTGTTCGTAGAGCAATGATTTGCAGCTGTCGCGAGAGATTAACGGATGACAGCCTATAATTTCAGAAAGAATAAATCAATAGAAGCAAAATGGTTGGATCTCGAAACAAAGTATTTGTTACGGATTGAAAACACCTCGGGGTAGGATTTGTCTTCACTGCTGACGGTTTAAGCTCTAGTGACTGCCCTACTTGACAGGAATACAGAACTAGTAGTTATGAGCTGAGTGTCTATCCGTGCGTATAAAAGTGGGTACAAGACTTGTTCCTATAACAGAGCGTGGTTGCAGAAAAAACAGAGGAGCTGTTAGCGCAAAGATGTCAAAATATATACAAGTCAATGGTATTTTAGGGGTCGGAAAATTGCGGTAGCCCGGAGTGCACATGAAGGGAATTGATATAATTTCCCCACTGAATGTGGAGTATATGCAGTAAAACCTGGAGAATACAGGCGAGAACAGCCCTATCTGCAGACGTCGTATGAAACTCAAAGATAATAGTTGGCGGGGCATGGGCCGCGGGGCAATGTGTCCGCCTAGTGGTGGAAAACGGCTCTTGTCTTACAGTTTCTTTTCTCAACGGATGCACTTATGGGGAACTTTAATTTTTTTTATAGAAAAAAAAGACATATTCAGGAAAAGTGGCCCCGAAAATGCCAGAGACATGGAGGTAATAAGTGCCTTGTGGATTTAATTCCTTAATGCGATAAGTTCACGGGCAGTGTTGGCGGCGGAGGTGCGTGGAAGCAGTGCCTGTGGTGATTGTGAAGATTATGAATCGAAGATTCACGCTATCGGACACCAATAGGTGAGGAAATGAAATAATTCACCTTTTTTCAGAATAGCGCATTTTTTTTGAAAAGCACATTAATCGACAGCAACAATCAGTTAATCTAGTTTAAATATGATTGCATAATTCTGAGAGCTAGACCATTGAATTAGCGAACTTGCAGCACCGCTGCAGCTTCCTTCAACAAGGCATTTGGGCAATTGTATGGAAGTGAAAATGAGGCCAATTGGCTAAATAAAAGGAAGCCTAGAAGTAATTCGAATACATTGAAATAACATAAGAGAAAGAGTCGATTCCGAGGTGAGGTTGCAAATATGTAGATGAGTTTTAAGCCGAGAACAAAATTTAAAACTGAAATTGAATCCAAAAATTTTTATCAACGTTTGAGTGGAACAACAATGAATCCATACGCAACAGTTAAGTAGTTCTCTGCCTTTTTACTGTACTTCCAACAGTTTCCCGTATATAGTACCGATCTAGATAATCCCAATCATCCAAAAACAAAAAGTCAACTTTTGTATTCATAATATGATGTAAATCACGGTTCTGCTCCTCATAAGCGTCCGTCAGCGGCTCATGCAGAATGCTGTCGATGCGTTCGACAATAACTAGTTCGTAGACCTTCGACTCGACCAACTTGACAAGATCCTTGAGATCAAGAACCCGACGGTAATGAAAATTCTTCATGCGTTCTTTTGATTTGACCCAGGGCTCCGAACAAGCCTCAACAGCACGCAACAAGTTGGAACCACTGGTGTTGTTCACATACACAATTTGCTTGTCATCATATGTAGCAACAAGATGAAAAGCCAGTAGAATTGCTTCGTGTACACCGCGTGTAATTGAGATTCGGCCTATGCTGTTTCTTTTTGTCTTTGTCATATCATTCCGATAGTTACAATTTGCAGTCTTTACAATGCAGAACCCACACCGATTCTAGATAATTTCAAACAGCAACAGGCCGATTTTGACGCTTGATACCAATTGGATGCCAGACACGAGGAATCACGTAGTGGTTGGAAGTAGTTGGTATTGAGAGTACTAGATAGGTGATGTAGACAGCTGTTGAGCGAGGTTTACAAGCAAAGCTGTAAAAATCTTCATAGGAGCAAAATGCGAGAAACAATTTGATGCGTTATTCCAAGCCTAATTAAACTTATAAATAGCCGTCACTTTATTTATTACAACTTGTTGACTATCATCTTATGACTTTTCAAACTTCTCACGTGATCTCCTATCTACTCGATGCTCTTCTCGTAGCTAGACACACTGAACTCTCAGCTACCACAAAATACAATGAACGCAGATCGTCGAAGAATCCTTGGACCCAGCTCAGCAGCTACGCCTATACGTGAATCTGCAACTGAGACGCTTCAAGTGGGTACCCCTGACGGATCACACATCAAGTTCTTCGCGAAGTCTGGACTTCTGAAGAACGCCAGTGGTCTGGCATATTTGGAAGTTGGTGATAGCATAATTGAAGTCAGTATTTTTGGGCCTCGTCCAATTAAAGGGCTGTACATAGAAAGAGCTTCATTATCTGTCGAGTCACATTTTCTTCCCTACATTACACAGCCCAACGAGGTCATTTTCAACGGCGGAAGCAACAGAGCGAATGGCCGTACGGGACTTACCAGTATAGAACATAGCCTTTCTTCATTTGTAGAAACTGCTTTACTTTCAACAATACCGTTGGAGAAATACCCCAAGTCTACTATCGATGTGTTTATCAACATCCTTTCCTTCAACTCCAACACTCGTTCACTCCTCAACCTAGCCGCATGGACGGTTACATGTACTTCATTGGCAATGGTGGATGCTGGTATTGAGATGCGGGACCTCATCACTGGTGGCCATGTTCTGATTATTGATGGTGTCACGCTTCTAGACCCTACTATCAGTGACTCCGGAAAAAACGTCTCAGAATCCGTAGCATGTTTTACTGTTTTGCATAATAATGATGTCGTGGCTCTATGGATGGATGGTTCTAACGAAGTAACGGACCTGAATGCATTGAAATCACAGATAGATGGCTGCAAAAAAATGTCGGAGCTAGTAAGAAGCAATGTGAACGGATATCTTTTGAGCGTTGCACAAGAAACCAGTGAAGATAAGTAACAAAATATTCTCCGATAAATTTGCACCCAAATATTTCAGCATCGCATCTCTCCATTTGCATTCATTATCCACAAAAGTAAACTTCAATCTAAATTTATAATATATGTACATTAGTATTACTCTAAAATGCTTGCCTTTAGATCTTTTCCTCTATTGCTCTTTTTTCACTTGAATGTCGTCCTCTTCCAATTCATCCAACGCATTTTGAATATGAATTAATTTGAGCGCCAATTGTTCAGTTGTGAACTTATTGCCAGACTCATTATCGTTGTAAATCAAAAACCGCTGATTGACATTAAGGCCAGTGCAACGAGAAATCAAGCGTGCAATGCGCGTGTAAGACTCCAAGATGTTTGTACTCTTCAGAACTCCTTCATATATAGGAGTGTTATTGTCGTCGATACCATCCACAACTTTACTAAGAATATTTTTACGCAAATCATCGGCCAATTCTGAGACATAGCCCTCATCACATGGAACTTCGATGGTGGCACATTTGATTTCAAATGGCTCACTTATGTATGCAACATCATGCTTTCCATCAATGTGGTATCTAAACTCGTAAATGCCATCTTCCCAGAACAACTTGTCGCCGGAGAAAGTCTCGATACCAGAGTCGCCAGCACCGGTATAAACCCAGCGGCTGTTTGACGAGATCAATGTTTTGTAACGAGAAAAGGAGGTGTGGGCAACTTTGTAAAGACCAATCCAATCCTTTGGTGAATGGTTTTTTGGGGCGGTAAAGCTCACTTGCAAAGCATCACCGACATGAGCAAATGGAACACCAATTTCGGAGCCTTGCAAATTGTTCACCTCTAAGTGATACTCACAGTTCAAAAAGTATTTACTCTGAGACATTTGGGCCAATTCTTCTTTTGTTAAAGCACCGACACTGTTGTTGCCATTAACAACACGTAACTCCTTCACGAAAGAATCAAATGAGTCCATGAACATAGAAGTTGTTCTTTTCCGGGTGGGCTCGCTAGCCAGGAACTTTCTCAGGATCAGACCGGGAAGCAAATGCTTTTTGACTGTTTTTGTAACTCCAGAGTCTTGGAAAACCTCTTGTTCACCGTAAACCTTAACCATGTGGCTCTTTTCAATGAAATTAATTCTGACAAAGTTACCGACAACCCAAAATATACAAAGGAAGATATTTTCGTAGGTAGGGATGATCAAGGTGGCTCCCATAACACCGCAAGCACTAAAAATTTGTTCTGGGTTGTTCAAGTATCTGTAAATACCCGCTTTTGTCAAATGCGCTCTCTGAGGCATGAACGAAGATTTAGGGAAGAAAAAGTCTCCGTAGAACCAGCCAAAATAACCAATCAGATCAATAATGGACGCATTAATCCAAACTTGAGTCAAAATGAGGATAAATCCCAAAAAGAGTCTCAAAAAGAAATGGTCAGAGGCCAATAACTCAGTGGCAACTCCCCAATTAGTCACCCTATATAAGTTCATTCCAAAGAATGAAGCATAAGTCAAATTTATCATGGAGTTATACAATACCGCAAAATTATTGAGGGATTTCGAAATTGGAATGTTGTTGGAGAGAAACCACTTAGTGTAAAGTTTATACTTACTCTGCAACGCCAAAACAACGTTGATCGAGACACACTCTACCGCTTTAATCATCACAGTCAAATAGAAGAGCACTTTACCGACCGGTCCAACATTGCTTCCAGCAAAAGATGCTAACAATGGGATCAATACAGCGTAAGTGAATACATTTATCAAGTTGATAAAATCACTGGCTCTCCAGACGTTGAAGTTGGCAATTCCAACCAAAGGTTTTGAGTTATCGAAGTTTGTTAAGTCCTTGAGTTTCATGACTTCCATGAGACTGGTCTGGTATGAGGAAGGGCCGTAAATTTTGTCAATATGAGGATTTTCGATGTAATGCAAAAACACCATTTGTAAGAAATGACCGAACACAGCACAAACAAGGACTGTGTATGATTTTGCAATCATGGCGAATCCGTAGTACCCTATGTAACCAACTGAATACATAGGATGAGGGAACATTTCGAAAACACCATCAAAGATCAAATCTTCGTTGTTAATTTGTCTAAAAAAGAAGTCTCCCCAATACCATGCGTAGTCCTTAATGGTGTTGTGAGCATTTACTTTGACCCAGAAATTAAATACAATCAAGGCGACACCTAAAATTAAACGAGTGGCAGTGAGCCAGGTTGGTTGGCCATGAATGAATTGGTTATTATCAGATACGCAGCAGGCAACAAACAAGCAGACGAAAGTGGTGAAATCTTGCATTAAAATTAAGTCAACAACCTTTCTGAAGATAAGCCATGTGTTGAAATCGACGGGGTGTTCGCTAATCTTGTACTTAGATCCCATCTGCGTCTGAACCTCAGTTTGGACCAATTGCGCCAAAAATTTGGAGTTTCCTTTCGAGAATAAATCCCACTTTTTACTCCATTCCACTAAGCGAAATCGGTTCGATTGCTGGTTAAGTAGGTATCCAATACCAAAGTTGTAGCAGAGACGCCAGAAGATGTACATTGCAACGAAGATGCGAATCCTGCTCGCCGAATCCAAAATGAAGTAGAATACTAGCGAGTTTGCGACTAATAATACTATAATGCCGGTCTCAAAAATCGACTTACGCACCGTGGGGTCAAAAAGCGTCTTAACCATATCGTGGGTCTCTGGGACGACAAACGTCTCACCATTGAAAGTGATACCCTTTCTTGACATTCCGAAATAGCTCTTGATTGAATTGAAGGTTCAGTTATCGTGAGTATCGGAAAGGCGTGGGGAAGTTGGTTGAGTAGCAGATGTCACACGACTAATGACGAGCTGACAGATAAGGGGTTCGATATGCACTTTAAAAGGCCTTCTAAATGGGAGCCGAAAATACAGCTTTTACGTAAGAGAAAGACAATTGAGGATTTCAGCAATGCCCTAGAATGTTTTCTAGTGAGAAAAGATTCGTGAACCTGAAATTTTCACTGGTTGGAGAGTGCCACTGATTATATATTGATATGCATCCTGCATAGAGGCGCGTCCAGTTGGGATTCGCATGTGATTGGGAACTCGAACAATATATTCACAGCCAACAGCTGCGAAATGGGTGCACAAGGAGTATTTAGCTTATTGAAGCGTTTCAGCATTAATCAGTTTCTGCATAATACGTAGAAAATTAACAACGTTGACAAGTATCCAGGATAATTGGTTTCGCATTTTTTGACTCTTTCCCAAATCTAAACTGTAGCCGTTGTACTTTCTTCATTCTATGCTCGACCTTACTATGAGAGGCTTTTCCTTACTAAGCGCAACTACAACGAGGCGCGGTGTTATCGCTTATTAATGCAAAATGCAAAACATTTGTTTGTAACAAATCGATAGCTATTGTTTATGGAAAATAAGCGCTTTTTTTGTCAACGCTAAGTATCTAAGTTTGATCTGCGTAGAGCTCTACTTTCGATTAACCAAGACGAATTTGCAGCCAAAACACCCGTGCACCCACAAGTTGGTTACAAAATACATGTTTTGGCAATAGCTTATGGATCCATTCTAGTTGATAATTTAGTTCTTAAAAGCAAATATTAATCGACGCATTTTTACTTCATTCGGAAGCATCCATTTTCTTAGATAAAAGACTGCGAGTCATGACACTTTGGTAAAGAAACAGACAGAGACATAATCAACAAAACGACTAATTTATGCGAATTCCGCAAAGCGTTAGCTTTTTTGAATCAAGCTTAAAACCTCTATTAAAACTTGGTCCAAATGCCAAGCGAAATCGATTCGCCTGTTGTGCTGACTCTTGAATTCCAGAGTGGTCAGAAAAGACAAAAGAATAATGCGGAGAAAATCTAACCTTGTAAACAACACCTCGTGTCTGTCCCAAAAGTCTAATCTTCAGTTTTAATTGTGATTTACGTCACCTATTACAATGTTTGAAATTTCACACGTGACTGGCTCGTATTAATCGTGTAGGTGTTACTCCCGGGCACAACGAACCAACGCCAATGGCATCAATATCACAAATATCTGGCGATTGGACGCATATAGCGTCTGAATCGAAGCGAAAGAGCTCCGTTGTATTTTCTGCCGTTGAAAAGGCTCAACAAACGGCCAAAAGCTGCGATATACATGCACCGATCTCCCAAATGCCAGAGAAGCAGCTTCTATTCACTGCCCCTTTTATTCTTGCTTTAGAATCTGGCAATGACAAATTAATGACAGCATCGTTACTGCCGATCTCTCGGCTTGCCGGCTCCAAGACTTTGACTGATGCACAAATCGAAACCCTCTTGACTGTTTTGAGTAGCCTTGACTTGGCCGCACAAAGCATGGAAACCCAATTGAAAATTCTTCAAGTATTGGTCCAAGTAATGCAAAACTTTGGTGCCAATCGGAAAAAATTCTTACAGATAGTCGAACTCCTGGCACATTTGACCAACTCGTCCGCTGGCGGCGTGGCCAACGCTGCATCTGCTACTCTTCAACAGATTTTTTCATCCCTATATGATCAGCTTAAAAATCACGTAAAAAACTCAGATGCGTCGGAATACGCGTTAGTCCTGGTGCTGAATGATGAGAAACACGAGCCTTTGGCCTTGGACGACCTAGAGTATACTTGTCATTACACATTCCTAGACTTGTGCTCTGTCGTGTCAGGTGGTGACTTAGAACTTTTTCAAAATGTGAGCATAAGTAAACCAGCTGCATTAGAAAACATCGAAAGCATCATTACTTATCATTCGGATGCATTCTACACGCATCAAGACCTCGCTCACTTGCTACGTCAAAAGGCCGTCCCTGCAATCCTCAATACTCTAAACGGTACCTCTGTATCAGAATATCCTCTGTTCGTTCGTGCCCTTCGACTTGTGCATCTTTTGGTGTCGCGCCAACTTCCAAATGTGGAGATTGAAGCTGAGATTGTTCTCCTGTTCACCAATCATATAGTTTTAAACAGTTCTCCACATAGTTCTGTTAGTACAGGCATTAATCTGCAGAATTTGATCTATCCCCATTGGGGACAAGTATTGGTGATAGAGATGTACAAAATGCTTTTCTCCAACTTCACTTCTATCAAGTCATTATTCGAAGCCTACGACAATGTGTCACAGAAAAAAAAAGTACTAAACGAGGTCTTTTCTGTGCTAAGGACCTATTTAAGTAATAATTTTTCCAGCATGATATCCAAAGAAGGTCTTGTTGTGCCAAGGGAGTCTAGCGTCTCTTTCATGACAAAGGGGAACTCACAAATGCAAGTAACACTAATTGACCACTTAGAAAAGAAGGAGCCCACTGCAAATATTCCTGACTTTTATTTGCCAAGACTAATACTCGGCATATTGATCGAAGCCTCAAATGGTGTTGCCGAATTTGTAGTAGGAATGTCACTCAATGTGGCTTCTGAGACTCTAGAAGGCGAAGTTGAGTTTATCACTCTGTTTATTGAATGTCTATTCCCCGAAATGATTCAACTATTCGACATGTTTTTGCATTTTACCATGGATACCGAGTTATTTATCGACTTAGTAGCATCTTTACAAAGATACACTCACGCCGCTGGACTACTAGGATTATGCGACTTCCGCGACAAGCTTTTAATATTACTTGCTAAATGCGTGAGCATCAGCTCCGTGTCCAAAAATGACAAACCTCGAACTTCTAGCACCTCAAATATATTCTCTATTGGGGAAACAATCGTGGAATCTATTAGCTCGACAATATCTAGTCCTGGCTCTACAAATGAGGGTGTATTTGGAGAACAGGAAACGAAGAAAACCCTCAACGAGAGGCCGTCTGCTTTAAAACCTCGAATTTTCAATTCTCATCTGATTGTGTGCTTGGGGGCACTATTGAATTTGGCGTCTTCACTAGGTTCTACGCTCAACTCACTGTGGAGAATAATCTGGATTGCACTCCAATGGGTTGATTACTTTTTGAATGGGCCAGATGATTATAGCGGATACAATAATCAAAATGATGTTATCAAAATTGGACACCCCACACTTTCATCCCAAGACTTGACAGAGCTTAAAACCATGAAAAAAAACGGATATGACAGTATCCTGCAGTATCAGGAAGAAACAATATTGGAGATTCTCGAAGAAATTAAAATTCTTATGATTGACAATGGTAACCCGCTGCATTCATTCGATTTGCAGCCTTGCCCTTTTAACAAGGGCTTTTACGTCAAGCTGATCTCAAAGATAAGCCAGGTTGAGTTTTTACAATTCCCATTTTACAAATCTGAAGCCCGTAAGTTCGTTTCTTCATTGTGTGTCAAAACTTGTACCGACAAGAGGATCGCGCAACCGTATAGACTTTTACTCGCTAATACTTACGTGCAATGTTTTCTGGTAATGACCAAACGTGGATTTAAAGCCCAAAAGGATGAAGCTTACCTAGCCGAATCGTTCCTTAAAGATTTGAAATCTTTTCTTGACGGACTTTTTGTACTGGGTAGGCCGAAGGAGCATTTGGCAATGAATTTCCAAGCTGAAATCCATCTCGTAATTTTCTCAACCTTACATGAACATATTAATGAGTATGATAGTTTCTATGAAAACTTTTGGGATTTGGTTTTTGAGATCTTGAATACTGTGTTTGTGAAGACAGACCTAAACCATGAACAAGATCATAAGCTTGAAGACAAACTTCGCCAACTGATCTCCACATCATTTAGTACTCTCCAGATGATATTGGATGAGTTTCTCACAGCACTACCCTCCGAGCACTTCAAACCGCTTATTGATACACTTCTCAATTTTTGCCAACAAAAATTTGATATCAACATTTCATTTTCGTCAGTGAGCTATTTTTGGCTTATTAGTGACTGTATCAATACAAAAATAGGTGAAAACCATGTGTCCCCTCCTGTCTTTTATGAGGTGCATGCTTTAGAAGAGCTGCTTAGTGAGGAAGTGTCTCAAACTCCAATGTACTATGAAATGCTCAATACTTACCTATTGGCACGGTTGGCACAACTTGCAACGGATTATAGAAGCCAAGTCAGGGAAGGAGCTATTCAGACATCCTTTCAAATTTTGGAAGTTCAGGGAAAAAAGCTCAACTCATGGACTTCTATCCTCCATATAGTTTTACCACGATTACTTGATTGGAACAATTTAAGGCCGGACGCCTCAGCGGCAATGCAAAAGGATATCATGGTGAGTTTGAATTTGGTGTTATCGAATATGGTTTCAATTTATTCTACATTCATGATGGACTTCGAGCGCGAGCCTGCGATTACAGAGCAATTCTGGAGCCGTCTTCTAACATTTTTATCTTCTTTACTTACCTTGAGGTGGTGTGAGCTCAGTCTTAAAGTTTTTGAGACATATCTGGATCTATTGATCCCATTCAGTAACGCAGAAAATGTGCCTGTGCAAATGTATTCTCAACTATACAACTTCTGGATAAATGCGCCCATAGAGTACGATTTCGTTAATCTGGCTTATCAAGACTCGCTAGTAGCTTACTTGGGTGGCTTCAAAAAGCTTTTGCCACTAATCGAAAGCTGGTCGGATGAATTTTCTATTGCAAAAATAATGAGTAATTTAAACAAATGTGCTAGATATCCTATCTTGAAACCAAATCAGAAGGATGACCAGAAACCCACGGAGTTACAGCGTGCCGCTTTGGATGGTCTTTCTATGATTGGAGATGTTTTCAATTCTGAGGATATCGCAGCTAATCTCGCTCAGCAGCTTGCACACATTTGCGCTTATCCTTATGAAACGAGAAGCCGAATTGAGGCAAAATTAAGTAGTAAGTTTGGCGGCAGAATCAAGATTCCTTCATTTATAGCAATTAGTCAACTTGCATTCGACCTTCTTCAACTGAAACTTCCCGAATTGCGATCATTTGAGACTTTATTTGCAGATAATCGCTTACAAAAGATTCTCAAAAGTTTGCTATTCATGGTTCATAATCTTGCAAAAGGAACCGGGCGTGATCACACTGAGCCCTTATGGGTCAAATGTAATGCTATGATATTGACACTTTTGCACAGGTCTACAGACGAATGTCTTCCCCTCATGGCCGACCAAAAAAGTTTATGGGAGCTAGTTGTTGAGAGCGTCACTGTGAATTTTGAAGCAAGAGATGAGAGCGACGAGAAATACTCGATCCAACAGTACAGCTCTCTCTCTAAAAGGATTATCCCAGCACTTCTTGAGTCAAACAATGTGGATGAAGTGCATTTATTGATGAAGACTTTGTACACGCAATCGTTCTTGTATGAGAGCACAGCGGTAGAAAAAGATCTTATGGGTCGTGCTTCGCCGTTTATCGAATTCTGTGATTTCGATTTTGAAGCTAGCTTCGGCACGACGAAACCTATTGTTATTCACAAAAACCGCACCGTCCGTCTCATGTGTCTACAGGAGCTATTTAGATTCGCTACATCAAAGACATTGCCCGATGACTCTGCGACATTGGATTTACTCACCAGATTCGCGTTTGCTCTTCGGCGCTTTATCGCAGATAACCGTCTCCTTAGGCTGAAACCGATTTCACAGATTCAGCAGACTGAAATTCTGGTAATTTTGAAGGGACTTATAGACCTACTGGCCATGCTTGATCATACTCAAAAAGAAAAATTACGTCACTTAACCTCTCGCTGCATTCCCTTTTGTTCACGTGTAGAGGGACTTAGCATTCTTTTAGAGAAATTGGATCTTAATTGAAGAGAATGAATAACAATGCTTTAATTTAATTTGACATGACGTTTAGCTGCAAATTTTTAGGAGGTAGCGTTGCTGACATTGTGTATCTTAAGTATCGACATGTCGCGTCTCCATTGCATGATCAGAAACAATGTATGTAAACAAAAAGTCGACATTTAGTATCAAATGAATTAATATTAGTAGTCTCAAAATGAGGAAAAAGGTAAGAGTTTTAAGTGTATTTGCGGCGGAAATGTCTGCCATAACATATTAAATCAAGATCATGCGGTTTCTATATTTATAATTGAAGCCTCCTGTTTCAGGAAGATGGTGCAGGAGATATACTGCACATGGTGCACATTCTTTATTTCATTCATTGAAAGAATATTTAGGAGAGACGAGACGCCTTCTTCTTTGTTTTTTCCCAAAATCTTCATCACAAAAAAAATTGGTCCGGCTCCAATAACCCTTTCTGTCACACTCTCTTCGCATTTAGGCCTCCAGTTTACCCCGTAACAGCTGGCCGCTCCATTTCCCATTTTCGTACATACCACAATCTCATCTGTGCGTAGTCATTGCCGATCTAGAGTCCAAACGAGGTTTTTTGAATTCAAAATCTCCTCTCGATTATACCCACATACTAGGCATAGGACTTTGAGCTATTCTTATTTTAATTCCTACTACATAGTTTGTTGATCATGTCGGGCTTCAGAAACTCCAACTACAAGGAGTTCGATGCTGAGGCAAACGAGATGGGCCGCAAACGGTCCCTTATTCGTCCAGAGAGACAAAGAATGGATAGCAGTCATCCTCATTATCACTACATGCAAGTTGCTTCCCAACAGGCTAATCATTTGAGGATCCACCCTTCGGATACTGGATTAGATCCAATTAACAATTCGGACTCTACCCCATTCCACCTGGCAAACCCAGATATTCCAGAATCCGCTGAAGAGGGTATCCCTCTTATGGCTCTTGGGGAAGACGAAGCTCCGAAACAGGGAGGTCGTGAGCAGTTTGGCCTCAACGACGAAGGCCCTCTGCGTAAATATTCGTTCAAACGGGCTTCTAAAGTGGGTAGCACTCTCTATGAGAAAGAAGAGAAAAACAAAATCTATTTCTGGAAAGTCTATTGTTATGTCATTACCTTTTGGGCCCCTGGCCCATTGTTGAGCTTGTTTGGTATGAAGACCAAGTCTCGGCAATTTGCATGGAGAGAAAAGATTGCCCTCATTAGTTGCATTCTCCTTGTTGGAGCCATCGTTTCGTTCCTTACTTTCGGATTCACCAGAACCGTCTGTACTGCTCCTAGTGTTAAGGTGAAGAACGGAGATGTCACGTCATCTAACTTGATCATTAATGGCCGTATTTACGATTTAAGTGATTCCAAGCATCCTGCTGCTGCTGGTGTCCCAGGTGGATCCACTATCTTGTACCCCCCTGTGAATGCTGGAGGAATGGACGCCTCGTTTTTGTTCCAAAACGTTAATGGCCATTGTAAGGACATCATTGTCCCTCGTTCCAACTGCTCTATTCCTAACGAGGACAACAATTTGGCTTGGTACATGCCTTGTAGATTGTTCTCCCAATGGGGGGCTACTGACTTGAACACGACTGAACAATACTATCCCGGTTGGTCCTGTCACGCGTCAACGGATGCAAGAGAGGCATATTACAATTTGGAAATTAGTGGAGATGTTTTCTTCACGTGGGATGATATTCGTAACAGCACCAGAAACTTGGTCGTGTATGCGGGTATTGTTTTGGACCTTGACCTTCTCAACTGGCTTGAAACAGATGACGTTACATATCCACAGCTCTTTACCGACTTACGTGACCAATCCTTCCGTGGTCATGATATTTCGCTTGTTTTGTCAGCTTCTACTGACAGAAAGGCTGCCCAGTGTTTGACTGAGATAATTAGAGTTGGTATCATTGACTCCGACAGTGTTGGATGCATTGCCTCGCAAGTGGTTCTTATCATCTCTTTGGTCTTCATTTTGTCTGTTGTTGTTGTAAAGTTTATCATGGCTTGTTATTTCAGATGGGTTATCAGCAAAAGACAGGGTGCTTCAGTTATCGACAATAAGACTTTAAACGAGCGCGAGCGTGAAATCGAGCAGTGGTCTGATAACTCAAACGCATTGGTCCCTGCCAGTAATCGTCATGCTACCGCCAGTCCGCAGGCTGCATCGGAATTCAGAACCGTCAAGACTAATCGTCAAAGTGTTTTTATTCAAGCCAGTCAATCCGGTCAAGATCTTATGGATGTAGCTGCTCCCAAGCCTGCTTCCGTTCCCTTGTTCAAGTACACGACTATGGGCACACAAGCCGCTGAGCGTGCGGCAAGAGATCTGCAGATGACTGAGCGTCAAAGAAGAGCCAAAAACACCAGATCCATGTACAGTCACAGTCGACACCTGTCCATGGACTTATTAGCCAAGGGCGGGTTTGGTCAATTTGACACCACCATTGACCCCATTTCTACTTTGGGTCATGATTTATGCCATCCAGACGTGGAACCTCAAAAGCCTCACACGTTTGAGCCCTACGGATATCCTCTTGTACATACTATCTGTATGATTACCGCATACTCTGAAGACGAAACCGCCTTGCGTACTACCATGGACTCTGTTGCCAACACAGACTACCCCAACAGTAACAAATTGCTTGTTGTTATCTGTGACGGTCTCATTAAGGGGTCCGGTAATGATCGTTCCACTCCAGAAATTGCCTTGGACCTCATGACTGACTTTTGTGTTCCAAAAGAGGAAGTCAAGGCACATTCCTATGTGGCTGTAGCGCTGGGTTCGAAACGTCATAACATGGCCAAGGTTTACGCTGGTTTTTATAAATGTTCTCCAACTGAAGATTCCGATAGACCTCCACAACGCGTTCCGGTCATTTTAATTGTCAAATGCGGAACCCCTGAGGAGGCTAATGGACCCAAACCTGGTAACAGAGGTAAGAGAGACTCACAAATCATTTTGATGTCCTTCTTGCAAAAAGTTACTTTCGACGAGAGAATGACTGCCCTTGAATTTGTTCTTCTTGAGTCCATCTGGCGTGTCACAGGTATAATGGCTGAATTTTATGAAATTGTTCTAATGGTTGATGCAGATACCAAGGTCTACCCAGACTGTTTGACTCATATGTGTGGTGAGATGGTCAAGGACCCCCTGATTATGGGATTATGTGGAGAGACAAAGATCGCCAATAAAAACCAGAGTTGGGTCACTGCTATTCAAGTTTTTGAGTACTATATTTCGCATCATCAGGCCAAGGCCTTTGAGTCCGTTTTCGGTGGTGTCACATGCTTGCCAGGCTGTTTCTGTATGTATAGAATCAAAGCTCCTAAGGGTAACGATGGGTACTGGGTGCCAATCCTCGCTAATCCTGATATCGTCGAAAGATATTCCGACAATGAAGTCGATACTTTGCACAAAAAGAATTTGCTTCTCTTGGGTGAGGATCGTTATCTTACATGTCTTATGTTGAAGACCTTTCCTAAGAGAAAACAGGTCTTTGTTTCTAAAGCTGCTTGTAAAACAGTCGTTCCCCACAAGTTCCTGGTTCTTTTGTCTCAACGTCGTCGTTGGATTAACTCAACGGTGCATAACTTGATGGAATTGGTTTTGGTCAAAGATTTGTGTGGTACCTTCTGTTTCTCTATGCAATTCGTTATCTTCATTGAGTTAATTGGTACATTGTGTTTGCCAGCGGCCATTTCCTTTACCGTTTATGTCATTATTTATGCCATTATCTCTCACCCAACCCCAATCATGTCGTTGATTCTTCTTGGTATTATTTTTGGTTTGCCTGGATGTTTGATTGTTATCACAGTATCATCCTTGAAATATGTTGTTTATTTCTTCATCTATTTGCTTGCATTACCAATTTGGAATTTCGTCCTCCCAACTTACGCCTTTTGGAAGTTCGACGATTTCAGTTGGGGTGAAACCAGAACAATTACCGGTGAAAAGAATAACGACCATGGAAACGCTGATGGTGCTTTCGATTCCTCCAAGATTTTAATGAAAAGATGGAGAGAATGGGAACAAGAGAGAAGATCTGATCAATCCGGGTCCATTGCTGCACCTGGTGCTGTTTGGAACCCATCCAACGTCGAATCAGACAACTACTATTCTGAGGGTTCTTCGCTGACCCCTTGATTATATAAAGAAATTGCAAATAAAAATCTCATTTGACGATAAACACTTCTATTTCCTTTGCTTATGTCCCTCTAACACGCCGAAGTTAAATGCTTTTTCGAAAAAAACCACAACGATCAGAAGAACTAAATTAGAAAGTCAGGCTTAAATGAAGTCAAGTAAATATTTAGTAACACATCTCAGTGATACACTGATGGAGATTTGCTAAGACAATCAATATTTTTAATATTGGACCTGTTAGTGTTACAACGTGCTTCATTGATTTCTTGGCACAATTGATAATAGAATGCTATTAGGTTGCTTGAGGGACTACGATATCCTGTTATCATTATTATACATTTCCAGTCTTTACTATACATTCCCAGTGACACATTCTTGCTGCTCGTTGCATCCTTATCTAGTACTTAAAAATGGCTCAACCAGTGAGGCAAATTTCAGAACGAGACAGATTTTACCGTCATTGCATCTTCGTCGCATTTCCGCGTATATTTTCGCGGCTGTTGGATATTTGCTGCTTTGGTGGGGTCGGGGTACGTGAATTTTCGTCCGAAAAATACTGTATACTCCCTTGTCTGTTGACATACAACAGTAAACACCAAATGGCTTATGCATTTTCGTCCTTTTGAGACAATACAGACTCGGACTTGCAACTAGAGGCGGAAGAGCTGTTTCTTGATCTGTCGTAACGAGATCTGAATTTTTCTAGTCTCCAAGTCATTTTTGGTCTGGTGTTGGACATGGCGAAGGATGCGCCTGCGTTACTGCTGACTTCGCTCAACATTTTAGAAGAATATATTTGTGGTGGCTTTAAGTAAATATTAGAGCTATAAAATTCTCTTTTCTACTGAGAAGGCTTGGGATTCGTGACCCTTTAATACTGACGGCAAGTGGAGATATACATCTGGAATTCTATTTATCTGCACCTAATGGATTGCATCGGGAACAAGCAGCCTGCACGTAAGCGTGAATTCGTTACGTGCACTGATACGAAAACACCTTAATTGTCGCATCTGCAGGTTTATGTAAGCGAACATTCAACCTTATTTGCCCAGCCCACGGCCAACACATATCACTTGGTAGTAAAGAGGAATCAGTTCGAGGGCCTTTGACGGCGCCGCACTCCCGTGCATGGCGTGATAGTCTTTCAAGTGGTTCATGGCTTCGAGATTAACAGTATTGTAACTGCTATTCTCTTGTTAATTCCGGTGAATCGATGGAAACACACAGGTCCGTACTTGCGTCCTTGCCCGCTAACTCAAAACCTGTGCCTTCGCCGCGGAATACGATTGTGGATAGTGCTGGTCAACTGAAAGGCAGTCGAGGGTAATTATTACTACGATAACGACAATAACAGAACTATATCTGAACGAAGGTTTAGCATCTATTTTGCTAAGATTTTGTAATCAAAAATGTTTTTTCGTCTCAAGTTGCCCCTTGTCTTTTTCGTAGTGTCGAGATCGCAACGGTCTTAGGGCCGTTACTGTATGACGCTATGGTAGGAGCCCCGCCCTGGCCGGCAAAGAATATCTTGTGAGATTATCAAAGGGGGTAAAGATGGTCGGGGTTTTCTAGAATAAGCCTAAGTTTACACAAATAGAAGCTAGAAAAATTTTTCTTTTTGAAGCATTGATTGCTGAATTTATCTTCGTATTTGAAATTCTGTGTCAACTCAAATCTAGGTTTAAGGTATACGCAGTTGGCCGCTACGGTGCTCAATATGCAGGCTTCACTGGGCTAAGATCATGGAAGCATGTCTTACCAATGACGTACACGGCTTATGTAAATGGAATTCTTGAAAGTCTTCATATGCAAACTAAGATGTATAGATTGTTGCATTTTATTGGATTTCAGGTGACAGTCTTGGCCTCGAAAGCAATTTCGCGTTGAATGTAATCTATCTTAAAGAGTTACTTAAGTATATGCATATGCACTCAATTTAAATTCGTACGCAAGCTCCCCTAACGTCATACTCAGCTCAGATTTAGGCGCGTGAAATTGTTTATTGAATATAATCAAACAGTGAATTATAACTATATTTTGGTTAACTTTTTTTTTGCTCAGATGGAATAATAGCTTGTATGTTCATATGGTAAGCAGAACCTAAATTGATAGAAACTGTACAATTATACGAACACGCACTAGGTAGGTATCTAGATTATGAGAGATTTTATAAATATCTAAAAAAAACGCACGAATCCTTTAGAAGTCGTTGAATTGTGAGGTTGTTTAATTGCCTTTTTTTATTACTTTTTGACTTTTTCAAATATCGTTGAGAATTTGTGTTTTAGTCGCAAAAAGAGCACATCGTGCAAAATTTACAACCAATACGAATGAAGGGGTTATTAAAATCATCATTTGATACGTGCTTCGAGTTTAGATCGCAAACTCACCATTAAACATCAATCATGTTGAGTAGGTCCAGTGACCAGTGCCCCGTGGTCTGGGAGACATGTGTCGTAAAGATCAAACTGTCAACATTTCTATGAAGTGAAAGTCAAAGTAGTCAAAAAGGCTGTCAGATATTGCAAAGCTTTCGATACCCCTCAAAAATCATAACCATTGTCAGATATAGCCTGTTTCGTCCTCAAAAAAACACCAATATGTGACTAATTAGGTAATTTGTGGGCTTCATTTTTTCCTCTTTTGAACTACCGTCACAACGAACGCGGGTCAAAGGGGTGTCCGACAGAAAACGTCCCTCCTTTCTGAGACGCGCGTTTCCAATCTCCACTTTCAGGATCCTTAAAAAGGCCTACGACTGTTTAACCCGCCAATAAAGAGAGACAAGAGCTCAAGGACCTCGCTGTCAAGATGAATCATTCAATACCTTTCTGAAAAGATTCTCTTTATCTCTGCTTTTTCTACTATTATCTGCCATCTGATCTGTCGTAATGGCGAGACCTTCTACCTATTTCCCTGCATATCGACGAATCTAAGGTCTTCCCCCATAACCTCTACAAGCTAAATATTAAGATTAAAGTTACGGGATAGACGCCTTATTCCTGGCCACAGAGAGCCTTTGTAGGAAATTTAAGAGCAATACGAAGGAAAAGTCCATTTCTCGCATCCTTGATCCAACCATAACTCTTTGCAGTAATAGGACAAATGGCGACGTTTCCACATCGGGCAATTTCGCAGCCATTAGACCTGCACATTGTTGGGTGCAAAATCTTTCCCATTAGAATTATTACCATAAACAGAAATGTGATACCCCCTCCGATATATCATTCAATTTACCAGATAAAATATAAAATGGCTGACTTAAGCTTCTCTATAGATCAGAAATCACTTCTTTTAATTGTCTCACTTTGACTTTCATTAGCAACTCCTCTACCTCGCTTACTTCACCCCCATTTCCAATAAGATAAAATGAAGCTTTCCTCTACCGCCCTCATGGCTGTCTTGCTTTCCAGCACTGCCGTCTTTGCTGCCCCAACCCAAATTATGAATGATAAGGTTGACACTAATGCTTTGATTAAGAAGTCCGATGTCAACGACGTCTTGGCTATCATCGAGCAATTGAACCAGAACCAACAAAAGAGAGAACTCATTGAGGATGAGGATCTTCTCATGGAGCTTTCTAAGAGAGACTCATCTTTGCTTTCTCAATTGATCGTTGCCTTGCAAAACTCTGGTCTTATAAAGGATGTCTGGAATGTGTTGACCACTGACACAACTTTAAAGACCTTGGTTGTTGGCCTTGTTAAGAAGGCTATTCAAGGAGCTGTTACTGAGGCTCCAGCCTTGATTCAAGCTCTTTGGCAATCTGGCTTGCTTCAAACTATTTTCAAGGATGTTTTCCAAAACAGTCAGTTGAGACCAATTCTTTTCAGTATCGCCAAGGAAATCTTCGCCTCTGGTTTGAACTTGTTGAAATTCTTCCTTGCATCTAGAACTGGTGGTACCTCCTCCTCCGCTGCTTCCGGTACTGGCAGCAAGAGAGATGCCGTAGCTGCACCAGTCAACATGGTTGACGTCGCTGATTTCAACAGCGAGGACTACATTGACAAGAGAGATGCTTTGGCCGTTGCTGAGCAGATTTTCACTGCCATTAAGAACACCGGTTTGGTCCAAGGACTTGTCAAGAAGGCATTGGCAGACCCTCAAGCATCTATCTCTTTCTTGACGAGTGTCTTGAAGCAAGGATGGGTTGTCGGTGAGGACATTTACAACTGGGCTAACCAATCTGGTCTTCTTAAGTCTGGCTTGAAGTGGATCTCTGCTAACGGTGCCACTTATGCTGCTGAGGTTGCTAAGTTCCTCGGTGGTATGATCACAGGCGGCAAGGCTTCTACTAGCGATATCGACAATGCTCAGCCAATGTCTGCCTATGGCTCTGCCAGCACTGTTGCCACCACTACCACACCAACTGTTGCCACGTCGGCCGCCTCCGGCAATAAGAGAAGAAACTACTAGATTTACGGTCATTTGCACTCACTCACAGGTCGGGTAAATGTTTAATAATCGAAATTTGCTCGGATCATGCCCGATATGCTCAATACTTTCGAGCTCCAGTGGAGCCTTCTTTTTAAAAATCTTCGATTCTTGATATCAATATTATACTAATATGAACAATAAATCATAAATATTCAATTTTTAATAAAAAATCCGATCCAAAAAAATCACTTAGTTTGAGTTTTTTATAAAGTGTAATCTTCATTATCTTATTCAGCCGCACAGTCTAATGTATTCGTAGTCTCATTGAATATATGAGCATGATGACTTTTGGGTAATCTAATAAATTTTTTTTAACTTTGAAGTATTATATATTCTAATTTGAAATTAAAGTTACTAAAAAGATACTTGTTTATTACGATCGTGTTTTTGACTTAGGCTACTCATTTCGCGCTCTCAAAATTTTCCACTCCAGTCAACTTGGAATACCATGTTCGGCCGTTTCCTCCAACCGAGCGCCCGCGTGGCGGCCATCTCGCAGAGCGTAAGCAAAAAGTCGTTTCGTGGCTTTGCCATGTCGCGTATGAATGCCTCTGCTAACCTCCTTGATAAGGTTCCAACTACTTATGAGGAAGAGAAGGTTCACATCGATCAGATCAACAGCACATTGCCAGCTGGAGATCTTGAGAACTCCAAGCGGTTGCGTAATATCGGTATTTCTGCACATATTGATTCCGGTAAGACCACTTTCACCGAGCGTGTTCTTTACTACACCGGTCGTATCAAGGCTATTCATGAGGTTAGAGGTAGAGATTCTGTTGGTGCAAAGATGGACCATATGGACTTGGAGCGTGAGAAGGGTATCACCATTCAGTCTGCTGCAACATACTGCTCGTGGGAGAAAGACTCTCAGAACTACCATTTCAACTTGATTGACACACCAGGCCACGTGGATTTCACCATCGAGGTTGAGCGTGCTTTGAGAGTTTTGGATGGTGCTGTGCTTGTTGTCTGTGCTGTTAGTGGAGTTCAATCGCAGACTGTCACTGTTGATCGTCAAATGAAGCGTTACAATGTTCCAAGAGTCACATTCATTAACAAGATGGACCGTATGGGCTCCAATCCGTTCCGTGCCATCGAGCAAATCAATCAAAAGTTAAAAACTCCTGCTGCTGCCATCCAAGTTCCCATCGGTGCTGAAGAGAACTTGAAGGGTGTCGTTAACATCATTGACCGTGTCGCCATTTACAACGAGGGGGCTCAGGGTGAGGAGTTGCGCATCACTGAAGAGATTCCCTCCGACATCGTAGACTTGGTTGAGGAAAAGCGTCAACTCTTGATCGAAACCTTGGCTGACGTTGACGAGGAAATTGCTGATGTTTATTTAGAAGGTGAAGATCCTACTGTAGAACAAATTAAGGGTGCTATTAGAAGAGCCACTATCGCTAGAAAATTCACTCCTGTATTGATGGGTTCTGCTTTGGCCAACAAGGGAGTTCAATCTGTTTTGGATGCTGTTGTCGACTACTTGCCTCAACCAAATGAGGTCTTGAACACTGGTCTCGAACTCATTGAGAAAGAGGAGAAGCCAGTTAAATTGGTTCCTTCTTCTTCGGAGCCTTTTGTTGGTTTAGCTTTCAAGTTGGAAGAAGGCAAGTATGGCCAATTGACTTATATCCGTGTCTACCAAGGTAAATTGAAGAAAGGAATGTTCATGAACCACGTCAAGTCTGGAAAGAAAGTCAAGGTTGCTCGTTTGGTTAGAATGCACTCCAATGAGATGGAGGACGTTGAAGAAATTGGCGCTGGTGAGATTTGTGCCACATTTGGTATTGACTGTGCCTCTGGAGACACTTTTATTGGACACAATGCCGTCAACGAAATCACCATGAGTTCGATGTTTGTTCCTGATGCAGTCATTTCGTTATCGATTGAGCCTAAATCCAAGGATAACGGTAACTTCTCGAAGGCTATGAACCGTTTCCAAAGAGAAGATCCAACCTTCAGAGTTCGTTTCGATCCTGAGTCAAAGGAGACTGTTATTTCTGGTATGGGAGAGTTGCACTTGGAAATTTACGTCGAAAGAATTAAGAGAGAGTATGGTGTTGACTGTGTCACCGGTAAGCCACAAGTCGCTTACCGTGAGGCTATCACTACCCCTACCACATTTGACTACTGTCACAAGAAGCAATCTGGAGGTGCTGGTCAGTTCGGTAGAGTCATGGGTGACTTCAAGCCTATTGATGGCGAGAACCAATTCTCTCAGCACATCATTGGTGGTAAAATCTCTGAGAAGTATTTGTTTGCCTGTCAGAAGGGATTCGATGACTGTTTGGAGAAGGGTCCATTGATTGGTCACCGTGTTTTGGGTGTTCACATGCACATTAATGACGGTCAATCGCATATGGTCGATTCTTCTGAGTTGGCCTTCCGTCTTGCCACCCACGGTGCTTTCAAGCAGGCCTTCATGAATGCCAACCCTGTGATCTTAGAGCCAATCATGACCCTTGACATTACTGCCCCTAACGAGTTCCAAGGTAGTGTTGTCGCTCTTGCTAACAAGCTTGGTGGTATGATTATGGATACAGAGAATGGTACAGATGAGTTTACCGTCACCGCTGAGTGTTCGTTGAACTCCTTGTTTGGTTTCGCAACTGCTTTGAGATCTTGTACTCAAGGTAAGGGTGAATTTTCCATGGAGTTCCTCAAATATGCTCAAACTGCCCCTCACTTGCAAAAGCAATTAATTGCAGAGGCCGAGAAGAAGAAAAAGGCTAAGTAATCCGGGTTGTAAGTACCCCTTGTATATATAAACTTGATGGTTACTCTGAGCAGAGTACCTGACGAATTTTGTCAATAGAGATTTTAAATCAACGTACGATTATTTATGATACAATTCGAGACTTTAGGTAAAATGTAAATTCCAGCTGCAATCTTCAAGTTCAGATTTTGAATCCATCATGGGGGATCCAAGTTGATGAATGAACTGATACAGACAATTCAAATAACTGACTTGAGAGCTGACTGTTTGTCATTATCGTTTACTTTCTTTCTATCGCTGTTCTTGTGCACGAATTAAACCTTTTTAACCCTCTTACATCTATCTTAGCCCACGGAACGCTGGGTCATTTCATTGCATCGTCAACATGACATTGGTAGCCTACTGACAGTCCGTAGTACTCGTCTACATAGATCGTTCCTTAATCGAGAGCTACAGTTTTTGTTCGTATGATACACTTGTATTAGTCGTATGGATAAACACTAAGCTTAAGCCTTAGCAGCAATGCTTCTGACAGCAACCTTTCTTTGCTTCTTCAACACCATCACCTGGAATCTCTCAAAGTCAGTCAAGGCAGCTCTTCTGGCTCTGACAGCCATCTTCTTGGCTGGCTCGGAAGCAGCCCACTGACCGTCAATGTCGGCAGCGGCCCACTTCTTGTGAACGGTACCAGTTCTGGAACCTCTTGGCAACTTTGGCAAGACAATGTCAGTCAAAGAAACCTTCTTCAAAGCGATGGCTTGTCTCTTGATAGCTGGACCGTCAACCAAAACCTGATAGTTAGTATATGAAGAAAAAATTATCTGAAGCAACAAAGATGTGAAAAATTAGATGTACGAATAAGCTCGTGTAGTTGATTTCGGGTGAAGTATTGGAACTACTTGACGGAAACCCTTCTTCCTTACTGTGTGAGGCTCTTTGGAAAGTGTGACGATATTAGGGATGGGACAACCATCATAGTGATCAACGCTGCTGGTTACAAAAGACATTATCCAACAATGTCACTGAACAATTTCCAGGGCTCATAAAGGACAATTCAAAGACTTGAAGGAGGTTTTTCATCTCATGATCAACCACTGAAAGTCCTTTTCAACTAGCTGGCTGGCGATAAGGATATACTTTGGCACATTCGGAAGCCTAATTTAATACTTTGGAGGTCATTCGATGGTTTTTAAACTCATTTTTCACATATTGGATCCTTCTGGCTTGAACCATCCGATGATGGTAAATTGACGTTACATACTCTCTTCTGGTCGATGATCTCAACAACAGTGGCCAACTTGGAGTTGTCAATCAAGACAACACGGCCCAACTCGACGTATTTCCAGTTAACTTCTTGGACGGTGACAGACATCTCGATGATTAGTTAGTTAAAGAATGAGGAACAGTCGAAAATTTTTTTAACGTGAAGGGAGAGGAGCGCGGGTACTGCAGGGCAGCAGATGTTGAAGGTGCTTAGTATGAGAATGTACGGGTTTTCTCACTGATTGTGAGGAGGGTTATCTGCAGTGAGCTCTTTCGAAAGGTTATATGAAGGCAAAAGATAGGATTAGGGCATGAGCCCTAACTTGTTTCATCTAGAGGCATTGCGTTTGATAACTCAACATTATGAGTTTTTATGACATATTTAGCAACATAATTTTGTTATACTCATTGAACGGATATTTATGTGGCCCAAAAGTTTCTATACAATTGCTTGGTCTGGTCTGACAATACAAACGGCTTTCAATTAGGAGACGGTAGATATCTGAAGCACTGATATTGACAAAGTAAAAATTTAGAAGGTCAACTTAATTTCATGTTGTCCTATGATTAAAAATTGAAGACTATTTTCCTAGCGCTTAGGGAAATATACTTGGCGTAGTGTTTAATGGTTGACCAATATGATTAAGCCAATACGCCACTTAAACCGAAGAAATCAAACAGAGCCTAGTTGTAGAAGAGGGTTATATAGTGATACAATCTCCTTATGATCTGTTTTGGGATTAACAATAAACTGAAAGGGCAGGCAAATCCAGCTACAAGTCCATCAAAGCCTCGGTAAACAGTGCTTCACAACCTAGATAAATTCGTCTAGAATTTCAACCTCTTAACTTGAATACTTGAACCATATTGTATTCCTAATTAGCATTCATTGTTTCTCTTTTTGTCCCATTGTACGTTAAATTACATGTTGGTCACGTGATGTATATGGTCTATATATGGCTTCTCTCACTTGAATCATTTCACTCCCATCTTCCTTAGTATACTCAAGGTATGTAAGACTAATGATGATATAATTTGCGTTCGAGAGCTCAGTAACCGGGACATGCCTAGTCTCATTAGGTGCTGTGTATCATGCGACCAATTTCATAACTGAGAGTCAATGTGCTAACAATCAGATATTTTTCACACAGTGGTGTAAAAGCTTCAGATTCATACGTCTTACAATAGTAATTAATCGCAGTCGCGGCTCCAGAAATTGATCATATGATTCGAGAGCCTGTCTTCGAATTGATTTGATTTTGGTTCTTCTATTGTGGTACTGCAATATGGAAGAACTCTTCGTAGGTTTGTATTGTAGTAAAACTAGAGTAGTAGCATAAATAAGCTGACAATTGCACTTGAAAGGTTTCTCTTCTTTCGCCGTAAACAGCCTCTTGAATGTATCAAAACGCTTGCATTGTTAAGTTTCGTCCGCGCATTGACGGTTTCTTGAAATACACTTGCAGCCCTTAAGAAGAGAACTAGAAGGCGCCAACTTGTATCTAGTTTGTAACAAAGGGGGGTCGAGTATCAATTGTAAAGTTACCGCGGTCTAGTGACGGCCCTCAATTGGTGCAACTATGTGTTGCCTTTCACGGCAGTGCTATCGTCCTCTCGAATATCTTAGACATGTGAACCCACAACTGCCCCTATTCAAACGGAAAGTACTTAATGGCTTAATCACTTCGAATAATCTCTTCAAATTTTTCACTTCTTCAAGCCATTTTCTCTTTATTTACCTTTTATTGCAATTGATCTATGCTGCAATGCAACTACTGTCAGATCAATGATTTCGAAAAAAAATTAATATTATAACGACTTCAAAATCCAAACTTAATTCGTTTGATTTTGCCTGACTCATTAGATTATTCTCACTCGTAGAATTGACTTGATTGACTCATTTCCATGCCCCACCATCCATGTTGCAACTACATGTACAAAGTGCTACACCGTTTGATGAGTACAAAGAAACCCGTCACGCAGCCAACATGGCATGCACCCGTACGCACACATGGTTCAGTGTTGCGTATCAACAACTCACTCACTAGAAACAAAGAGGAGTTTGTGCCCATCTCTCCATCTAAGGTCACTTGGTACTGCTGTGGACCCACTGTCTACAACCACTCACACATGGGACACGCCCGGAATTATGTGTGTTCTGATATCTGCCGTCGTATTCTCCGTGACTACTTTGGATACAATGTGTGCTTTGTTCAGAATGTTACAGACATCGATGATAAGATCATCGTAGCTGCACGTCAGCAGTACCTCTTTGAGGAAAGATTGAGCAAGAAGTACACAGAGGTCAGTGCACCTTTAGTCGACGAAGCCAAAGAATATTTGTCTTCTTACGTTTCTGCTAATTTGCCCGACTTCAAAGGCGAGATAGCTACTGAATTGATGACTTACGTAGATCTGCTTGACCTTCCAGCTTGGGCTATAACTAAACCCAAATTGCCAATGCACGTCGCCGCCATCAAGAGAGCCCATGCCGTAGTCTACCAAAAAAACTCTACGACTGTGAGTATTGCTGAGTTTCTCTCTGCAATCGAAGATGTCGCCGTACCATCATTAGACAAGGCATACGGGCACACTGTAGTCGACCCTGAGATCTTCAAGAAATTGCCAGCCTTTTGGGAAGACAAGTTCAATAAAGACATGGAGCGTCTTAATGTTCTTCCTCCTTCCATCACTACTAGAGTCTCGGAGTACATCCCAGAAATCGCCGCCTTCGTTAAGAAGATTGTTTCCAATGGCTTTGCGTATGCAACTGACGATGGCTCTGTTTACTTTGACACTGTGAAGTTCGAGAATCATCCTGATCATGACTATGCCAAGTTGCAGCCTTGGAATAAGGGTTCTTTGGATCTCATTGAAGAAGGTGAAGGCTCTCTCACCACTCAAGCCCTGAAGAAAAACCCTGCAGATTTTGCCTTGTGGAAGGCTTCAAAGCCTGGTGAGCCCGCTTGGGATTCTGAGTGGGGTCCCGGAAGACCCGGTTGGCACATTGAGTGCTCAGTGATGGCCTCGGACATATTGGGTGGAACTATTGATATTCACTCTGGCGGTATCGATTTGTGTTTCCCTCATCATGACAACGAACTCGCTCAAGCTGAAGCCTACTTCGAGAACAAACAATGGATTAATTATTTCATGCACAATGGTCATTTGCACATTCAGGGCCAGAAAATGTCTAAATCTTTGAAGAACTTTATTACTATTGAGGAGGCTCTTGAACAATACAGTGCGCGCCAACTTCGTTTGGTCTTTGCTTTCGGCTTCTGGGACAAACCCATTGACTTCAAAGACACCTTGGTGAAAGAGGTCCAAGCCTACGAATCCACTTTGGCTAAATTCTTCACCACAATCCGTGCTTTGAACTCGGACTACAAACATTCCGTATCTCAAGGACAATATGTTTCGCTTAAGCTTACTAACGTTGAAAAGGCTCTTGTAGAGAACTTACACGCTGCTCAAGCAGACGCGCATGCTGCCTTCTGTGACAACCTTTCTACTCCTGTAGTCTTGAGAATCCTCGGAGATTTGGTATCCAAGGCCAACACTTACATCCAAGGTTCTTCCGTGGGTCAAAACGATTTGCGTATTGAGGTTTTGCTCGACATCACCAAGTGGATTGTGAAGATTTTGGAGATTTTGGGTTTTGAGCCTAGAGCTGATAGACTTGGATGGTTGGATGCCGAGTCAAGCGACAGCCAAAGTTCTATCTCTAAAGAAGACTTGGCTATGCCATATGTTAAGGCCTTATCTCAATTCAGAGATGAGATTCGTAACCTCGCCATTGCCAAGGCTGATGCCAGCGAGTTTCTCCGTTTGTCAGACAATTTGCGTTCTGATTTGATCAACCTTGGTATTTCTCTTGATGACAGACCCAATGGCGGTGCCCTTGTTAAGTTTTTAAACGAGCAAGAAAAGGACGAGTTCTTGAAGCAACAGCAAGCGAAGGAACAACAAGCGAAAGAAAAGGAGCTCAAAAAACAACAGCAGGCCGAGGCGAACGCGAAAAAGGAGCAAGAACGTCTTGCGAAAATGAAAATAGACCCAAAGGATCTTTTCCAAGATAAGACATTGTATTCTGAATGGGATGAGCAAGGAATCCCCACCAAGAATGTTGAAGGAGAAGAGGTAACAAAGAGTATGAAGAAAAAACTCATGAAGCAATATCAGCAGCAAGAAAAGCTCTATGCTGAGTATCTCAAAAGTCACCAAGATAAGTGATGTAGAGAAGGGCGTAAATAATGTGTAGTCAATGCCAAATAAAGATACATATATATATATATACATATATACGTTAATAATAATCCAATTCAAAATGTAAAGGTAATAAAATCAAATTTTTTACGCCCAGATCGAGCCTTGGAGTATATGAATTGGTATGCTGCTGAATAGTTCTTCGAGTTTGGTGCCGACTGTCGAGGTGGTAACCGTTCCAGACATTCCTGGGCCCTTCAAAACGAGGGCTAAATTAGATAGTTAAGCAGAATATATCCGTTTTCACACTCTCTCCAATATTATATGGCCCAAATTTAATTTTACAAGACCAATAGTGAAACTTCTTTGAGCCTGTATATAATGCTGTCAAAATTAGCACCGTACAGTTAATTGATTTCAAACCAGTGCTTAGCTACTCAATGACAAATGGATGCTTCTGCTTCACTGAAGTCCTTTGTGATCAGATGTATTTCTGATAAGAGAAAAGGACTCCTTTGAAACGTTTACAGCAGTTCAAAATGGAGTTGGTGCCATTCTATTCTGGAGACACTACCATCACACAATAGGCGTTGTTACTCTCTTATGACTGCTAGACTATGTGGTTTATTTGAGAAATCATGCTCTGCTCTCTCTTCCTCTTTTCAGTCTTGTAGCCTCTCATATCCTTATCTCTTCCGAGCTATGTGCAAACATACAAGCTTAATTGAGAAAAAAGAGCCACCGAAAATTTGTTCTGTTTTTAGGCTAATTCTCAATTTGAAAATTATTGAATTTCGGAAGTGCATGCTATCTATACAAAACGGGCTCTTCCCCAAGTCTCCGAACATCAAAACGTCAAAATCATATTTTCTCAATTTCAATAATTACAGTTCAGTTTTCAGAAACTACTCTCGTTATATTAATTCCGGCTCCGAAAGTAGCATCATATCTCGACTTTTAGTGTCCTGTTACCCCAACCCTCACCTACACACAGATACGTGTCTATTGACAGAGTACAACATCATGTTCAGTCTTGCCAATCGTTTCCAGGTGTTGTCCAATCAAACGCTTTCTGCCGTTTCTGTTTTGACGGTGGTCATTGCTGTGATCTCTGTGGTCCAACTTTACTTTGGTGGCGCATGGAATCTTGATAGTACATCGATCTCGAATGTGAAAGCAGTGGCTCTGCTTAAAAACCTGAGAAGTTTTGGGGCACTGCTGGGCAAGCCTAAGGAGAATTCCAAAATTGCTTTCGATTTGTCGGCGGATTTGACGCCTCTTTTCCATTGGAACACCAAGCAAGTGTTTGTATACTTGACAGCAGAGTACGACGGTAAGACGCCGGGTCTGTCAAGTAGAATCACATACTGGGACAAAATAATCACGAGTCGTGACGATGCCGTGTTGAAGTTGCGAAACGCCCGGGCTAAGTACTCTGTGTGGGATACTGAAAAATCTTTCAGAGGAAGAAATGCTACTTTGAGACTTGAATGGAGCATTCAACCATATGTGGGAGCATTCGTGTCTGGTGAAACCCTAGCCCTGGAGGAGTTCACGTTTGCAAAGTTGAAAAAGAGTAAGTAGGTACTAATAAAGAAATTTAACGGCTCATTGAAGAACGATGCCCAATCTTTTCCATAAAGGCGTACAATTTGCATTAGCACAAATGAATTGGCATTTCACGCTATAATTTTTCCGTTAATTCGATTCTCGGCTTTTGCGCTGGTAAATTTCGGATTAAAAAACCTACGCAAGACCCTTTTCTAAACAGAATTGTGTATTCTAATTTATATACATGTGTGGCGCTTTGATATACTCAAAAGCGTATGCTAATTGATGCTAAGCCGATTTCGTAAGTCGGACTCAAGTGTAGTTAATATAAGTTTCTCTATGAAGGAAGTCCATAGGTAGTGACATAGTCAAGTACCTTCACAATATATTTATGTGTTTCTTGCCTGTCGCTTCTCTCGAAGTGGCCCCCTAGACGCCTGATGTCGTTTTGGAATGCAACAAGTCTATATCTCTCCTCGCGATATATCAAAAGATACTCAAACGTTTCTGGATACTTCTCATACAATGAGAACGCCAAATTAGCATTTTGAGCACACAATCTATCAAGTACTCTCACAAGTTGTGAAGCAAACGACGGATTTATATAATTCTTCTGCCAGCTTGGGCGCCCTGGTACAAATAAGCTGGATGGATGGCTATTCAAGTTTTCAAAGGAAATCCTGTAACTTTGTGGGAGTTTTTGCATCTCAAGTTGGACGTTTCTTCTAAGAGTTGAGAGACTTTTTATTTGCTTTCTCGTATCCGTTAATTTGAGACCATAAAAGCCACACAACAGACCAAACTTTGTTTCACAATCTTGTTCAGAGGTTGATTTAACCTTGTAAACCATAAAATGACGAAAGACATTGCCAATAAGGCGCGACAACTTGACATCTGCCATATTTCCAGCGACAAGATACCGCTCACAACACTCCAAAACAATCTTAAACGATTCGAGAGGCATATTGGGCTGAATTACATGCAGAAATAAGCGATCAAATTGTGAGCGCTCCAAGCATACATTTGTCTTTAGCAATCGACTTAAAACTGCAACATACTCAGAGGAGGGAGCATTCATTCTCTTTAGGACATGATATTTGAGTCCAAGTGCATTGTCATATCTTAAGGATAGAAGTTTTGGGATGTCTTGGTCAAGATTGATGTCAGAGAATATATCTTGAAATTCATTCAAAGCCTTATCAATGAATTTGTTAGCACAACTTAAATCACCATTGACAAAGTACACATGGGCCAATGCTTGATAATACTCTCTTCTGATCTCTACGCTTACGTTTTCTCCCATTTGCTGCACAAGACGATCAATGACTTTGAGGGCAAGTGTTGAAGAGCCTGCTCTTTTGCCTAACCACTTTTTGGTGTAATAATGCACAAGTTGAACGATTGAGACAGCGTTTTTTGTAAGCTCTGCCATGGGGATTCGTGAAGGTAATCTGGATTTTATTTCTGGGTTGTTTTTCACAATTTCTGTAGCCCAAGCGTCATTTGCTCCTTTCACGATCCCCCTTCCTTTATGAGGCGGAACTTCCTCAGGATTGATTGTAAGGTCAGTACCTTCAATATCTTCGGGAACGGAAGTTTCTTTCAATGCCTTAAGATCGGAAGGCACAAGATCATACATCTTTAGCACAGAGTGAAAGATTTTAACCGAGTTAGCGAATCCTTCGTTCTTAGCCGCATCAATATCAGCCAAGGCTCGGATAACATAATAGTATGTTCTTGCACTAAGCTCGACTTTAAGTGATGTCATTTTTCCATACAAAGACAAGATGTTGGCATCAGAGTCTCCATCTTTGTCTTTTGAGTAATAGTTAAACAACGGAAGAAAATGCTTCTCTTTCAAATTGGTATGCTTCCAAACAACCTTAAAGAACCCATTAGCGGTAGTCGAGTCTTTTTTTTGAAGCGCATACTTTGCACATTCATTCAAGAGCTCCATACGATCTCTCTGGCTGACTGGTCCGTGACGAGACACATTAATTATGGTATTAGCGTCACTGTGTATGCGATTTAAAAGTTCGGTATTAGTGGTATTAGCAGCCCATACTCTATAATTTTTGAGCTGTGCACTATAAATAAGGGCATTTTGAAATGGTACAAGCGAGTTCAGATGTGCTTCCAGCGCCAACTGCTCTGCTTTCATGAAGTGTCCCATTTGGGTGTGAAATGTGATGGAAGAGTAATAAATACGGTCTGAAAGAAGATTATTCATACGCGCGAACTCGAGGGCCATGTTAGATAGCTTTTCCGAATACAATGCTGAAGCTATGCGCATCGTTACAATCAAAGTATCTATATTAATGAGCGGAATGTCTCCTGATTTGTGCAATTCGAAGATTCTTTC
The DNA here is from genome assembly GCA_030563905.1 of Australozyma succicola. Lineage (NCBI taxonomy): Eukaryota > Fungi > Ascomycota > Pichiomycetes > Serinales > Metschnikowiaceae > Australozyma > Australozyma succicola. The sequence goes on along the minus strand of JAJMKM010000012.1, from coordinate 123,106 downwards.
GATCTCTTCAATTACTACGGATCGCTTGGGATGTTGTGCTGCAAATTCTATCATGAGAGGCAGCAATTTGGCCGCGTCCTCTTTGGGAACAAGATTCTCTCTCGCTAGTTCCAAGAACTCGGAATAAGAGTTTTTCATGCTTTTCATATCTCCTCCGCTGTAAGATGCACTCATGAGATAAATATACATGTATACGTTTGGTTTTAAATTTCTAGCTTTTAGTTGCTTCAACAACCGCTTGATCTCTCGACGGGCATTGACAGCCACAAGGGCTCTCATGACGACTGTGTAATGAACTTCACGCGGCAAATCCCCCTGCCCATACATGCTTTCAAACTTAGTTTGTAGGCTCTTCCAGTCTCTTGTCTTCGCGCATAGACGGAGAAGGATTTCAATGTGATCCTCTGTGTGAATTTTACGGTTCTCGGCATGGACTTTTAGGACATTGTCATAGTCCTTCAATTGCATGTATGCATTCATAATATGTTTTAAATCGTTAGGAGTGTGATTGATATTCTTCTTCAAGTCTATTAGGGCACCTTTGAAGTCAAAAAGGTCTATGGTTTTCTTGGGTTCTTCAAAAGCAGTCAACTCCATAAGATGTGTCAAAAATTCGCCGAAAGGTTTTTTCTTTGTGTGTAGAAGCATTATTCTTCTAATATTTTGTAAATGTGATACAAAACCTTTTTTCTGGTTTATGAGGAACAAGCGGAAAACCTTTCTATAAATATCGTAATTAGGGCTTCCGCTGCAAAAGGCATCTTCAAACGGTTCGATGGCAGAGCTGTATTCCATAAAACTTTCTATGTGATCATTCATTGAAGTTGGAGATCCAAAATATAGTATCGCCTTTCTAAGATAAAAGGCTAGGACCTGGTGTTTCATTTCTCTAGAATATGCGGGAGAAGAGAAAAATTCCATTACCTGTTCTGATATCATTACATTGTTGATGGTTTTGTCCCGTTGGAACTGAAAAGTTTCCATGATGAATTGAGCACGAGACAACTCCTTATCCAGTTTCAAAAGTGGTTTGATTAGTCTTCTGTAAGAGTCATAGTCTGCTTTATTGATCATAAGGTTTACCATCTTATCCTCATGGATTAGATACTTTTGCTTCACCTCTCCATCCGTATTTCCAAAAAACACCTGCTGCCACAACGCTAGAACATATTGATATGCAGCTTGGGAGTTCTGCCCGGATACCATTGCAATTGCTTCAACAAACAGATCGTAGCTATTACTAAGGGACTCACTGGATTCAAAGCTTGCAGGTCTTCTTTTGTCAAATTCCTCGAGGGTTTGGGTGCGAAGTTTCAAGTCTCGTAGATCCAATCCATAAGGGGATCCTAGCTCGGTTATTGTTCGTATAGGTGCTGTTGCCGCAACTAGCGTCGCTGGCGATGTATGAAGTGACCGGACCGGTCGGAGTTTGGGAAGGTTAGCATTTAGACTTCTGGATAAGAATTTGTTACAGCAATAAGATCGTCTCATAATTCGTCATCAGATGGTATCTATATATATGTACAAGGAACTGAAAACGGCAATGTGTCGTGGTGGCAAGGAAGTTTGGCCTGACTTGGATTTTTCACAGAGACAGTAGTGCAGAGTGGAGCCATTGTGGATTAGAAGAGATGAGGGCCCAGAAGTCAAAGAGACAAATTGATTTAGATTTGTTGATAATTTGTTAGGCGTTAATGTTTTGAATTGAATACTAATCTACTTTTTTTATAGTAATGTTGCGTGTAAACCGTTAGTGCTTCGAGAACAATATTGCGTTGCATCAGCGGTCAAAGGTGCATCAGATACGAAGATACAGTATTCAAGCCCCACAACGCTCGTTGAACACTATAAATCCTTAATCGACAAGATTTAAAACGATACTATTCTAAAAGAAATGCAATGCTACATCAAGATCGACGGCCGTCACTTCAACTATCTTTGGCAGTGCAAAATAATCCAAGTGGAACCTAATTGAGCCTACGCGATTCGTACAAATACAGAAGTATTTGGTTTTACCAATAATATTCGAATAACACGACATTCTTTCTCAGAGTCATTAAATCAGTTTTGTGTTTTTGTAGTCACCGAAGCTGAGCTTCTAGTACAGTGTGAATATATTTGAATCATCACGAAAAGAATGTTGACCGTGTAAAAACCAATATATGGTACGTTCTTCAATACTTGAATTCCGTAACTGTTTGTTAGTTTCCTACTCATATCCTATAAGCTACAAATTGCATCAGCTAAAGACCTATCATCAACCCCAACCCTCCAACACCTCAAAAATTTGTACACAGAGATGCGACTCCAAAAGGGGAAGGCCAGGGGATATGTCCGCCCGGTCACGAGTATCCTCCTAGCAAAGACTTTCATGATAAAACATACCTTAATTGTTAGTAACTCTTTTAAAAAAAGATTGGAAGCAACTCATACAAGGCTGAAACTTAACGAAAATGCATGTGTCAACCCGGAAAATTCAGTTGGAACAATTGGTAAATGCAAATAATCTTCGTTGCTGCAGTCAGTACATACCATTCATTGATGCCTACACGATGAGGAAAAAATCGGCATCGAGGAGGGAAAAGAGCTCTTTATATATATCTGGTATTTGTATGCAGGTCTTAGGGCTGCTATTAGTTTGATCGTATTTTAGATTGATGCTCTTAAGGCCAAACCATATCAATTTCTTTCCTTTCTATTTTTGCTTTTGATTCTTTATGTATTCATTATGACCAATCCCACTTGTCATGTACTTTGTTCCACCTAACTAATACCAAAAAAAGAGACTTTGATAACCACGGCAAAGACTCCATGCACCAAAATCATTCCTAAAATCAAAAATTTTGCTTTCTTTGAGTCGGCTTCATTACCTTCAGCCAAGTTTTTTTGAATAATTGGACGAACTTTCCATATGATACTCAAACCACTTAAAACACCGCTTGCGGCAACAAAGAGCCACTGCAACACCGTAAGAACGGTGTAGTGATTTTTCTTACTTACAAAAACAGCCAATATAATGTTTGCAACGGTCGTAGGTATCCAAAGTACATTTGCATAGCTGTAAATGGAAATCATTCGGGTTAACAGGATCCGTTCCTTAAATTCCAAGCCATATGAGGTAAGAGCATAAAAGCCGGCAGGAATTAGGGCAGTGTATCCATAAAATAGCGATATTGACAATGTGAGAAGCTTGAAATTGTATTCGTAGCGTGCATCAGTGTCGTCAGAATGTAGCCACAGCGCTAGTAAATTGGAGCCAGTGGACGATACAAACATGAGAAAAACGAGAGTCGCATTAATCCATAAAAACCCATACAACTCCGTAGCGTCATCATCGCTCTCACTATGTACGACAGATACGTGGTTAAACGGATTAAGAGCTAAGCGGATTTTAGCAAAGAAATCTTCGGTATTGATATCAAAGTAACGACTGTAAAAGCTCATCTGGAACATATGGCCGGGTTCTCTTTTCATTGCACCCGAAGTAGCCTGCGCTGTAGCTGAGGATGGAGTTGTCGGCTGAAGAGGGGTCTGATACATATGCAGAGAATCTAAGAGTTAGTAACTTCGCTAGAATACTTGAACCACGTTATTTGTAGCTTTTTATACAGAACTGCGTTTATACGAGTTCAATATACTTTATGTTTGAGAGCGTAACTGCCATTTTTAGTAATTACATACCGTTGCCATGGGAGAGAAGATCGGGTGTCTCTACATCAGGCTGAATTACCTATGGGTTAATATAACTGCCTCAATTGGTTAATTTTAGAAATTGATAACGTACATCATCCTGGAGCGGCTGGTATTTGGACATTTATGGCTTGACTTGTAGATTGTAGATACGTATGGGGAAGCGAGAAAGGCAGTGATCCGCACGTGATGCAATGGCTGCAAATAGAGCACCTTGAAATAATGAACTGTCAGAAAACTCAGAACCAAAGGGTGGTCGAAGATTCGATTTAAAAAAATGTATTAGGGTATTAGCAATATTTATCCTGTTCCTCCCTACCATTCTCAATCTATACGTAAGGCATATGTTCTAGTCGATGGAGATATCCGGGTCTCTACTCTAATCCATTAATATAAACTATGTTGCATGTGACTTCACAAAATTCATTTGATATTATACTGAGTTAACGTAGCTTGAATGATCATCCTTACACACTAAAAGACACTTACGATTACCCACATTTAGAGGATACAATTAAGCACCGCGCTATGGAAACAATCTGGTCCTGCTCAATGGCTCAACCTGGTCATGTGACTCTCCACTCTTTGGCTCAGAATCAATCGTAACTTGAAGAAATATCGCCTTACGCGCCCATTTCATGTCTTTTTTACGAGCGTTTAGGAAACCTGAAAAGCCTCCGAATCCTCCTGATGTCTTTGTCAAAAGGACCGTGCTTCGCTCTTCTATAGTGGTCAAGTTCTTCTCAGACTTCTCTGTCTGCACTAATAAACCAATCGAGGGTCTAGCGAGCTCTTCCGTAAATGACGAAGCCGATCAATCCTTGCATGTAGTGGAGCAGGACTCCTTCTTCAGTAGCGATATGGGCGACGAAGATGCATTGATGATGGGTTTGGAGCCTGATGATGATGCTTCGTTTCTCCACACTCCTCCACCAGAGCACCTTGCCATTGACGTTGTAGTTAAGCTATCCTCTTTACTTATAGAAGGTGTTGAATATGGACTCAATTCCAGCGTAGCAGATTCGGTGCACATAAGGGGAGCCCAAGGTACAGAACAAGGCGATGATTCACTCTTGATCTCCCTACGATCTGGGTATCTCCTTCTAGTTAGAATTTGGAAGGTTCCTAGAACATACTTGGGCGTTGGATTCAATACAGGTGCTGCTAAATCCACCTCTTCACCAACTCTGCATGTATTTAGACCGTTTGTAGTACAGTGGTGGAGCCTGGATAAATGCGGACCGGGGGAGATGACTGGCTCATCTCTTTCTTGCCATCCTTCTGGTTTGGCCTTGGTTTCTGCATCTTCGCAATCCATATTTCGTATATATTTACCGGAAAGTACTGACTTGGGACTCGGCTTGAAACCCCACTTCAATGTGCCCATAGATGGCGTAATTCTTCACTCGTGCTTTGCGCATCCGCTACGAGGTTCAAACACAAGCACACAAATTTTATTTCTCACTGTCACTTTTTCAGAACAGAAGAGATTATTGATAACCTTGTTCAGCTGGTTCGTCGCTGACCTGCTTGTCAGCAATTTGAATCAGACAGTTTTACCCTTAAACAACTCATTTTCCTTTCCAATAATGGTGATACCGCTTAGTCAGAACAGCAGTTTTTTGTTCGTATTTCCGGATGAATTTGTCATAATCACAGCACATAATATCTGGTCGGCGGATTACTCCTTCAAAAAGTTCGCCTACGATGGACTGTTTCCTACAGCGTACTATTTGGCTTCGGAAATGGAAAATGATCCATCAAATGAAATCCAAACTGGTGATGAGGCTTTCATGGCTTCTGATTCAGGGGTAATTTATTGCATAAACATAGACGAAAACGAAATATTGACCTGTCGCGAATTTGCTCGAATCGGAGAATCCATATCCACCTTTTCTATTCAACTGGCTTCTCCAAACCCAGGATACATTCTAGAATACTCATGTGATACAGGTGGTGCCAAAAAACTTCATATCCCCCAAACTCTACTAAACACTTACAATCGGACTCTTAACACGGACAAAATCCCATACAGCGATGTTAAAGTACTCAAAGACTATAAAGGCTGGACCTCAGTCATTGATTTCACTCTCGTAGAACTGCTGCACCAATTACCTCATTCGCAGCAAAAATGGGGACTCACGGGCTCTGGTAAGCGCACAAAGTTAACCCACTTTCAGTCAGGCTATTCTGTTCTGAAGCTTACTCGTTGTTATACGGACCTTCGTAAACGCTCGCATGTCTTTCACTTTAATTTTTGTGGCAGGTATTTTATTGTATGCTCACTGAGTCTAGAATCTAAACTTTTGGAGTTTTTACCCGAGAAGATGCGACTAGGCGTCAGCGAAGAAGAAGCAATATCTGAAATTCTGTCGCCATTTTTTGAAATTGAATTATCCACAATTTATTGTGAGAGCATCCGGGACCTGCAAATCATGGTACAATATTTGCCTAAGGGTGTCCTCATTACTGATTTCAAGCATTCTACCTTTGAAAGTTTTGGAACTAAAGTACTTCTTGATGTCTCAATAGCTGGCCAGCTTCGTGCCATGGTTTTTTCGAATGGCAATAAGGTCTCTTTAGATGTGTTTACGATTAACGCCTTATGTGAATTAAGCGGCGCAAATAATTCTCTGCTTTTCCAGCCATTTTATCGTATTTCTCTAGACCCAGACTATAGCTGTTTTCTGGCGTATGTCGTCCAGAGCACGTTACTCCTTGTTGTCGGCTTCTTTTCTGGTAGGGTATTGATTCAATGCGTTGATGTCGACAGCAATTCTTCTTCGATTTTCACTATTAATCTAAATACCTCTGGAACAAATAATTTGGACATCCCTTTGATTCCCTGCAGTTTTGAGTACATCCCGCACTCTCGTACCTTGTTTGTTGGTACCCTTTCAGGTACCGTCAAGACCTTTCATTTAAACGAAACCTTCGAACCTTCGGCCGGAAAGACATACAAACTCTGTAATTCTGCTATAAAACTCTATTTGAGCACTCAGGACTCTAACTTTCTATTTGCGAGCTCGTCAGCATTATGGGTGTTTAATTTCTATTCGTCTCCAACTCCACAAATTGTTTCATTTAATGAAAGAGTCGATCGTAATATTATAGCGATTGCAGAGCTTCCTACTGAAACGTCCCTGTTTTTGTCGTTTGCCTTCTTGAGGGATGATGGCTTGATCGTGGGCTCTGTTTTTACATTTATTACTCCTTTAATCAAACTGATAACCATCGGTGAGCCTGCAAAAAAACTTATATATTTTGATCCAGCTAACTTATTTGTTGTATTGTGTCGTTCTAAAGATCCGCTTGCGCGGCTTTGCTTTGCAGATCGAAAATACCTTAAAGTGCTTCCTTGTACCCAACTTTCTACACGCACTGATAGCAGTGAAGACCAGCTGATATTTGGGTCTAACGAGATACCTTTGTGTGTGCATATTTGGACCATTTTGCGTCACGAACGTGTCTCTAAAAAACTCATAGTGGGTTCTCTGGTGGGTTCAGAAGGCTCCCTCAAGGTCTTAGATGTCAGAAAAAAGCATGCAAAGGATAGACTGTCTATGGTGGAATTGACTGAGCTTTACACTTTGTGGCACACAAAACCGATAGTATGTCTTACACAGATCGGTTCTGTTATCTTTTTTGCAAGTGAAAATGCCATTTACTCGACTCTGTATGTGGTGGAACAAAAGCGACTTGCAGAGATTAAAAAGTCTGTTCAATTGCCGTCCTCAATTATCTCATTCAGTACAAAAGACAATATGTTACTTGTAAATACAATGATGGATTCTGCATTCAGTTTCGAAGTGGATCTTACGAATCTAGATGATCCAAATAGAATCTTAAAGAATATCTACAACGATCCAATTCCACGCAGTTTGGTCAATCTATTTCAGACTGACAAGAGAATTGTTGCGGGAGATAAACTTCATTCTTCAGTATTGGTGATGGACACATCGAAACCGGCCCTTTTCCAAAACTTCTCGTACCAGTTTCTGTTTATTCCCCGCGTTTTTGGCTCTGTAAAGCCTTATGACTCTGATTCTGAAGTGAGCACATTTGAGGAACATCAAAAAAACTCGACGGAATCCCCTTTAATCGTGGTAGGTGTAAACGGTGATATTGTTGAATTGAGTCTCTTCAGGAAAGACGATCCGTTTTTGAGGTCTTTTAGAGATAATTTGACTTCAAGGTATTGTTTATTGCTGGACAGTCCGGTCGAGGAACTCTCAGAAAAATTGAATAGACCATTCGTGGGAAAGGTTACTGGAAAGGGCCTTCAGAACATATACCGACCATTTTTCGACTATGAAGATAATATTGGTAAAGTCATTGATTTGGATATTGACGAATTGTATCAAGTAAATGAATAATTAAAGCATTAGTATTATTAATTATACGTAAATCATAATGAGAGGGCACATCAAAAGAGGGCGTCTACTATCTTGTTGAAATGCTCATAGTATCTGAATACGCATATAAATTCATGCAAAATCTGATGAATCTTTCATGAAAATCTACGATTGATTTAAAAATGATTATAAATTAATGCAAATGTGCACAAGCACTAAGAAAGAAAATCTAGTTTGAGCTAGGTGTTTGTTTCATTGTCCTTCTCTATCTCTTCTTGCTTTTCTGGCTGCTCATCTTCTAGGTTTTCATTGTCCTCTTTAAAGTCTCTCTTCTCATCCTTTCTTCTTCTTCTTTCTCGAAACTCAGATGCTGTTTGTGCTCTTCCACCGTCATTAGTCTTTCTGAGTTCTTGCAATAGCAGCCTTGCCCTTGAGCCTACATCCTTCTCCTCTGACAGTTGGGTCTCAGTCGTCAAATTAGTCTCTTGGGATTCCAGCAGACCGGGGCGGGATGCGTTCTGCATAAGATGCTTTTTCATGAGAATACGCTTCCTGGCTGATATAGGCTCACCCCTTTCCAGTCCGGCGGCTTTGAGTTTTTCCAAAAGGGTGTCCATCACATTATCCGAAGCTTCTCCATCAGTGTCAGTTCCGTCGACCTCTTTCTTGGCAGAGTTTTTGGCAGCACTCTCCATGAGCTTCTTACGTTGCTCGTAAACCTTGAACTCCTCTTCACGTTTTAAGTTTTCGCGTTGTGCCTTCTTGAAGTCAGCGGCAAAATTAGTGAACTTAGACAAGAAGGAATTCTTCACAAAAGTATCATTGTAGTCCTCGCCAAAAAAGGTCATGATTTTTTCCAATTCTTTAAAGGTATAGTTTGCCTGATCCTTCAATAGCTCGGCCCTCTTTTTAGCTTTGGGAAGAGTAGGTGTAACGACCTTAAGAACGCGATCTTGAGGATGGAATTTAGAAACATCGCTCAAATTTCCAACATCAATCAGTGACTGAACATTTTTGATTGCTTGACCGTAGTCACGACAATCATTGGCGACGACTTCCACGGAATATTTGGCGGCCTGGACACAAGAGCTGAGCTCCTCCAAAAAGACCAAGTATTCTGGGTAGTTGAGACGAATAATCTTTTCAACATAATGTAAGAAAGACATGCTGTTTTTGTCATCTTTAACGAAAGCAAGGCGCAGGAGTGAGTTTAATTTGAAACCTTTAGCTTGCTTCGATGTGTCGTTCATGTAATTACCCACAGCAAGAATTATTTCGAAGACATGACGCAAGTGGTCAGAGTCTCTGATCTTGGCTACTGCCTGGTCTATCTCACGCAATTTCTTCACCAAATCGTCGTAATCACGCTCAAACGAGGTTATGGTGCGCAAAGCGCGGATTCTCGATTTCCAATAGTGCTGCAAGTTGTAGATAAGTTCCAAGTAAAGGCGATCGGGTCTTTGTAATTCACTTGGATCCTTCTCGGGCTTCTGTATCTCTCCCGAGGTGTAATCTGTAGAGTATGGTTGGAGGCTAAGGGCTAAACTGTTCGGAACTTCTACAATCTCATCTTTGGCTAAGAACTCGAGAACAGTGGCATTTTCCAAGACGTCTTTTTCACATCGAAGCACCTTATCTACAACCTCCTGGTCGCTGCAAGAGTTGAAGAAATGAAGATTGATACCAAATTGCTGTGCCGTGTCCCTGGGCAAAAATGTGATTTTGTCAACGTCTTCCTTCTTTTTTGTGGCTAAGTTTTTTATCTCTTTTGCAGCGAAGATCTCCTCGATCTCGTCTAAAACACCCTTCTCCATGAGCTGATGCACGACGTCATGAGGTTGGGAGTTTTTCCAAAACGAGACAGTAGAACTCTCCATAGAGTCAACCTTTTCCCAGTGAAGTTGCTTAAGCTTTTTCTTTGGGCGAGGGTATTGATCAAAGAGATTAGGTACAGGAGAAGGCATGGAAGGCAAAGTGGGGGTGACAGAAGCCAGTTTTGCTGAAGGTAGAGGTGGTGCAACAGGGATATTGCCTCCGAAAAGACCTAGAGGCGGTGGTGGTGGTGGTGGGATTCCTGGTCCAGCTCCAAACTGGGGAGGAAGTGGTGGCGGCGGCGGTGGTGGTGGTGCTCCCGGTCCGGATGGGCCACCAAATTGAGGTGGAAGCGGTGGTGGTGGTGGTGGTGGAACACCAGTAGAAGTCACAAAGCTTGGGAGTGGTGGCGGCGGTGGAGGTGGAGGTCCAGGTTTTGGAATTGATGTTGTGTTCTCCAAGTTCTTGTTTGGAGCTTCTCTCATTTCGGCAAGGGCTTCTTCTTTAGAGGATTTTGCCACTGTAGCATCTTGCCGAATAGGGTCCGTTTTCTTGACCTTTGAAGTCAATTCAGATAAGAATTTAGGATCCATTCCGCTAACGCTCTTGATTGCCTTGAAATCTGGTTCTTCATACTTCTCAACAGGTCTTTGTGACACCTTGCCCTGAGCGTATTTGGATTCAATCTTATCGAGTACGTTTGAAGGGCTTTCAGAACCGAAAGAGATTCGAGAAGCCCTCTTAGGAGAAGCGTGGAGTTTAGGAGATTGCTTTGCTGGGGAAGATTTATTAAGAGCGTTCAACTGCGAATGCAAGTCGCTTTTAAGCCTTGCGATTTCCTCCATTTCCTCTTGAAGTCTTGCCTTAACATTAACATCTACAAGCTGTGCAAGTAAGGCGGCGTCTTGCTCATTGTAGTCAAAGTCTATGTTGAAGTCCTTGAAACTATTTTCGAGTTCCCGAAGACGGTCCATCGCCAAAAATTTCTGCTTTGAAAACATTTTACTATTATTGAACTTCATGATATCGTTAGACTCGGACTGGAGAGAAGACAATTGCTGGCGCAATTTCGAAAGCTTTTCCAAATCGTCATTGCGCATTGCACGTGGAGGTCCCATCACTACAGGCGGTGGTTGAACTTGTTCTTCCTCTTCCTCTTCCACTTCTTCTTCTTCTTCACTATCCTCTTCTTCGGTCTCCTCTTTCGACTCAACTCTATCATAGTTGTCATCATTATGGATTTCCAATTCGGGTTCGGTTACGGGTAAGCTGTAGTTTTCGAAATCTGTCATTTCTAGTTCTCGAGCCAAATTCTCGATATCGTTCATTTGTTCACGCAAAGCTCTCAACCGGCTACTTGGTTCTATCAGACTTTTAAGCTGTCGATTGTCCATACGAACCTCCTTCTTTTTACGCATGATTTGTTTTTGGAGTTTGGAAATGAGTTCAGTGTTGGTAGTTTGGACCGAGTAGGTGGTTTTACCTTCACCTTTTTTAGCCTTGATGTCGGCGCTATTAAGCATGATAAGAAGCTCACGCATTTCCATCTCCTGCTCCTGCTTTTCCATAAGATACTTGCGCTTGAGATCCTCTAGCTCCTCTTGTACCTCTTCATTAAGTTTTCTGGTGCGGCGTAATACAAGCTCTTGCTCCTTGACCTCGTTAGTGAGGGAAGTTATTAGCCCTTCAGAACCAAGTGAGAGTTGTCTTGACATTTCATCTCGTTCAGCGGTGGCTTCAGCAGCAATTTTTTTCTGCATTTTAACTTCCGCTAGGGCTTTCCGATACATGTCATCAGTTGTGAGCCCTTGAAATAATCTATTCATCGCTATGCCAATGGCGGAGTCGTCAGAGGTATGAGCACTGGCAACATTTTGCACCAATCCGTCTAAAAGACGTAAGGTACGCATACGATCATCTGGATTGCTTTTATTGTCCATTTGGCTGAGAAAAAGATGCTGTATGGCACTGACAAAGACACCCTCCGCTTCACTATTTTGAACCAGGCTCCATAAGCTATTAACAAGATCGACAGGGTTGTTGAAGTCAATATTGGCATCAATCAGCTCTGCAGCTCGTAACTCACTCTCGTCTGCATCAGCCATATCGGTAAACTTCGCGCATTGCTTGGAAAGTGACTCAAAGGACATTTCCTCGAAAGCTTGCATAAGAGTCTCTAATCCAGCTCCTTTTAATTGAGAGCGCAAATGCATACGAGCTCGGAAATCACTGCCATACTCCACTATTGTATTTACGAGAAGCATGGTCGAAAGGCAATATTCAAATAGCTGATTTTCGAGTTGGGAGTTGCTACCAGCTGCAGAAGCATGCTTTAGTTCTTCACTTGCGCCAACTAATGAATTATGATACTTGCCTCTTCCGTCCAACGTACGAGCAACTATGCTCAACCACAGTTGGAACCTCTGACTTTGAGCAGGATTGGGTGTGACTCTTTTGAGAGTGGGAGCTGAAGAGGAAGAAGTAGTAAACGTAGTGGATGCACTTCCGGAGTTTGCAGAGTTAGATCCATCGCTGGATGATGTAAACTCATAGTACGGTCTATTGGCTAACGAATCAAGCGCCTTGAGTACACGGTGATACTTGGTCTTATTTTCGGCAGATCCAGCACTACAATAATAAACAATTAAAAATGTCAATGTCTCTGTAGCGATCCGTCTTGTCGCTAAACGAGGTGACAAAAGCGCTCCACTAATAGCTGCAACGTACAAAGCGTCATCAGCCTTCGCGCGCTCGGCACCGAGTTTCTGGTTCATCATGCATCGGAGGCACTTTAAAGTATTGAGTTCTTTTGTGAAAATGTCATCTGTGACCTGTTCAACGTTTCGGTCTCCAATTTGATCGTGAACTTTAATTAAGTACAGGGAGAGCGCCACATCACCTTGGAAGTCGAATATGAATTCACGTACCCAATCAATTGGCTCGGTACGTAAAGAAACCCACAAGTTCTCAAGTTCTTCCAGAGAGATTGTCTTAGAGATAAGCTTTCGGGTATACAATTCAGGGCTGGCCAAGGACTTCTTAGCCAACTTATTCCGCTCACTCAAGGCATCCTGATAGATTAACATCCATTTTTTATCAACGCTGTAGTTCATCATTTCTTGTCTTGCCTGTTGAGGAAGAGAGCGAAAGTCACGGCGATCCATGAGTTCTCTAAACATACGTTCCACTTCCATTGGGTTAGACGGACGCTGAGACAGGATTGGGCCTGCGAAGTCATTCTCACCATTATTAGTTGCGTTCCCACCATTTCCGCTCATGCTGCCCACCACAGACGCAGCTCCTTGTGAGAGCCGCGATGCCATTGACACAGAGGTCAGCTTTCGTGTTAGCAGCGTTGTGCTTGCCAAGGAAGTCAGTCTAGGCGGAACATCTCTAGTTCTCTCGAAATTATTTCTATCTTCGCTTGTTAAAGCCGTTTTTGTCTCGTATGGGTTGTATACCGTGGTTTGCAGTGAGTGGGCCAGCAGTCGTCGAGATGGTGAACTATTTAAAGAAATCTGGTCTCTGGACCCCTGTGCAGACGCATCTCCCATTCTATCAGGGTTATAAGGACCATAAGGTGAAGTTGTGACACGTTTGGCTATAGGGTTGATGGAGGGAGCATTGGTGATACTATCCACGGAAAACACGTCGGAGGAGTCGAAATTATTGGCTGAATTCGTATAAGATGATTGTTCTAGCCCACCGATATCCATGGATGATCGGTCGCGCAGCTTTCGAAGGGAGAATATAGATGATGACGTTGCCCGGCGATTATTTCCCTTGGGAGCTGTTGGGGGCGGGTGTTGTGGCACTTGTGAAGCCGGTAGATTCGAAAGCGGCGCGTAATATGCTGCCGTTTGGGGAGTGGAGGACTCCGAACTAGCTTTCGACGCCTGATAGGGATCTATTCGCTTCCGGAGTGACATGGGTTGTGAGACGGCTTGGTGATCTGAGACTAAGGAAAGAAGCTGTATTATTGAGATGTGGGGTTAATAGAAGGTAATTGGCTTATGATGGTACTGCAAGATGACGAGGTTTGTGGTAGAAGTGACCTCTTGGTTCTTTCGTCAATCTATGGCACCAGACGCTTTCTGCTGACGGTGTCAGTCGAAATGTGTATTATGTGCCAACTTGAAGCTAGAATCAGGAAATAAGAACGCGGTGGAGAAAAGGCTCTGTGAAAAGGAACACAGAAAAAACTTCGAAAAAGAGCTTCAAAATTATTAATGAAGTCCGCAAAATTTTCTTCGAAGTGAAGTGATTTGCGAATTTAGTTGGTTGTTTGTCTACGCGCGATCCTTGTTTCACATCGTTCACACCCGAAACGTCTCACGAGTCGAGGCGGAAAGTCGAAAGAATTAACCGAAAATAGAGGAGAAATTAATCATTTGGAAAAGTTCCCTTATCTTAAGCTATACTTAAGAACACAACTTGAATATTCGCGTGAGAAACGATCTAGCGACCGTAATCTAAATCATACTGACCATTAATTCCAATCAAAACATACTGCTCAATTAGTAAGTAGATGTAGCAATAATTGTGAGTTGGTTTTGAATTCTATTGTATTAGCATATATCCCTAATTACCCAAATTTTCCTTTAACATCTCAATTGTATTGTCCAAATCACGGTTCATTTTCTTTTTAAAAGCCTTGGATTTGCTCTTCTTCCGTGACACTGCCTTTGAGGGCTCCGGTCTTTCGGTAGTATCATGAAACTGCTCGTTTTCTTCGCTCAGTTTATCCAGATCGACTTCAGTCTTAGTATCATTCTCTCTTACTTCAGCGACATCATCTCCTTGGATTTTGAGATTAGTGGCTTCCTCAGATTCGGCTTCCTCTGGCTCATCTATGTTGGTTTGTTCCTTTTCCTCCGCAGGTTTCTCTTCATTTGTCGAAGCCGCCGCTTTGACGAAGGCTACCTTTTCATCTCTTGCATCGCCACTACCTTGTGTCCCCTGCTTCTCGCTCTTCTCTTGTTTTAAGTCCGCGGAAACAGCATCCAATCTATAATCTTGGAAGGACACATTTGTTGAAACAAAGTCTTTGAATACATCGATTTTAATATCATCAATGTTCAAGCATTCTACATCTTCTTCAGTATCCCAAAATCCCGTGCGTGTCCAATATATCTTGGCACGGATTCCAAGCAAAAGTAAATACAACTTCACAAATATGGGCTCATCTTGAATATTAGGCTTCGGAACCACCAACGACTCCAGGGATCTCTTGAATTGGAAGCTGCTTACTGAAGCCACATCGTTATACAGACTGTTTGGCTCAATTTTGTAAATGTTAGAATTTATAAGCCGAAGTTTGGCAAAGAATTCACAGATCGCCCGAAGTTTCACCAAACAGTAATTACAAAGCGGGTACAGACCTACAGAATGGTGAGACTCACCGCCAATGTCTGTAGCCAGGTCTACGTCAGAGTCCTTGAAGTCTTTCACGGGACTATATAGCTTGAGATTATACAAGCGAGCGTATTCCAAACGCAGCTCGTTGTGCTCCCCACAAAATTCACAGGGCTCCCGAAGGGCAATCGGTACCTCCAGCCCTGTTTTTACTCCTTTATAGCTTACTTTGAAGGTTTCGTTCACCCCAGATACAGGCTCTATTCTAGCCTTTCCCTCAATTAGAAATGACCAGAAAGACTTTCCTGTAGACCAACGATTGATGAAGTTGCCAGTAGGAGTAGGCACATGAGTCAAACTGGGCTCAATTTCGTCTGTCCATATCTTACGGAAGTATTTGAGAGTTTTCAAAGAAACTAAATCAAATGAAAATTCTGGCTTGCTTATCTGGTAAACAAAACCCTTAAAATCGCGCTGGTAAACTGGCAAGTCGAAACGTATTGAGCGCGCTCTAGGACAATACACAAGTTGATCTAGCTCGTCCATGCGACGCTCAAAGACACCGCTATAACGATCTTTTTCATTAGTGGAACTTGAGTCAATGCGTGGAGTGTTTGAACTGGAGGGGATTTGTTTGTTTTGGTCCTCCATTTGTTGGAAAAGGCTTTTCAAATCCTGTAGCTGACTCTGAAGATCGGCGATTATCGTGTCCTTCTCGGTCAATTCTTCAAAAAGCTTGCGATTCTTCACTTTGAAATTGTATGTCTCACGACTAGCACTCAGAACCATCTCGTTTGCTTCATTGAAGAGTGAGGCAGTAAGATCCTCGACCTCAGCCTCTAATTGAGAATTCTTTTCCTGAGCGACCCTTTTCTCTTCAACTACGGAATCATAGGAACTGCTTAATTCATTGAATTTTGTGTTAAGTGCGGCGTGTGCCGCGTCGATACCCAGAAGGGACTCGAGCTTTTGCTTGAATGCATGATTTTCTCTACGAAGATGGTATACAGTTTCTTCGAGTTGTGACAGACGAGCTACCTCAGTGACGAGCTTTGTGGAAAGGGTCGCAACCTCAGAAGCTAGACGAGTGTCGATATCGTCAGACATGATGTTAGGCAAGTTAGCAACTCTGAAGGCAAGGTAATAGTTTATAGATTGTGCAATAGCTGATGGATTATCAAAACGCAATTGGTCAAGTGAACGATTCTGCAACTGAGTAGATGTTTTGTAAGGAATGGGAAGTTCGACTCGCGCGTTAAGCTTCGTATCAGTAGTTTAATGTAGGCCGTGACGGAGAGGCCGGGGAAATATGGGGTAGTTTGAATACACGCTAACAAAAGACATTTTTCGTAAAAAAAAAAAAATTGAGCTCTCGAATTTTGTGTTATTGTAATAGTTGTTAATATTTGTGTTTTGCATAGATTCATTGAAACGTAGCCTATAGTTCAACAATGATGGCATTGCGCAAAAAATTCAGGCCGATTCCCGCAAAACCAAAGAAATGTTACAGCTAAATTCTTAATATGATATTATCCCAGTTGGTTTAGTCTCCCCCTCGCCTCATCGGTTCAATCATGCCTACCACTTAATGACTCTTGTAGAGACAATAGAAAAGTTGAACACAAACAAAATTATGTCTCGTATATAATGTAATCGGTATTCAAGTTTTTGTTGCAAAGCTATATAAGTTCCAAAAAAAATCATCGGAATTCTTTTCAATAATTTCTGTATCGAGAAAAAGAAAATGACTAAGGATTGTGATTTTCTTTGTTCTTGGTCAGTAAGTGATAAAATTATAACCGACTAAAATTTATCCCAAAAATCGAATTGAGCAGGAATTTTGAATTTGCGAAGATTTTGCACATAATGACGTGCAAACAATCTTAATTACTGGGTCAATTTGTTTTTAAATGTTTTTAGTTGTGATGTTTCTGTTCTTTCGCCGTCACCATGAACTGAACCCCATTGACTATCACGGAAATGGGAAATAATTGGGAATAAACTACTCTCACAAGTCTCTTAAATACATGAAAACATTTATCAAGTTGTATCCCTTGACCTTCGATTTTACTTAACCATGCGCTAGAGCAGAAAAACAAGAACCAATATCTTGCCAAATTTGACAGTTGTCCTCATTTTCGATTGCATTCTTAGTTTGTTAAGTTATTTTGTTTGTAATAAATAAGCGTTGTTGAATTGTTCATAAAAAACCAAACTCTTGGAAACAGACAATTGAAAGCGTGGTGGAATAAAAAATACATCTACCAACTTTTTTCTTCCTATGAGCTTTGTAATAAAATATTCAAAAGTTCTGTCCCACATATGGAATTCCGCTTATTCATGAAACAAGATTCACCCCACGATTAGATAACGCATCTTTCTTATCACACGATAAGAACCAGGTACATAAAGGTACACAAAACACCGCTTACATCAATTGTCTCTAGATCACTTCGCGTGTGACAGATGTATGCCTTCAATGCCCCAGTTGGATACTCGAAAAAGCCTCTTCATGTCTCCGCGCCCCACCTTGCTTCTGTTAGTGATTTACCTGTAGAGTCCAAACGGGCCACTACATCGCTAGACCAGCTCCCCGTTGATGTCTTGAGTCAGATTGTCAGGTTTTCGGATCAATTGGATGTTTTGAGCTTAGCATACACTTCCAAAAGTATGAGTGCAGTTTGCCTACCGAGAATTTACGATACTGTTATCGTGGATTCAACGTATACTCAGTTTAACAAAGAGCATCGATCGGGTTGCACATACGTGAATCTGTTATTTTATCTCAAAAAATTGCTCAAAACATACAATGCTACTTATCAGCTCCAAAATTTATATATAGAAAGTCTCCCTGACCTGTTCAATGTTTACGATGTGGAACTTACCAACATGATATCACAATTCTTCGCCAAGTTGCAGCATTTAAAGGAATTTGTCTGGTCTCTGGTTGGATTCAGACTCGAGTATTTTTTTCATTTAGCAACAACAAATCTACATAAAATTGAAGTTAACTTACAGTCATCCAAGCATCCTCGTGAACTACCGAGGCCCTTTCTAAAGCGAAGCTTCCCAAATCTTAAGTACTTAAGCTTGTGTCCAGTTTCCAATCTGAATTTCATGGCTGACTTGTTGCGAGAGTTTCTTGGAAGTGGTTTGATCAGACTTGCTTCTTTAAAACTTTCGAGATACGACTCTGATATAGCGACTTTTGCTCCTACTTCAGAGGAGCTCGCATTGGGATTCTCGTTGTCAGACATGACGCATCATGCTGACTTTGAGACTGACACCGTCTCGATTGTGTTCAAGACTATACAACGTTCCGTTCTAAGTCGCCTTACATGTTTATCATTATGCAATATATTAGTTTGCGTAGATGATGGAAAATTATTGGCAAAAAGTTTGGATTTAACACAAATAAAAGTTTTACGTCTTTCACATGTGTCAGAGTACGAGTCAGAGGATACGGATATAGATGATAATGGCTTCTTGGAAATGATCGGCACCTACCTCACAAGACTCAAAGACCTTCATTTAGATTTTCGCGAGACTCAAAGAGATTCTATAGCGCCTTTTTTGGCACTGATAGGAACACTTCGCAGTTTGGACCTAGTGATTCGAATGAATGAAATGAAGGAAGCTAACGTTAACGTTGAAATTATGCACTCGCAATGCATTGCAGCGCTTAAAAAGCACGAGTGCCTTAGAAAACTTTCGCTCGAATTCAGGGAGGAGAAGCCCAATTTTGAAACTATGGGCAATGCACCGCTCCTATTTATCGTTAATCTAAAAGATTTTCGGGAACTTCGCAGTTTACGCATCAGCAGTGGCAGCGAGTCACAAAAAAAGCAGCTTGTTGAAGTTATCAAAGAACTAGAAAGTCTAAAATACCTAGACGATTACGGACAAAATGCTGGGGGTGCACCAAACTTGGGCTTAGGTATGGTTCATCCCAGCGTTTTTGATGAATGGTTTAAAGTTCAGCATGTTGCGTTATTGTACTATGCTGCACAACCAAGCATAGATTATGTTAGAATCAAAGGCTACATTTTCGACTTTGACACTATTCCTGCTAATCCCAGAAGTGGGATCGAAAGGTGGTTCGACAACAAAGTCAGGGTATCTGAGAACTCCGGAGCCTGATCAGTTCTCAGAAACACAATTGAAAATTATCTTACTTTTAAGTATGAATCAAGTTCTGCACCCGATGGTGGTATTCGAAATGTTCTAGTTTTAATTTCGAGAGAATTGTTTCTTGTCTATCTATTAGTCTCTGATGTATAATATTTACCTCATTATAAGATGCTGTAAAAGACATGGATAATTTTGTTGAGTCAATTGAATCGGCAAAAGGTTTATTTAATTTATTTGGTTTGTACCTTAATTTGTAAAGCCATAACGCGGCTCATTGATATGAATTGGAAAGGATCGTAACTATGGTTGTATATAACTTCGGATTCAGTCCCCATATACGGACAGATATGTGCTATTTAGAGAGCCAGTCTTGCAAAGCGAACATAAGGCATGTTCCTGATGCTTCAAAAATGAACCACAGCCCTTCATTATGCTATATTCTTACGTTACCTACATTAGAAATTAATCAAAAGTCGTCTCATTCGTAAATAAATATTAAGCACCTAATTTGCTTTGAAGGCAATACCAAAGAAATTACCCAAAAAGGTTGTTTCAAATTTTGGCTCAAATTTGACATTGTTCAGTCTAATCTCGGCCATGATCTGGGCCTCTTTCTCTTGAGCGGTCATTTTAAGGGGAGCCATTTTGAATATATAAATAATTGTGTGAACAAATTAGTTCTAAAGATTCAAGAGTAGGGGATTGCGAACAGCTTATATATCCTCGATGGCTGCAAAAAAAATTAGTGAGTCAGGTGCCCAGCGGCAGAAACTCCGAGAGGAGAAACGCAGAAGAGACCAATGATGCAGTGGTTCGAGATCTGTGTACAGTACCCGCAGGAAACGATGTACAACTAAGCACGACTACAAAGTACAACTCTTCACGGTCTTAAAACATATAGCGTCGAAAGAATGCAGGGTTTTGAGTCTATGTGTATAATCGCCGTAAAATGATGGTAATTAATGGCGGGGAAGAAGCAATATATACTCTCTCGGCGATAGTTCGCGAGGCTGAAGACTTTTGAGGAGCACCAACATCGGACATAGGGCGTCTAAGCGCATAGGCGTCAAACACCGAACGCCGTGTTTCATGGGTGCCATTTGACCGATGATGCCCATGGGCACTACTCGTAATCAATTGACAGAAAATAAAATGACTCAACGGTTCTATGTGATCCATTAGGGTGGACAAAATACGATTTTGACCTTCTCACTTTTGTCTTCAGAAATTATTATCCTTTTTTTATTGTTGTCGTTTAATCAATTAATTTTTTGACGAATACTTGCTTCATACTTTGCGAATCGGAGATTAATCAACGGCTGGAAGGACGGCCATTAAGTTCATCCGCTCAACCGAATATTAAATATGAGGTAATGAACATGATCGGCTTTAAGATGAAATTAAAATCACTGCTTCAACTTCTTTTATTACCTTAAGAGTTCCTCCTCAAAAGTAGCAATGAATTGATAAAAGATAGCGAGTGGCTTCGTAGTTGAGTAACGTCGTTTTTGAGACAAGCTTTCTCGTAAACACTGCATACAGAAGGCCCCTAATGGCCCTGAAACGCAATTTCATCACCTATTACCTTGATAAGATAAACTTCTTGTAATGAAGGCCTTTTCGAACAGCTGAGGCAGGTAGAATACTATACATAATATAGTTGTTCTAGACAAATGAAACTGTCATCCCTAAAAGCTCTTAGCAACCGTTTGGTCTTTTTTTACGAAAAATTTTCGTTGCTAAAAGTATCGAACCATTTTAAACAATGCACTCAATGCTGTTCTGTTGCAGATCAAGAAGCTTCAATATAATGTAGTGAGTGTGCTTATAGTCGTCTGTCGCTCAGACAGGAAATGGTGCAGGTTTGGACGCTCACAGTCGCTCGATTTCGCAGGGTTAGATCGACGCAAGGCGCCGCATTCACAAATTTGAGCACTTTGCACGTCACAAGGAGGCTAAAAGTTGCGCAAAACCATAACAAAGGTGCGACCCGCATATTTAATCGCGTGATTCCCCTTCAAAACGATCTCTAATTTTAATCTAAGGCGCACTTCATGTTTCTTCAAATATAACCATGGGGTTGCAAACCATGAAGTAGCTTGGCTTTAGAATGCATCTTGGGATGTATCGCATGTGGGCTTTACTCGGAGGTTGACGATTAAATAGTACAAGAAGTTTTCGTTTAGATGAATACTCAAACTACGGCTAGTTTACTTAAATTTAAAACGTAATTAATAGCAAATTGACATATTATCATCGGATCGAGCTGTTAAGTTTTTTACTACAAGGAGTTAAATTGACAATTCATGTCTTATAACGGTACAGAGATACAATAATAAGCTTCTCAGGTACAAGTCAACGGGGGTTTGGCAATTTTTAACGAGGCCCTGCTATTGAAAACATTGAAAATTATCGTCTACAAATGCAATAAATCATTGATTTGAAAATTAAGTTTACATACTTATCATGTATTTTAAAGTACGTAGTTAAAATTTAAGGGCGGCAAAACTCAGCAAATTTGTCGCACGTTCATCAATTAGGTACTAGAATTAAGCATATCATCGACGTGCGAGCGAATTTGTCATACTTCTTTGTTTCTTAATGAGTTCGCGAACTATCGTAGACACTGAGGCTTAAAGTCACCAATCAAAGTGTCTTAAAGTCGCCAAAAACATCATAAGCGGAAAAAATAATAAGACTTAAGAATTATTTAATGCCATCATTTCGCGGTCATACTTCTGCATGTGGCGCGATGCGTCAGGTTCTTGAGATCTCGTTCGGCTCTAGCTCGTTGACATGTCAATGTCTCCTATTTAGTTGCAGGCGATGGCGCCTGGCTTTGCAACCAGAGCCTCGTGGACCTCATGACTTTGAATTTTCAAAATCTAAAACTGGAACGCTGGTGATTACGGGCAAATTGTTTTCAACTGGCAAATAGAGCAAATAAAATCAAATTGAAATATTAACGAAATCTGTTGAGCATAGAATCACCCTCAAGAGAACATAGCGTGAAAGTAAATTAAGCCGTAACCTGGATACAGGTTTTTGCGTCAAATTAATCTGATAGACAACAACCTGTATATAACAACAATGCCTTGAAAAGAAGAAATAATAGCCTGACGAGATGATGTTGCAATCTTGCGAAGCCTTTTACCATTACGGCGTAATTGTTTATTCATCCAATTCTTCTCATTTTACTTTTTCGTGCCCTTAGTCGGGAAAACGAAAAAAAGTGTCCAATAAGAACTGAAATGCACGAGGCAAAAAAATCCTTTACGTAAAACAACCCTGCGCGTCACTGTGTACTGTGAATTATACAACACAGCGAGCGTCTGACCTAACCTACATGACATGGTGCGAGAAAATATCTCAATAAAAGTCAACGTAGTCGGAGTTACTCGCCGCTGCGCCTGAATTGGTTCTCGGATGTAACATAGAGATTTTTCTTCGATTTGAAGTCGTTTGTTGATTTAATTCTAATTCAGGAATGAAGCACATCAGAGAAGTCAGAGAAGAGCGAATAATCGAAAAACGACACCCAGCCATCTTTTCTCGTCCATTGTGAGAACATTTCGTTTCAACTCAGATCGAATACAATTGTATCCCTATGGCAATTTCAGACGGGACGGATTTGGCTTTACGAGCCTCGCACATAGACATTGACTTTCCAAAATCGTACATGATGCAAGGGAGATGCATCCTACATAAACAATACAACCGTGATCCAAAGACATTAGAATTTAAGCGCCCCGCAGTTTCAGGTCATCTCAAAATAGCTTATCTTTCTAAAGGGGCCTAGGGTATACAGATGTCCAATCAACCAAGGAAGTTTCAGTTAAGCCTGTAGTATATGGCACAAGGGCACGCAAGGCCACATTTGATAAAATGAAAGCCTCATTTGTAGCGCTACCTACTAAACTGCAGACTAGTCAAACCCTATATGCCTTGAATGCAGAACCAATTGTTTCGGGATACTTCATTGCCAATTCCGAGTACCTTCTGTACTAAAAAAAGATAATTTGCCATTTGATTGTGTTGAAATATAATCGGTATGACGTGAAAATGGTTTCGATAAGAACAAAACGAAAAGCTGCTTAATTTCCTAATGAATCAGCGAAGTGACCAAACTTTTGACAGCGCTTTCCGAACCTTCTAGAAAATTGTTCATTACGTCTGTTTTTTCTGCGAGCATGTTTGACAAGATATGAAACATGATGTCAAATTGACTTCTCGCGTAATAACACACTTGAAAAGCGTTTGGGACTTGTACGCCATCAGCATGAGATTTCAAATTCTAAATCAATACTATGCAAGCCAAATCGCAACTTTATAGTTTAAAAAACGTTCAATTTTCGTTATGAAAAGAATCCTTTCCTTAAAAGAATCTCGAAACTCGCAAGTAGCTATCGCGAAATAATGGTGCTGGAAATCCTTGAGTTTGTTAAATACGATATCTATTATTAAGGTAAGAAATTTTTGAAAACCTTGTTTATGAGAAAAATCAATAAAAGCAACATAAGAATGCATTTGATTATTTAGAGATCTTGCTATTTCAATGTAACTTTCGTTGCCTACCAAGTATTTCCCCGACCCTCTGTTTTTAGAGGAGTTCAGGAAGTCTTCATTTCAACTTTCAAAAGATAGGATCATAAATTGATGTTCAGAAAAAAAAAAATTAAGTTAAGGAATTTTTACTCAAAGTTTGGGGCGTCGTACGTCGTTATATTATACAGCCGTCCTGGTTAGTATAAAAAGACGCCTCAACATTACAGTTCTAAAGGATACTCTTTTGTTAATTAGTGTATTGAGCAGAAATTGGGCGCACAAAACAAATTACGTCGATGATGGCATTTAGGGCACAAAAGGCGTAGAATCTTAATCGATTGAGTATTTGATGATAACGTTACAGCCATGAACGAGTGGAAAAAATTTATTCTATAAACACAATAACATGGAGTTTCTTTAATAAACGAAATTGTAGTGTCTTGCACTCAAAAAGATGATTTCCGGATGAGTAAGACACTTTACCGGCATATCATTGAATGATTTACGGCAGCCCAATTCGTCATCCATGAATCCAAAGAGAAAAGGTGTGCGCTTATTTATGACATTTAACGTCCTCCGGCGGGCCGGCTCGTCCAAGGTATTGGTGCATAAAAGGTTGCGGGGGTAAATTGAATTACGTCAGCAGCAACAACAATTCAAGAGCATAGTCTAAACTTAATTTAGGAAATTGAAGTCGGAAGCGTAATTCCGAATCGTAGGGTTCTTATGTTATATATACGAGTCAATCTTCTCAAAAAGACTTTAAATACAAGGGACCAATTAAATATGCGCAAAAATAAATGTTTCCTGCAGAACAATTAAGATAGTCATCGCCCAAAACCTTTTAAGAATGACCAGACTAATAACGCTCCTATTTTCGGATAAGCATCGACTAACGAGAGGTAAATGAAACTTAGTCAAGTTAAGAGATTGAGGTGCATGATACATGTGTCGCGTTGCAGGTTCAACGACGCTGCACACAAACCGCCAAGTCACATTGAAATGTTTATTCATC
Organism: Australozyma succicola; assembly: GCA_030563905.1. NCBI lineage: Eukaryota > Fungi > Ascomycota > Pichiomycetes > Serinales > Metschnikowiaceae > Australozyma > Australozyma succicola. The sequence continues at coordinate 98,203 of JAJMKM010000012.1, read as the reverse complement.
TGCCCTGCAGAAGATGCATCCTATCATGCAAATAGGCTAAATTGACTTAACGACCAAATTGATGTAGTGTGCAACACCGCATTTGGTGATCTTCCAACCTAAAACGCTATCATATAAAAAGTCCTTGTCCGGCTCTTGGTTATCTTCGTCAGTTTTAGTGATCAGAATTAAACGGGTGAATACCCCCCTTGCCACACGTCTTTGAATTACTAGAAGTGCCCATTAATCTTCAGGCATATTCACTTACTGATTAGGAACCGTATACAAATACCTCCATCGGTAATTGTGAACAAGGATTTGAGGAATTCACTTAACGATTACTTGATTAAATCAAATATTGGCAATTCTAAAGCAGTTACAGTCACGTCTCGAAAGGTTTGGTTAAGATCAATTTTGTCAGGACATTTTAAAGCTTCGTGCATGTATGCAAAGTCTTAGATTACCTTAAACTTTAAGTTCGCGCACACATCCCACCAACATTAAATATAACCTCAAGCCTTGAAGCCAACGTGCCTTTTGATCTCTACACAGAAGTTTCTAGTGGAGTACCAGCAAGCACACCTTAAAAAAAAAAGTCGAACGTGAAATTCTGTTCTTAATCTATGGTAAGTCCGTTGCCCAAGCCAGTGGCAATTCCGATAGAGGCGAAAAGAATTGAAGAAATTTCAATTCGCCAACACTTCAATTTTTTACCACCTTCGGCTGATTCGATGATTCGATTGCCAGTGGCACCTTGTGTCGACAGACTGATCAGCCCTCACAACCTTACTGCTTTGCAAACTTCGAGCTCTGGCAGTCTGCCTGTACAAAATAGTACTCTCCTGCGGTATACGCCTCAATACATACAGCACATGCCAAATACAGCATATTTTGCCGCTGCACACAACCGACTGCTTGCTTCTCCTTACTACAGTTATGCAGGACAACAACCAAATCAAGGCGTTTTGTCTGCACATCAGTTGCGACTTACAGGTCAACCTGTTCACATTCTACAGCATCTGCTGCATGGACCTCATTCGATAGCTAATGCTTCTCCAACTACGCCTTCACTGGGGATATTAAGTCCCTTAGAACATCAACATCAACAAATTCCCCAATTCACCCCTATGCACAAGAACAGCTCTCAAAGCTTACCATCTCTTCCGAAGACTTATAATTTAACAGGCTGTACAGATGTAGGTGTTCTACAAAATCCACCGCAGGTGCAGGATCTTGGCAATTCTCTAATGCAAAGTCACTTTATACAAACTCCTTCAGCACAGATGCCCCCAACAATTCTCAATTACGGTAACCAAGTTATGTCCAACGCGTATTATTATGGCGTTCCCGGTGTTGAACCCGCAGCTTCGGAGTACTTCCCACCACAATACGTCCCTCTGGCAGGAGTAATAAGTTATTCATATCCAGGTCAGAAAAGTCGGCGCTTCCGACGTAGGTATCATCAAATCTATCGCAAGTACAAATGCCTTCACGAAAACTGTACAAAAAGTTATGGTTCGCTCAATCATCTCAACACACATATAGTGACTAAGAACCATGGACAGCGGATGTCCAAAGCACAATTTAAAAAATTGATGCAGACTAACGATAATTGCTTTAATAAATGTCACGCTCGAAGCGCCAGTGACAGTGCTTGTCTCTCACCAGATGGGAGTGATTCTGTATGTTCTGTTGACGATGGAACAAATTGTTGTGAAGACACCATAAAGAAGAGCGATATGACTGACAGACTTCCTCTGATAAGCGCGATGGTAAACAAATTATAGATAAAACAACTTTTTTACTTTGGTCTGAAAATTCTCCTTAAATTCTTGCGAAAGACCTAAAATGAGAATGTTAGGCTTTGTCTCGTCTCCTGTCTAGAGACTGATTTTTTTTTTGCATTAAGTTTGTATTCTCAATACACCTTAAAAAACACTTACGAAATAAAATCCTATTGGTAAATTGTTGTCTTCAGAGCCGTAAAGTTTTGTTTGAACTACTTAAATACTTGGTACTGTTCTCAATTCTATACTATATTAAATGTGGCGTTAACGAAGGAGCACAGCAAAAACTGTTCTTGGTCATAGTAGGATCTAGACGAAGAAATCGGATGGCAAATTGGCAAGCAAATGAGAATTTGGTCGTTAGATTCGAAGATCCTTTGCTTTATAGCATTTTCAAACACTATTCGAAGATCAATACTTTAACTATGAGGATATATGTAAATCAATTGCAAGATCGTGAAAAATTCAAATCGGCAGTAAAAAGTAGTGGCACGTGTATATTTACCTTCGGGCTTTTCTTTATAAGACTAACATAACTCCTTCTCTTCATCTATCCCGTTCCATGCTCTCTGAGCATAAAACAGAACACACCGAGTTAACACGGAATGAAAGTCGGCTAAAAAAAATTCTTTTCTTGAATAAATGACAAGCTTACTCAGTTTAAAGTGACATGAGAGAAAGGATGACAAGTGGGGAGTTGTGGTAAAGAGAACATGACAGGTGTAACGAAGAGCGCTCAAGTGAGTCGCGTACAAAATCTACAATGTATAACTGATTGAAATTATACGATACGAATTTATCTTTTCCTTTGCAGTGCTCAAATCTAAATGTGCCAGTGGTTGTTTGAAAACTCAACGCCAAAAGTCCGAAATGCCGGTCTCGTAGTAAACTCAGTAAAACTAGACTTGAGTCAAAAAGACCCCGTTTAAAATCAAATTGACGGTCTTTTTCCCCCTTAGGATTGGGCCCGCCATCCTAGCTTCTAGGATTCAATCTTCTCTAGCTTTTAAAACTGGCTGAAAGATATTGGGCTGAAGAGCTATTCAAATAGCATAATTGCCATTGTTCAATAATATTCACCTCCGTAGAAAACTCTTTTAGGAGGGAAATTTTCTAGGTGCCGCCAATATTCAAGTATCAAAGCATGGCAGGCTCTTCAACTCAAGCTTCAAATGAAATCCGGATGCGATCCTCATATTGTTCCGGAAAAGTGGCGACATAGTCAATTCCATGAATTTCACGTAAGTATCATGAGTTTCATTCTGTAGTAGTTTTAGAATAGTTTTCATCGAACGTCTAAACCTAACTAAGTATATATTATCTTATTAAAGCAGATAACAAAATGTATGACTCTAGTTTTTTTTGAATCGATAGCGCCTCCTTCCGAAATTTTTTTGGTAAAATTATCGAGTTTCACAGTCGAGTTCGGCAGATAACTTGGTCAGGAAACTAGGTTACAAACCATTCTTAAGATGTGTCCAAAGTATCCATGAAGAACTACATAGCCGCCACACGTGTTATTATACTTGCATTTATAAAATTGACATGCATATTATAGTACACGATATATTCTGAGACTGTCTTTGAGCTATGAAGACAATGGAAAATTTTGTATCACCGTTATGTTTATGTCGGTGATCGAAGTTATGTCACCTGCACATATTCAAGGAGACGGGACCTCTAACATTATAGGAGTCCTCTGCGTATCTTGTTTCCTCCACATAATTTTTTAAGAAGGTGGAAAGACGATAGAGCGCCCATCGCTACTTGTGTTTGATTGACTACTAGAGTTTGCTTCAAAACCAATATCAGCACATTGTACAAAATTCTTTTTCAGTCGTATGAGCTTTGAAGGTCTCATTGCTCCAACGGCAGAACAAAATCAAAAGGGTGTTTAATATGCATCTCATCTGCTTTCTGATATTTTGAATTGTTTACTAAAACTGATGTGCCTCAATTATGAGAGCTTTTGCAAGATTAGCGTGCCTTGTACAGGGAGCACTGCATTGTCGTTGCAATGTGAAGCCAAATCTTCGTCTTACGATATTAGCCGCTATACATTCAAGCGCCACACAGTCTCGCATATTCGACGCTTTATTTAAGGTTTGTCTGGGCTTGTAAATCATCTCCTCACAATAACTTATTGACGCCTCTGTCAATTACGAACCAAACGTTTTATTAATGCTGAATTGTTGATTTTAGTTCTTGACAACAATAAGAAAGCTAACAATTTTTGATCAATATGCAAATTCCATCGAATACGCCCCCGCAGTCGTGTCTGGATCCCAATCCGAGACGAAAATAGACACATTCATACCATACAGCAGCAGATGACGTCGCAAAACTAACATAATAGGGGCTGATTAGACTTTTTGTATTATGTTTTAGGAGTTATTCGTTTCTTAAACGGAATCTACCGTGACACTACATAAAATTGGCAATAATGCACGGATAATGCCTTCCCGTAAATCACCGGATTTGGCAAAAGGCGTCAAGAGCCGAAATTTAAAAAGGAAATCGTAGTGCCTTTTCGGGAACAGCCAGCATTGATTCAAATATATCTAGCGCATTATAATCTAAAAGAGGAAATAATTCCACTTATAGTCTGTCGCTTAGGTAACACATTAAAGTTTGCTTCTGCTTATTCACTTTCATTAAGAACTCCGGCATCGGATTTCTTATATCGCTTCTTCTTGAATATTTCATTTACAAGAATCCTAGGTGTTAAGAATTCTATATGGATAAGCATGATTGAGACAGAGGAGCGTCAGAGTATACTATCTTCCGGAGACGCACAGTCCATTGAAATTTGTTGCATTGCGAAGAATAGACCTCAGTTGCTAATTTTATGTAGAGATTTCAACCAATTACTTTTCACATACGATTAGTGGTTTAGCATCTGGCAACGTCTGAAGTTCCGAAAATAGCTCTGCGATCATTTTATGTCATCCATTCTATTCGTAACATTCCACTCATGGAGGACACCACCCCTGTACAAGTGTTGCAATGGAGGATGACACATTTGGCAAATAGCTTCCCTGCATTGAGGCGTCTGCCTTTTAAACAACACCTGAGGTAAGAATAAGAGATGCATCAAGTATGATGATGTCTGTCAGTAAATTACGTCATAAAATAGCCCAGAAATATCTCAGTAAGGGATCTTCATCTGAACAAGCGAGTAAAGATCTTTGCAGAGGTAAAGAGGTAAAGAGGTAAAGAGAGAAGGAGTTATCCGGCGGAAATACATCAAATACTTGGCTCAGACCAGCGCATAGAGGCAAATGTACCACCCCACAATAAATATAAATACAAAATAGTTCTCTGCTACAGATCATTTCCACGGAATTTAACATAACATTATTGATTTCATATGTAGTTGGATATCACGATTTTTGGTGAGTCCTCAGACTTTGACAAAGAAAGGCCTTTCTCAATTCACGCTAGAACTTAATCCAAACAACAACAATGAGATTTATGAAGCACTGATGAACTGAAGATATTCATCGCTTCAGCTCAATAGTGCCAATTAAAAAAATGATGTGTTATCTGTGCACAAATCGAACGCTTCACTTTGCATCATTTCGTTGAAACGAAAAAATTCGAACCATGATATTTATTTAAGAATTGAAACTTGTATTTTATTGTTTTCTAAGTCTTAAAATTTTATTAAAGATTCCTGTTGATCCTCAACCCATACACCCGTGCCTCCACAGACTCTGTGATAAAGGTTTAAAACACATCGATTAATCGAATCAACCCTGAATCGGCGTTCAATTACCGTTATGTCTGAACTGGGAAACCCAGAGACAGCTAAAGTGTCTAGCCAGGGAAAGGCTAAGCGGTTAACGTTGCAAGAACGTCTTGCCATGGCTGCCAAAACTAAAAAAAAGCTCGAGATAGATAACAAATCAAACGAATGCGCACTGAAATCCATGGCTAGTTCCGTTGCAAGCACACCCAGTGATTCCAGGCCAGAATCAATATCTCAAGATTCACTTTATGGACAAAAAACACCTTTTGTTGACGAACCCCCTCTGAGCAATACTTCACCACGGACCTCTGCCGATCCACCCATTGGTAAAACCGAAAAAATCTCGGAAAAGCTGACAAAGCAAGCAAATGAGACATCCCGTAATATGATTGACGCGGATGGTGAAACAAGGAATGGTCCTGTGGAGACCCTCGAAAAGGAATCAACGACGAGTGCAAATGACCAGATTTCCAACGAGTCCTCTTCAATAAGCAATCCTAATACATCTGAGACTAAAGAAATACAGGGAGGTCACGATTCCGCAGCTGAGAGAATCCCTAAGACACCATTATCCGGTGAGGAAGACGAACATGGACCAGAAATTTCCATACTTAAAAGTGAAAATGAAAAATTGAGAACGCAAGCTCGAGATTTAGTTGAGACCATCGATAAAATGGAGCAAGAATTGGCTCAGGCGAAGAAGCCAATGGCTCTGTCTTCTCTCGAAAAGAAGCTTAAGGAAAAAGATGACATGATTGCACAACTCATCACAGAAGGAACGGAGCTTTCAGGTAAGGAGTTAAAGTTGAATGAGCGTATCAGAGCACTTGTAGCCCAGAACACGAAACTAGAAGGAAGTTTGAAGAACTATGCTGAGAAAAATGAGAAGTCTCTTCTAAAGATCGAAGAAATTGAAGATGCTATTAAACTACATAAATATCTGTCTATAGAGCAATTACTAGACGGGTTGGCCAAATCGAGTCAGAAAATCACAGATCTTCAGAATATTGTCGATCGAGAAAGAAAGTGCAATTGGGAAGGTAAGTATAAAGAACTTCAAAAACTACACGATGCCAGTGTTAATGAGCAACGTTCTGTGAGAAAAGAAATAAGTGAAAAGACCGTCAAATTGGAGCTTTTAGAGAATCTGACGCGGCTTGAATTACAGTCTAAAGACGAGATCATCTCCCGCTTGAATCACGATATAATTAGTGCTAAAGATGAAGCCAGTGTGGAGTTATCACGTTTGGAATCAAAAATTGAGCAATTGAGATTGGAGAATGAGAGCTTTCTAAAGACAAGTCATCAAGAAAATAATTCTGGTCAGTCCACGAATAGCAAACAGATCGAATACCAAGATTACATAAAACTCCTGCAAACAAATCATAATCTACAGGAGCAGTTTTTATCCGCTCAGGAGACTTGGCGTGTTATCGAGATGGAGTTAAAGCTGAGGATTGAGACTCTTAACAGCTCGGTTGAAGCTCTAAAACGAGCCAAAAATAAAGCTAGCTCTGAACTTAAAAAGGTTTACGGCCAAGTTAACAGTCAATCTGAGGAGCTATCCGTGCTTCGAAGTGAAATCTCACGTTTGACAGAGCTGGAGACTGATTTATCGTTTAAGCTCAAGTTGAAATCTAGCGAATGCTCTGAACTCGAGGAACAGATAGAGAAATTGCACACTGCTATTGAGGCAGAGAAAAACACACACGAACTCAAAATTCAGACACTTCTGGAGACGATAACTGCATTACAAAACCACCCCCCAGAGTTTCTAGCATCAGTGCTGTCTGAGAACATTCATTTACAAAATCGTAAGCTTTCAGTCGAGCATTTCCAAAATGTTCGCATGGAGCCACGGCCTCCTCCCAGACTACAATCGCTGAACTCTCTTAATTTTCCTCTGTATCCCAATCTGACATTCAATACTCCTTTGGCCGGGTGGGATGAACTGTTTACTCCAAATGGTCAAGAAAGTGCAATAAACTACGTCAATAGTGACATATATCCTCAGGATGCCGCGGATTCCGAATCCTCTGGTGCTCCTGTTAGATCAACACTGGGCGCAACCAAAAATATACAGATAATCAGCAAGATGAGTTCAAATATCCGCCGCCTAGAGATGGATCTCGTTACACTTAAGGAAGAGAATGAAGAATTAGTCAGAGAGAAAGAGCAGGCGCAGCAAGAGATCATAGGCTTGTTTGATTTGAAGAAGACTACCGAGGAATTAGAGGCTAGAGCAAATCAATTAAGTCAAGAATTGCAAGAGAAAAACAAGAATGAGGAGACATTGTTGCAAGTAATTGGAGAAAAATCTGAGAGGGTTGAAGAGCTTCAGGCAGATGTGGCAGACTTGAAAGATCTCATGAGACAGCAAGTTCAACAAATGATAGAGATGCGGGAAGCTTAGCTCAACTCATTAGCTGTTCATCCCTTCAACCAACCCCACACACATACATATTTAATCTGAATTTAGTCCGGTTCTACTACTTGATGAGTTACCGGACTTAATATTATGCATCAATACAACTTCCCCTTAAATATTTTCTAGTCTTAATGGATTATGACATTCTCGAAGCTTCATTAGACTTAACGTTCACAAAACTTTATCATCAATTTGAATCTTAACGATCTAGTAAGTATTATTTTATAGAGTCCATAATTGAGAGCATAGCTTTATCCGTTAATACTGCATATACATACCAGCAATAACGACCTGATTTCCAGATGCAGAACATTTATCGCCTCCGTACTCAATCCCCAACCATTTGAAGTCTCTAAAGTTGCATCTGAATCGCTTATTTACCCTTCAGATACTTTTTATTGTGACAAATAATCATGAAGTTGGCCATTGGGGCATTTTTGTTGGCTGCAATTGCATTTGAGCCCTGTGCAGCCCAATCAACTCCAAGCCAACATATTTCTGACAGAATTGCATCTATCATACAGAAAAAGAATCATCAAAAGGCATTTGCGGTTTCTTTTGAAGCAAGTAAGCCCAAAGACAATTGCCCTCCATGCTTCAACTGTAATCTCCCAAACTTTGATTGCACCCAGTTCTCAGAATGTAATACATTCACTGGAATGTGCGAGTGTAGAGACGGCTACGGTGGAATGGATTGCTCCGAGCCCTTATGTGGAGCTCTTTCAGACGGTAATAAGAACCGGCCAATAAGATCAAATGACACATGTATATGTAAACCTGGATGGAGCGGTATTAATTGTAACTTATGTAGCCTGGACCAATCTTGTGACCCCTTCGTCCCCGAGGGCTTGAAGGGAACCTGTTATACCGGAGGTGCTATCATCAATACGGCGCACCAGATGTGCGATGTAACCAACCCAAAAATCATTGCAATTTTGGAGGGAAAGAAGCCTCAAGTGACCATCAGTTGCAATAAAACCGCCGCAGCGTGCGATTTCCAATTCTGGATAGCACAGAAGGAGTCATTTTATTGTGATTTGGATAACTGTCAATTTGAACATGATTTGTCTACCAATTCCACAAAGTATAGATGTGAAAGTGTTGCATGTAAATGTTTACCTGACAGGATGCTTTGTGGAGAGGATGGATCAATTGACATCAGCGAATTTCTTACAGAGACAATAAGAGGACCGGGCGAAATTCTGTGTGATCTTAACAAGAAAAACTGTAAATTCTCCGAACCCAGTATGAATGAGTTGATCACATCTGTGTTCGGTGATCCCTACATCACTCTCCACTGCAAATCAGGAGAATGTGTTCATAAAAGCGAAATTCCGGGATACGATCTCCCTGGCAGGAAAAGAATAACACTTAACAATCTTCTTACGATCGCTGCGGTGGCACTCGTTAGTGCCGTAGCCATAGTATTCACATTGTACAATATTGGTCGCAGCCCTATGTTCAAATCATACAGCGGTTTTATTTCTTCTTCGGATGACAATCATTTCAGTGAATCGTTTACCCCAACTACTCTCTCTTTCTCCAATATATCCTACACTCTCCCGGCCAAGTCGCAGATTTTGAATAAGATTTACGGTCTCGTAGAGCCGGGCCAGTGTCTTGCCATCATGGGTGGCTCCGGCGCGGGTAAGACAACTTTGCTTGACATTTTAGCTGGAAAAACAAAATCAGGTGTCGTTGACGGCAATATTTACGTTAATGGTAAAGTTTTACCAAAGTCTGAGTATAAGAACATTGTCGGATTTGTTGACCAGGAAGACCATTTAATTCCAACACTTACTGTTTATGAGACTGTTTTGAACAGTGCGTTGTTGAGATTGCCTAGAGCTATGAGCGTTGAGCTGAAGATTAGCAAGGTCTTTGAGGTGCTAAACGAATTGCGGATTTATCATATAAAGGATCGTGTAGTCGGCTCAGACTTCCATAGAGGAATCTCCGGTGGTGAAAAGAGACGTGTATCAATTGCATGCGAACTCGTCACCTCTCCATCTATTTTGTTTTTGGACGAGCCAACATCTGGACTTGATGCGTACAATGCTAAAAATGTGGTCGATTGTCTTGTCAAATTGGCAAAGGATCTCAACCGTACGATTGTATTCACAATTCATCAGCCTCGCAGTAATATTGTGTCTCTTTTTGATAGGCTCCTTTTACTTTCTGAGGGTGACTTGGTCTATTCGGGGGATATGATTAACTGTAACGACTTCTTCGGCAGGAATGGCTATCAATGTCCGCTTGGATACAACATCGCAGATTATTTAATAGACATTACTGTAGATCATAAAAAGGTTGTTCAGGTTGCCTCTGAACAGGATCCGCACGAAGCATTCCTTTCCCACACTACCAGCGATGCAGACGTTACTAGGGAGTGGGAGCACTTGGCTGTTCATAGAGATGAGTACAACTACCAACCGGTTGAGGGCGGCAATAATGATGGCAAGTTGATTCAAATCAACAATAAACTTCCACAACTCTTCGAAGAAAGTCCGTTGGCCGTTGACTTAAGGCAACAAATCCAATCGCTAGCCGAGAATCCATTGGATCTCGACATTCAACAACACCTTTTAAAGCGTGCATCTTTTTTCACACAATTTTCCATTTTAAGCTCCCGTACTTTCAAAAATCTATACAGAAACCCTCGCCTTCTTTTATCCAACTACGTCCTCTCCCTTATAGTTGGTCTCTTTTGCGGACTCTTGTATTACCATGTCAGCAACGACATTAGTGGATTTCAGAATAGGTTGGGTCTTTTCTTCTTCGTATTGGCACTCTTTGGGTTCTCTTCATTGACGGGCCTTCATTCTTTTGCTGAGGAGAGAATCATCTTTATCCGTGAGCGTGCAAATAATTATTACCACCCTTTGGCGTACTACACAAGCAAAATGGTATGCGACCTTATCCCATTACGTGTGTTCCCTCCAATCATACTTCTTAGTATTTTGTACCCTTTGGTTGGACTAACAATGGATCATAATGGGTTTGTCAAGGCACTCTTAGTATTGGTAGCCTTTAATGTTGCTGTAGCAGTCGAAGTACTAATTGTTGGTATATTAGTGAAGGACGCCGGCACCCTGACGATATTCGGTGTGCTCATCTTGCTATTTTCCCTTTTGTTTGCGGGCTTGTTCATTAATAGCGAGGACTTGAAATTCACCACCAAATGGCTCCAATGGATTTCTCTTTTCCATTACGCCTACGAAGCTCTAGCCATCAACGAAGTGAAAGACCTTATTCTTCGTGAAAAGAAGTATGGACTTTCAATTGAGGTTCCTGGCGCGGTCATCCTTAGCACATTTGGGTTTAATGTAGCCGCCTTCTGGAAAGACGTCTCAGCCTTGGCAGCATGGGCTGGCACCTTCTTGGTGCTTGGATACGTTTTCTTGCACTTATATACTTATGAAAAACGTTAAATACACCAATGCATATTTTTACTTGTTTATTACAAGACTCATTTCTAATGCAATCATATTTACCTACAAACATTTTTTTTCGTCTGAAGGCAACTTGTCCGAGTGGTTAAGGAGAAAGATTAGAAATCTTTTGGGCTTTGCCCGCGCAGGTTCGAGTCCTGCAGTTGTCGATATTTTTTCAATTGGCCCCAGAGACTCAAACACGATGCGAGGAGGCAAACGTAATTTAAATTTTAGCATGAGTAAAACTTCTCATGAAAATTATCATTAAATTTACAGATTGAAGTATCGGCTTTAAAAAGTTATTTAAATCGCTGAAAATGGATTACGAAATAAACAGTTTGCGCCTATCGTAAGTTCCTTATCTCCAAGCCTGGTTTAACCCGATCCACGGACAACTTGATGCTCCACAGATCAGTCAGCGATGAAACTCTCTCCACACTTGTAACATCTACGGCAGCAACGGTGACTTCTAGTCATCATGATTCCACTTCTGCCGATGCAGAGTCACTTTATTCTGCCGATACCCTTGCAGTGTCCCTAGCCCAGGTCTTCTCCAAGCCGCTCCACAGTTATAGAATCATGCGCGAGTTTCCCTTAGCAACATGTCTTTTGCGGAATGAGATTTACATCTATTCATCGATGGATGCTTTGAAACAGGGATCTAGCCCTTTGTTGTCTATGCAGCCGAATAAACTACACTTTCTCAAGAAGAACGCACCACTTCAAACGGTCAGTCGCCATCGCAACGGTCAAAAAGAAGAATTTTGCAAGATATACTATAAAATATTGGAAAACAATCTTGCGTGCTACGTCATGATGTTTACCTCGGGAGACAATGTCGTGTTTTACAATAATGGCATTCGACCACACTCGGACACAACATATAGAGGCACTAAACTTCGACTCTATGGTGCCTCTGGTGCCACATCTACATTTGGTAGTAATTCAATGCGCATGTACGCACTTTCTGACAACTCTCCGACTTTGGTGGACTTTGTGGATGATATAGGCTTTGTAGGAAGCTCCATCAAGAGCTTGCTGCTACATGCACCTTCAGGCTCATGTAAACTATATGATTCTGTTGTTCGTCAAAATCGAAATGAGCTTCTGCTGTTGCTTGCCCAAGAACTGACCTTAGTAAATGTCCCCATTGCTTCCTTTGTAGATGCCGGAGGAGCCAAAGTGGAAGGCGCTAGGGTAGAGGGAATTCTTCGAATTTTCGAAAGTACTAGTAGTCCCAGTGGATCAAATACTGATGAAACAGACGACGATGGAGCTGGCGCCACTATTGAAAATGGAATCGCCAAAAATTCGATGGTTCTAGCTACAGCCATGGCCATTTTTGTCGAGCAGGAAATGCAAAAGATGAGAGGTAATCTCAAGTAGTATTTTATCTACCCTTAGTCTCTGTTAATACCAAACCTATTTCTCAGTCTGACTTGTTCATGTCCGCATTGCTCTGTAATATGATTGATTCACTTTGCTTAAATTTCCACCCTCTGTTGAAGTTCATCTTTAAGTACCTCTTTTTCTTTGCCTACTTTAACACTTCGCATAGTGTGATCATAACCTCAAGACAGCTAATTTTTGGCAAGCTCCTCTCGGTGGCCAAGCTGGCTAAGGCGCGAGACTGTAATGTATTGTAATCTTGAGATCGGGTGTTCGACTCACCCCCGGGAGATTTGCTTTGCCTTTATGGCCAAGTTGGTAAGGCACCTCACTAGTAATGAGGAGATCGTCAGTTCGAATCTGGCTGAAGGCACTAATTTTTTTATTAGTCTGCACAAATGTGCTCAATTTTCCATTGTTTTATCTATTCTTTTTATTTATTTAAAGAATTGAAACTTTTCATTTTTCAAATATTAGTAACTTAAAAAAATCGTTTTCATTTTTTTCGTTTAATTTGGGAATATGCCTTTTGGTATACTCACAAGGATTAGGGCTTGAACCCCATCGGACCTGCAGTGCACTTTACATTATACCATTGTCTGCAGTATCTGTGCGACTGTTCCTCCGCTCTATCACACAAAATTTTTTCCATCTCACAAATCCTTACTACAGAACATCAGTCACAATGGGTATGTCCATATTGAATAATTGCCAAAACCTGTTAGGACGACCAAATGGATAGCGTTGATTTTTAAAGAATTCCTACCACTCCGATAAATTCCATCCCTTTCCAATAAACGTAAGACGAACGAACCTTAAGAATCATATCAGCAACACTAAGTTGAAAGAATACGCCTCATTGAGAGCCTAAGATGAATCGATATATCATGACATGATCTTGGAAATATCTGAGTGCTTTAGATGCTTCAAGACCCCCTTTCTGAAGGATGGAAATTTTCAGTCAGGAGCGAGGGCTTAGGTATCTTGTACCCTTGCAAATACCATAGACTTTCTCATCTGCCTGAAATATCTTCGAATATTCTTTAATTCTATTGTCTTATCCCTCAGTGTCGCTTACGAGATTGATTTGTGTCAGGGTGATTCGGATGTTCTATTTATCCTCCGAATTTTTATCCAGCATTGGTTGCCAAGTCCACCTCTCAGTCAAATACTAACATTCAGTTAACGTTCCTAAGCTTAGAAAGACCTACTGTAAGGGAAAGGAATGCCGTAAGCACACCCAGCACAAGGTTACCCAATACAAGGCTGGTAAGGCTTCCTTGTTCGCTCAAGGTAAGAGAAGGTACGACCGTAAGCAATCCGGTTTCGGTGGTCAAACTAAGCCAGTTTTCCACAAGAAGGCCAAGACCACCAAGAAGGTTGTCTTGAGATTGGAGTGTGTCAACTGTAAGACCAAGGCTCAGTTGGCTTTGAAGAGATGTAAGCACTTCGAGTTGGGTGGTGACAAGAAGCAAAAGGGTCAAGCTTTGCAATTCTAAGTGTATATTGCATGCTATTAATACTCCAATACATAACCTCGTTACAATATTTGCAAATCCTCTGTAAAATACATTTGTCTATGAAACGATTTTAACATTTATTAATTGTACCTGAGATTCATGTTCAAGCCTGTCTATATTATCTCTTTCGTTTGTATTTTATCCTTTAGAGGCATGTATGTGCTTTATCCTTTAGAGGCATGTATGTGCTTTTGACTACGTCACCTCTGTCCTAGATGACAGTGGAGTTAAATCCTAATGTGATCTGTTAGGGTGTTCTGACAATTCTTTTCGATGTATTGTCAAGAAACATTTTAGCATGTGGCCGTCTATCTGCGTACCAAAGGTCATTGTATTGCAACTTCTTTCAAGATTAATTATGTTCATCTTTTATTTGTCTAGAACGAGAAATAAGAAACTCTCCTAGCTCTTTCAATGGATCTTCTGGTTTATTTTGACTTATTAATCGGAGGCCCTCCAAAAGATGTTGAGTTAAATTCTTGTTTAAATATTGTCTGACTGACGAGCCACCAACCATCTCATGAACAGGAGGCAGATTTGACAGATTGACCTTCGTTTTTTTGAGTTGTGGCTCGTCTTCCAGAGAAGCTTTCCGCGTCTTAGAGTCTACCACGTCTGGGTCAGTGTTTTGCTCCGTAGTGACGGGGATTTCACCTGTTTTGTTTAATTCTGCCAAAGGATCGATTGCTTCAATCTCCTCCTTTATTTGTGGGACTGTGTCCATACTTTCGGGACCAGTACTCATGGTGAGATGTTGGTGAATTATGGGGTACTGACAACATCCCAGGATAATCGAAGTACAACATCAACCTAGAATTACTAGCTATGATTCGGCGCGATTTTGGGTTCACGAAACTTTAAAAAAATAAGAAATTTTCACAAAACTATACTTTGTAATTAGTCAATGAGGCGTACGCTTTTGATGTTCCTTCTCTTTTGGTCACAATTACCAAAAGACCTGAGCGATATCTGACACGCCACTAAAATATGCCTTATGTTTGTTTTTCACTGCATCTGCCTTGACGTCTTACCAGAACGAAATGAACGATGGATTTGTACGACATTGTAACGAAATTTAATGAAAAGATTAAGCACTTGTATCGAACTTAAATATTGGGATAAAATATAAATAGGCGGTCACAATGCACATTTTTATACCTCAATGCTTTGATCCCTTCATTTAACTTATTCAATTTTTTACATAGGTTTGTATGGTTCTCTCAGATCGTCACTGAGGTGGTAACAACATCTACTAAGAGTACGAATAGCGCACATTGATCCCCCAAATTGACGCCTCTGTGAGTTCGGAAGCACCCAATAAACTAATTAATTTCTGCCATAGTTAAAAATGGATCCTTTTGCCGAGGTGGAACAGGATTGCTGGAGTCAAATTCATCTGCTTGAATCGTTTGTCTCCAACACATCTTACATCACTGATGAATCCACCCTCGATTTCCAAAACAACTACCAAGAGCTACATGAAACATTAGAGGACCTTCGACAGGCAGTGCACATCCTGGAGTCCAATCCAGCGCAATTTAAGCTTACTTCTTCTGACATTGCTACTCGGAAACAAGTGATGGCTCAACTTATTTCCAAAAGCCGCGAATTGAATGAAGAATGGACCCGCCGGGCGACAAATCCTCACCGTGTACGTGAAGTCACTTCAATGAACAATCGTATTAGCCAAGATGCTGCTCGAGAAGATGCCGATCCATTTACAGATACAGCTCGAATAGATCTGGAGTTTGACCAATATCAACAGCAGGAAATGATCCAAGAACAAGATACACAATTGGATGCTATCCATATTACGATGCAAAATTTAAATCAGCAGGCAACACTTATGGGAAGCGAGCTAGAAGAGCAAGGTTTTATGCTTGAAGATTTAGATCAAGAACTTGACACAGTTGGGGGCAAAATCAAAAGAGGAATGAAGCGTGTCAACTTTGTCATTGAGAAGAACAGGGAAACCGCTAGTACATGCTGCATAGGTGTCTTAGTGGTGGTTCTTTGCATCTTACTTGTCATACTAATAGTAGCATGAATTCACTTACGAAACGACAATATAATCAGAGATCATAACAAGTACTACCTCACTGTTTCGAGACTTCGCACGAGTAAAAACGTTACTCAGTGAATCTCATAAATTTTTTAGACTCAACTGTTTCTCAGGTATGACAATACTACGTTCAATCTAATATTCACGAAGGCTTGTCAAAAAAAAAGCTCTCATTGAATAAGCGGGATCTACATGACGACAAGACATGGCATCTTATCATTATTTTGTTTCTCAATTTCAAATACAATCGAAATCTGATGTTTTCAATGGACTAAGAGATTAGTATAATTTCAAAAGAAAAGTTTGTGATATCAGCCAAAAGAAAAATAAGGTAGCTAGGTTTTTTCCACATCGACAGAAAGTCTCGAGCCAAATGCACTCTGTTCATCATATTCACAATGGTATTACATACATTTAGAGTAAGGAATATTTTGTCATCATGAAAAGTCTGCGCCAGTGCGACTATATATTCTATACAATAGGGTTACCCGGTCGCTAATTCGAAGAGGTCTGAAAACACGATAACAAACGTCATTTAAAAATAAAAAGCTTTGTCTAAGAAATGAAAAATTTCGAAGAACATCTAAATCTTGTTTATTGCTGAGTATGGATTTTGTGACAGGAAGGTCACAGAATAGTCAATTACTTGATCCCTAGACGTTTCAGAGATCGAACGACAATATTTAGCGTTCCCTCATTGTTTCTTTTCTTTAAATACTAAAACATTGTAGTGCTGAGCTTGTAAAAGTTTTTCGGTCAGATACATTGACTGTAATGAGCCTTGCATGGTATGCTGCTTGGAAAGCAGCGCCGGAGATTTTTCAAGTTAAAAGTGAATTATAACCCAAGTTTTGACGTTTCACTGTATTGAGTTTACGTCTCCAATTTCATTTTACTTCCAGTGCCTGTAGAGTCTGAAGGCCTGACTTATAAGCGCTTTTACAAGGCTGAAATACCACAAAAGTCTCTACCTCTTGAAATCTAAGACTTTGATTTATAAGCTGATCTGTTGCTGTAACAAGTAGGCATTTCCTTATTTAGGTACTTCAGTGTGTGATATTAATATCACTAGTCCTACCCCAGGTTCTTGTACACACCAAACTATTGACACCAAGGTTACTTCTCCGAGTTCCTCTACTTTCTAGTTCCCGAACATTTTTCTTTTGATCTAAGTATTATGAGTGTAGATAAGAAATTTTATCGTGTGGAGGTGCAACAAATGATGTTCGTGTCGGGCGAAACCACAGATCCTCCCGTGGAAACCACTCTGTTGATTGAAGACATTGTACGGGGTCAGGTCATTGAGATTCTAATACAAGCCACAAAGACAGCTTCTCTCCGTGGAACAAGATCAATTGCGCCTGAGGATGTGATTTTTCTCATTCGTCACGACAAAGCCAAAGTTATACGTCTAATAACATACTTGTCCTGGAAAGACGTTAGAAAGAACGCAAAGGACGAGGGTGGAGGCACAGAATCGCTTATGGAACAAGAAACAAATGGTTCTGCCGCTACTAGTGGGCCAAGTAATGATCAGTCCAAGATGATCACACGTTATAAGAAGCTGAAGATTAGACTACCCTGGGAGGTTCAATTTATGTTTAGTGAGCAACACTATGACGTGTCGGAGGAAGCGCAAGATGAAGATGACGAAGAAAAGGCGGCTACTCTCGTATCTTTGAAGAGGTTAAAGGTGGCTGATGATAGAACAAGAAACATGACCAAGGAAGAGTACGTACATTGGTCTGAATGTAGACAAGCATCATTTACATTTAGGAAAGCAAAAAAATTCAGGGAGTGGGCACAAATTGCGCAAATTTGTGAGTCTCGTCCTAATGATGATGTCATAGACATTCTTGGTTTTCTTACCTTCGAAATTGTTTGTAACATTACCGAGGAGGCTATGGAAATCAAAGCAGCAGAGGAGCGACTTTTCCAGCAGTCGTTGCTGAAAACAGGAAAGGAAGTTGCTAAGAGGAAGAGAAAATATCTTTTTGATAAGCCAGACGAATTAGTCAAGCCAATCCAACCTCACCATGTAGAAGAAGCTTGGAGGAGGCTACAGTCCATGAAATTTGAACAAAAAGCTCTCCGGTCATTTGGTGGTGGGATTGTCCGCTCACAAACCAGAGTTATCTAGCATCTCCCTAGCATATTTAGTTCTTTATTTCAGTGTATAATACAAATGCTATTTATTAAATTGTCTCAAGGACTCTATCTATACTGCCATAGAATTGCCTCCAATGCAAAATATCCAGAAGAGATTTCTGGTTGGGATTTACCGGCGTTTGTGCCTCTAAATAATGTAATGACTTTTGGAAATGCGCCCAATCACGAGCAAAAGGTGCCAACTCCGACAAAAATGCATTTCTCGATAAACTGTAACATATTGATGTGTCAGGCAACCCTTGAACTTCCGGCTCTTCCATTACCTCGTGAGATGATCTCGACCTAGTAGTCGCTCTGATGGAATATACAGCTTGAAGGAAAAGTGGAACCTTCTTCGCACGCGAAGCAATGAAATCGAGAACTTGTGACCTTATGCTATTGAAATTCTTGACGCTATGGATAGCTGCTTTCTGTTCAGCTCTTATCACTGTATCTATCGCCTCTCCAATGTTGAGTTCATGTGGAAGTGTGCATTGTTTAAGCAGATGTGAACTGTCGATGACATATATATCAAGAAGTTCATTATCTATGGGCACATGAAGCAAAGAAGAGGATGTGTTTTCTTTAAGAAGATCTGCGACCGACATCGCATCTAGTTGATTTGATAAGGCAGAAATATCGCTTGGAACATCGTCGTGAGAAAGTTCGTCCCTTGAATCTATCTGGAAATAAGTATCGTCAGCGACTTGTCTACCAGAGCAAAGAAGCTGGCAATTCATTAGCGCCTTGCGCACATCGAAGCCAGTCGATGTTGTGCACTCGTCAAGTGTTTGCGCTAGTAATTGATGAGAAGGAATACAATGATGTGCTAGACAACAGAGCCACAAATACTGAAGCAAAGAATCACTATCATCAATCTTTAGTGATCGTATAGAATCTTGCTCATTTGCTAACTCCCAGATCGTTCTGGGCACCACAGAGCTGTCACGAACAGTAATAACGATGGGCCTTCTTGAATAATTAATCACCTCGGAAACCACAGTCCAAAATGTCTTATCCTGTTCAAACAAAATATCGCAATCTTCAAAAAGGACCAAGCCCTTTTGAAACGATCGCTCTTCTTGAGTTTGATGTATAATTTGAGTGGTACACAACTCCTTCAACGATGAGTGTAAGTCTTTCCTAGATCTTTGTTGTCCACTATTAATCTCGTGTACATATCCATCCAACTCACTCATAGCGGCATATACAGAAGAAGTCTTTCCTGAGCCAATTTCTCCCTCAATGATTAAAATGGGCAGATATATATCTTCCTCTGTTTCATAGCCGCTGTCTTCATTATCATCGACAACAAAGTCCGCCATAGGATCCTGCTTTTTCTTCTGTCTACGCATTTGCTCCCTTTTCTTTACATTCCGCGGTGTTCTCGTGGATTGTGTCTTTAAGATAGCAAAGCTATTCAGAATCCACGTCTTCAAAAATTGCTTTGTATCTTCACCTAAAAGTGAGTAATCTAGACTGTGAGGCTGAAATTTTTGGGGCCAGGGTAAATTATTTGACTCGCTGGGTTTTGCTAGAATGAAATTTTGGTATATCCGTTGGTGTGGGGGAGATGTGTACGCCATTGGAGCATTTGAGGCGATGATAGCCTCAAGAACGTATTCATTAATCTTTTCAGTTGTGAAAGACAATTCATTCCGGATTTCAGGCTGAATTGGCTTGTTTACAAATTGCTCCATGGATTCTAGGCTCGCACGTGCGAGTGTTTTAGATCGTTTGGTGAACGGTATGGTCGGGATTCTCATTTGTAAGTCATCGGCTTCGCGAACGTGCATCTCGCTTCGCTTAATGAGTGGAGGAAGCAACCCAGTGAGCCTTTGTAAGTCTGTGAGTTTTGGCATGGCGTTTTGAGTAGCGGTTTTCATCATCATTGCAAACACATTCTTAGCATTCTTACCCTTGTCACTACCCGAGCTCCTGGTGAAAAGTGGGTTCAGTGTTCTTTTGATCTCTTTTAGAACAGACGTAGGTAATTTTAATGTCACTTTAAGGGTCGGGCTGGGTGATAAAGCGTCATATTTTCTAGGCTTGATGAGCGCTAACTTCTCAGGGCTGACTTTTAGCCGAACTTTAAGCGTCCATTCACCTTTTTTATTCTTCACACTTTTCGGAGCAAATGACAGAAATAGATTTTTTGCATTGACGCTACGTGCAGCCATAAATTTTTTCTCTAGGATTGTCGTGTCGGCTGGGTCTTCGATAATACAGATTTCGGGCTCGATAGTGGATTTTGAGGATTTTTGTAATAAAGTTGAGGCAGAGATAGACTGGGCTGATGAGTAAATACGCTGTTCTAAAGCAATGGTCTCGTCGTCTCGTAGCGTTGTCTGTATTGACTTTTCCAGCTCGAGATCATGAGTAGATTCCTTCTCGGTGAAAGCAATTGTGGCATTCAAATCGCCGTCATTTGAGTCATCACAGCTAGTAGATGGGGGGCTCTCCTTCGGCCTTCTGCTTTTTTTCAGTTTCTGACTTCCTGATAGTAGCATCATTAGTCCATTAGAGCTGATTTGGGGCTGGAGTGCGATGGCTTGAGCCTCTGAATGTGTCTCAGAGATATCGCTTGGGGGCTCTGATTCTTGGCAGCACTCGCCAGAACTCGGACTTGGCGGCAATTCGTCCATGCATAGATATTGTTCCAGCCCAAGCATGGAGTTGGTACGCGAAGGACTAGCAGACGCGCAACGAGACAAGACTTGTTTTCAAATGAATCGTCTTCTGATGCCCAAAAAATTGTATTCTTGATTGCAATTCATTTTCCTTTGAAGAAACAATTCGAATTTCTCTGATGTCTTTTTTTGGCGTGATTGTGATATGTAAATAATAAAAAAATTCATATTAACGAACCGAAGAAACCAAACAAAAACATTCAATTCGCCAGAGAATTACCTCTATATTTAGAAAATTGATTGGGCAGTGCGCTTTTAGTCTTTTTACAAATTTAGCATTTATTGAGATGTTTTGAATTTTGTTAAGGCTTCAATCAATTGTCCCAAAATATCATAAACCACTGATGAATCCAGCATAATTGATACAAATAAGCAAGTCATTTCTACCACATTGTTACTTCTTTATATCAAAAATATTATTTCAATTATGCGATTTCCCTCACTCTTGATGACCATCGCTACCCCACACTAATTTGGAAGTGTGTTTCAAGAAATTTAGAACGCCGTCATAACTTTACCGATACTAAAACCATCACACAATGAGTTTTCTGTTTAGTCTAAAGGGAAAAGTCGGCAAACAGCCACGCAAAGCAGAAGCATCTAAACGAATGGCGTTTGTTGCGGAGGTTGAGGACCCAAAGAAGAAGTCCATAGATTCCTTTGATGTCAACAGCGGCGCAATGCAGGGACTGATCGCTATATCACATAAACCAGAGCTCATAATTAATCCAATAAATAAGTCTACTAGACTACGAAGGGTCGCCGATCCTAGGGGCAACGGCGTAGAAGGTAAAACATCCCAAGATGAAGCAACTAGGTCTCTTCTTTCTGGTGAAACACTAGAAACAGCAGATTCAAGAACTATTCCACTTCATAAACAATTGGAACATGTAGATGCCGTTTTGGGGGCCGAGAACACTCCAAAGGACTATGAAGATGTTCCGGTAGAAGAGTTCGGAGCAGCCCTTCTTCGTGGAATGGGTTGGAAAGGTCCCGATAAAGAAACCCCATCATTGCACACACGACATAGGCAAAGGGGTGCCATATTGGGTATCGGGGCCAAGCCCATGAGTAAAGAGTTGGAGCTGGAACTATTGGACAGGAAGAATTTATCCGTGCCGATGATTGAAAGACAAGATAAGTGAGACATGTTCGTTCTTCTCATGGCTGATACGATCGGCGCTCTAACTTCTATTATCGTATCTTGGCAACAAGCTATTAAAACTGTAATAAATTCAATGCAAGAACGTTAATCATTAAATATGCTATGTACGGGTCGTAAATTAATCATGCCAAGGCACCAATTCCTAAGAGAAGCAATTGACTCACTACAGAATGGGACCACAATTGAGATCTCTCATCCATAATCCGCTTCTCGTCCATCTTAATCATACGCGAGAAATCATCGTAGATATCGCTCACGATAGTATCAAAAACACGGGTTTGAGAAATTATGTCCAAATTATACATATCTGAGAGCTTCTCAATTACTGTGGTCTTTATGACCAAGGGGGCATCAGAGTTGAGAGCGTTGATATAAGATATCAAAGAACGTAAATTCTGAAGTGTCACAAATGGAATTGGAGCCGAGGAAGCCATCGGAAGATACGGGGGTAGAGTTGCTTTCAAGTTTCTAAACTTTACGGTCACGTTGACGATAACGTAGTCCAGTTCTTGAAGCGAAGTTTTCTCTGCTTCCAGAGGCCTTGAGAAAGTTTCGTAAAGTGCTGAAATTGCACCCTTAAATAAGCCCTCGTCATGTTCAGGGCTTGCGCTAGAAGATACTCTAGGTTGGGTTAAATCTTTGATCTCATCCATTATCCACTGGAAAAAGCCAACTGAAGGTGTTGCCAACGCGTTTTTTTCCGCCTCTAACGCATCAAAATCAGGAAGTCTGATATCTGCAACAATTTCTGCTTTTCCACTAACTAGCCAATTAAATTTCAGCTGAGGATTGGCCTTGCTTAAAGAGCCCATATCAATTCCGTCGAGCTTGAATCGCACTGTGTTTTCGCTGTTAGCCAAAGTTTGATGCTTATGAATTGTAAACATGGAATTGTTTACAGTACCTGTGACATTATCAGCGTTAAAAAAGTCAATTAACAACCTGTTGCCCCGAAGTCTCGGCAAGTCACAATTGAAGATTGTGATACGGAAGGGAGTTTGATCATCGTTTTCGTAAAGCTCAATAATTGAGTCATGAATCTTCACAATTGCTAAATTATAGTCAGGGTCAAACAACGATATATGTTTGTCCTTAGTAACACTTTCTAGTTCCGAATAACTATGCTCATTCAAGTCATTTTGGACATTATGCGTGTCGTTGTATTTACTGAAAGATAAGGCCATTGAGTTAAATGTGGTTATGTCTTGATCTGGAGCCAGCATTTCGGCTTCAAGAAGTTCATGCGTCCGGTGGACTTGGGCCTTCATTCCAAATATTTCCATGTTGTAAATTAAACCATTTCCTTCATACCACTTTTTAAAAGATAAACTGAGATTGAGCAGAGAGATTGTAGCTGAGAACAGAAGACTGTCACTTTTTGATGACGACTTCAGAAACACCTTTACATTCTTGAACTTCAACATACCCTCGTCGAACTCAGGCAAGACGTTTCCGCTCTCAAAAGAAAATTTGAGGCCTAATCCATGGGATAAGACAGATCCAGCTAATTCACCAATAAGACTCTTATCACGACTCTTGGATTTTGAGGTTGGCTCCTTGCGGCCATCAGAATTAGACGTGGCCGATTTAAGAGACTCCCAGAATTTGTCCATTGTGTCAAGTAAGTACATGGCTACGAATACAAAAGTTGTTGTTCCCAAGATAATCCAAAGAAGATTACCCATTACTAGCCAAGAAGCAAACGCCGATAAGTCGTCCATTGTCAAAGGTCTATCGTTACGAGTCAAGGGCCATTTTATGTGGACCCAAAGTCGGGATATAGCGGAGGAGTTCTGGGCCAAAAGAATTTTCTTTGTCACTTTTGAGGATTCAGGATTTTTGGGCTTGCTCTCTTCCATGATTCTGGACTTGATAAAGAGCAGGCGTCTTGATAAGAGAACCGATGCCATTGTGATTTTTGGGCAACTCAAAGCAGCGATAGGAAATCTACCAGACCGTGTGAGTTGAAACAACTCCCGCGATAGTTGGGTCCGTGACGCATTTCGAAGCATCGGGTCAAGTAGCGTATTGACAGGGGGAGTGAAAACTGAAAAAAGTTAGCAAGATTTAAAATCTTGCGCGCAGTCTATAGGCTGGGGAAGGCAAGGCAACGTTATAAGACGCAAAGCCAAGTAGACAAAAAAAATGAGTAATTCAACTAGACTATTAGTCTCTTTCACTTATAAAGCTGCCCGTATTGTTAACCCGATTTATTTGATGGCGTTTTGCGTTATCAGCTTGATTTGGTCGATCTCTATCTGCAGGCGTTTTGAAGTGGACCAGCAGGCCTGATGCTACATATTTACCTGATTAATATTCCCTCCGAAAACCAACAGTGAGAAATGTAGTCTGCTGGCTATTTACTGTAACGAGTTTCACAAAACATCATATATTATTATAACTTGAAAAGCACGAGGTAGTCTAGCTGCATTTGATGAATGCGCCTGATATCAAGGTTTCACGAATTTTGAAAAGAAAAAATAATGGCTTCTTTCTTTAAATTTAACCACCAAACATCCCACTTCTTTTGTTAGATGACATTCAGTCAGAGTAGAGTTTTCATATTCTGTGCTCTTTGTACCAATCGCCAATTCAAGCCTGATAGAATTTATACGCAATTGATTTAATAAAAAACCTTTCTTGTTTGAATATGATTAATTATCTAAGTATCGCCAGCATTTATTCTGTTGTGTATTGAATGTCTTAATACTTGAGCGCTCTATCTCTAGATCATCTCATCTCCCTGCACATCACTGGGGAAAGTAGAAATTTACCATTAACATCCCACATTCCATCATGGCAGCACCAACAGCCGCTAAAAAAGTGATTAAGCCAGTCGTGGAGATTGAGGCTGAAGAAAATCTTGTAAATACCACCTCCATTCCTACAGAGATCGAGTCTGCTACAGCTGACGATGAGGAGATGGAGGGTGTTGAGAACACCGATGAGGCATCACACAAGGTTGTTTTGGATGAAAGTGGAAAGCCTAGATTTGCAGCAGCTGCTAAGAGCGGCATGAAGGTGAAGTTAGAGAGCAGAAAGGTTGCTGTTCCTCCCCACAGAATGACTCCTCTTAAGAACACTTGGATGAAGATATATCCTCCTTTAGTTGAACATCTCAAGCTACAAGTTAGAATGAACCTAAAGACAAAGACCGTAGAATTGAGGACAAATAAGTCTACTGAAGATGAAGGCGCTTTACAAAAGGGTGCTGATTTCATCAAGGCATTTACTTTGGGCTTTGACGTCGAGGATGCCATTGCTCTTTTAAGATTAGACGACCTATATATCGAGACTTTTGAAGTGAAGGATGTCAAGACTTTGACTGGAGACCATTTGTCCCGTGCCATTGGACGTATTGCTGGAAAGGACGGAAAGACCAAGTTTGCTATTGAGAACGCCACGAGAACAAGAATTGTCGTAGCAGACTCCAAGATCCACATATTAGGAGGATTCACACACATTCGTATGGCACGAGAAGCTGTTGTCTCTCTAATTTTGGGATCTCCTCCTGGTAAAGTCTACGGAAACTTGCGTACAATGGCCTCTAGAATGAAGGAGCGTTATTAATGAAACACGCTTACACTGGGAAGGGCTTGATTGTCGTTTGATGATACATTAGCATTAAATTTGATTTTTTTTAGGTATTAATTAGCAGCTCCTAGGATATGTATAATAGCATTTGAATTTCAATAATAAAACGAAGAAAACTTGATTCTCATGTATATTTTATTGTCTATTTAAATTAGGTCTGAAGTTAGGTCATCTATCTCCGAGTGGCCGTAATATGGAAGCATTTTTTCTAGTTTTAGCTCCTTCCGCATGGCATACGCATCTTCGCCATCCTGATAGTAAGACTTCTCAATGGAAGTGTTTTCGAAGGTTAAAGAGTCTCTATACAAATGCAAGGCGGCACGATTGGACTTCCTTACATGAAGAGAGACGTATTCGGCTTTGAATACCTCGCACATAGCGTACAACAGCTGCTTCATTAATTTCTCGGCCAATCCCATTCTTCTGTAGGTTCTCATAACAGCCAAAGATGTAATATGGCCGTGCGGAGTCTTATCCTCAGCATCTGGGTCATCCTCCATTTTCCCGAGAACATACCCAACGATTTTTTCACCCTTATTTATGTACGCAGAGTCACCCTTAGGGTCTATGTCGGACGGGTCGACAACAGGAATATCGAGAAGATTGACTTCAGCAAGATGATCAGCGACAGAGTTGTTGTCCGTGCCATCTATTTCTTCTTCGTTCACCTCAGGATCGACCGTAGTGGCTACAAAACTTGCTTGGGGCCATGACAAGATGTGGTACATATAGTATTTTAATTGATAGTTTTCAGGCAAGTTGAGCAAATTTGCATTTTGCATTGCCTGAACATCTCGGATGGTGGCACGACGTATGGTTATGCCCATTTTCTAAGTAGTCCAGTATTTTTCAGTTTATGCAGAGAGTCTCAGGACTAATACGGGGTCAAGAAAGATAAGACCAACCGACCTTGAATTCAGCGCAAATAAAATTCCAAATCATTTCGAAAATCAAAGTCACCCAAATTAATCTTAAAAATTGATGAAGTAACTTCTGCTGTAAAAATCACCACGGCTTTCGAAAAGTATATTCATTGTCAGAATGTATATGAGATATGATTGAATGTGCGGCAAGACTGGCAAGATGCGGAAACAAGAATAATATGACAAAAAAAGAAGAGAAGCACCAAGATTTTGTCGAACTGTCTTTCCGATTATTTATTACCTGCGCGAATTGGGAATGCCTAGGATAGGCTAGACTAGTCTACGCTATACGGCTTATTGGGATGAAGCACTTCCCGAAAAGGACCATAAGCATAGGTCGACATTTTATATACCGACAGGATTCGATCTAAACGAGACAAAATATCCCAGAGCATCAAGACATTTCAGTTGGAAAACGGTTTAAACGTTAATTGTTAGAAATTTGATACTAGGATACCCCTGCCTCAGAATACGTTTATTCAAACCATTTAGTCGTTGGGAAGGAATGCGGGAATATGTAGCAAATTGGTAAACATGTATATACTAATTTCGAGAGGTACCCGAGTATTCAGAATTAAAGTTTCCGTATTCGCCTGAGTGCGGACAAATTAAGGTTGAGGCGTGTCTGGCCAAGTCTACCATCGAAATTGGAAATTACACGAATTAAAGCCCATAACAAACTGCGTTTAGTTTATCTAGACCGGACACACAAACATTTAAACATGGTGATGGCACAAAAAGAGCAAAGCCCTGTGTGGTTACGATGGTAATGATAATTGCACCCCACCAGCAGTGAAGTCGATCCTAATTAGGACGATGCTTTCTTTCGTTATTTTATTACTGGTTTAGGACCGATGGACCTGATCGAAAGCATTTGATTGGAAGACCATTCTCTTTGCTTTTTTTACTTCTATTTTTGGGTGTTCTTACTTTGATTTTCCATGTGGTGCTACAAGTAATAAGGAAATGCTGCCTTCGTCCGAGAGGCACCTGCATACAGAGGATAAAATGCTAACAATAGACTCCCCGCTACAATAGATGGCTGACCAAATATGCGGATCAAGCGAAAGCAGCCGGGTTCCTAACAAACAACGATTTTGTTGTTTCTAAGTCTTGCAATTGCCAAGATAGAATTGAACTTGCAATCATATCAATAGAATAGTAATTCAAGCTCCCGGTTAGGAAAGGGTTCGCGTAGGTAAGTCGTATATTCGCGTCCTCGCATACTATTCGAAAAGTGACAGGATGAAAGCCGAATTGAGACACCTGCCTGCAGATTAAATTGCTGGTAACAAGAATGTTTCTAATAAAAGATGTAAATCTGCTGTGTGCACGTCTTCTCTCGAAAATGTATCCTTAAAACTGCAGATAATAAAAATGTTTTGACAATTAAATGGGGTTATCCTGCATTTTTGTAATAACACAGGGTTCTTAACAACTATTGACCTCACCCGCCAAAAAGGCAAGCACATTTCCCAAATTGTAAATTGGCTCACTTTAAGGAAAACTATATAAGGAACTCAAAGAGTCCCTAAAATTTCTATTTCTCATCATCAATCGATCTCCAACTAATTAACTATGAAGTTCACACTCGCTGCCTCTACTCTCGCTGTCGCCTCTCTTGTCGCTGCCGACCCAGTTATCCTTTCCGTTCACAACAACGGTAAGCCAATGGGCTACCTTTACTCAAAGCACGAGGGCGCTGGTTTCAACTACTTCTTCCTTACCAACTCTGCTGGTGCTCAAACTTTGGACTACAATGCTGCTAGCAACCAAATTTCTTTCTCCGCCGCCTCTTACACCTTCAACTTGGGATCCTTTGGCCAAGGTAACCCATACTTGGCTATTGGTCCTGCCGTTGCTCCACTGACTCTTTCTTTCGACAAGAACAGAATCACCAACTGGAACTTCTGGGCTTGTTCCAACACCAACGATCCATACAGATACTCTGCTAATGAGCAAATTCTTGTTATTAATGCTGCTAACAACAACACTGCTCCATTCCCTCAATGTACTAAGGTCGACGTTTTCAAGAGAGCTCCATTCTCCTCTTCTTCTTCTACCGCCTCTGCTTCTTCCACTGTTTGGACTAACACCACCATCACTAGCTACACCACCTACTGCCCATTGCCAACTGTGATCACCATCACTTCTTGCAGCAACAACGCATGTGCTCCAACTCCAGTTACCGTCACCACTGCCACCACCATTGTTTGTGCTGCTTGTGTTGCCCCACCAGTTACCACTGTTACCAAAGGTCCTGCTTCCACCTCCACTGTTGCTGCTCAAAGTACCATCCCAGTTGTTAACGGTGCTGCCAAGAACGCTATCGGTGCCATGGGTATCGCTGGTGTCGCTGCTCTTTTGCTTTAAGCTGTTTAGTTTCGTTTGTGTAAATTTGTCAGTTGCACGCTGATAATCTTTCACTGATCTTTTAATAAAAAATTTTCTAATACAAGATTGTTCTTAATTGCATGGAAATTCATATAATCTTATGCCTCGAAGACGCTTAGCTACAATTGCAAATGAATAGTTCAGAGGCGCTAGACATCCGGGTCATAGCTTAACACAGCGTCTTAAACGTAGAAGTCAAGTATTTTGTGTAGTCGACCTCAATTGAAATGAATACCTTCTCTAGTGAACAACAGCTGGTCAAACTTTATCAAATATGTGGTACTTTGAGTGAATTCTCCCATAGGCGCGGAGTGTGCTACCACTGTAGCATGGAATCCCGAAAGATCAAGAGCCCCTTCGATCATTCCCGCTACGAACGCCGAACAATTAAGATCTTTGTAGTCTTTCGGAATGCTAATATACCTTGCTAAGAGAGGTGTCTTATCTATTATCATGTACTCGTCATCGTTATCTTGGGACCTTTCCAATTCGTTTGCGGTGCGCCCAAAGATTGCACGGAAAAATGGGCCATGTATGAATTGCAAAATCTCCAAAATCTTATTTTCTCTCTTACCATACTTCATACCCTCTCGAAGTTTGACTAGCTCCAAATATTTTTGCCCAATCAGATAACCCAAGCTATTGAGCCTGCTCTCAAGGTCTTGAATGCTAGTGGACAGGCGCCTGGCCCAGCTAACAATTTCGCAAAAGAGAAACGCTAGAGTAGATATGCTTATTCCTGTGCTTTTCTTTGTATTGATGTTGCGGTCGAAGATTGAGTTAGCGGATGTAGGAGTGAGTAAGGCCCGTTTGTTTAGCAAAGCCCCAGAGGTCTCCTTGTTGATCGCATTTGATGAAGGCCCAATCGATGGATTATAGCCAAAGCCAGACTCATTCAGGTCATGTATCGTGAGGGATCCAAGGCTGGGCACTGAAGGATTAATCAACTTATCTGTCATGTTATCCTTGAAGCTTGAATTGTATTTGTAGTTACAGCTTGTTGAGAAAATAAGAAAGACTCAATAGAGGTAAACAAGCTAATAGCCTTGGTCTTCCACGGTTCACTTTAAAATTAAGGAACACGAATTGACTACTATGGTCCAATGTTGTGCAATCTTACAACTGTGAACTACTGTAGTGTGCGCGCGATTATGTTTACCCCAGGTCAGTTTCCACAAAACCATGAACCACCTTCATGTAATTTAAGGTCAATGAAAACATTCAGTTGAATATCTTTCTTGAAACACTCATCTGATACCTTTTATAACCCTACGTTAAGCTAAAAAGAGAGTTGAATGGCTTAAGTTGGTAATGGCAAAACGGTAGAGAACTGGCATTTATCGGAAGGTAAAAGATTTAAATTTTGCGAATGAAGTAATGACGTTTCGGGAATTATTATCATCAACTCGTAAAAATTAATACCGGTATCAGTAGTACGTAGGTGCAACGGTGACCTGTGACTTACGTACATTAATTACCCCCATGACTTTATTAATTACCAAATTCTGTGATCCTTTAGTCTTATGAAACACGATTCATTTTTAATAATCTTGACAACTATTACCTCAAAGAAATTCCCCAAAGAATGAATACTATCGCAAGATACCAAACTAATAAAGCACAAAGTATGTGATTCTCGTTTGTCAAGTATCGACTCAAACTAATGAACAGAACTAGGGGGAAGCATGGACTTGCGAACCAAACGCATGCAGCTAGCTCTTCAAAAGGCATCAAAAATTTGCTCTTCTGATTTCAAAGCATATAACGTTAATATCCATCCGCAGGAAAGACTAGTTCAAATATTCGGCGATCGAAGTGTTTGCAGCCACCTTGGGCCAGGTCCCGACGATATGGCCTCAACAAGCAATTCCGAAAAAAGCAAAACAAAGTGGAGACAAATGGGTAAAGCGAATGAAATCACGAAGCAGACGGCAAATTACACAAATTTTGAGTCTAGTAAGGATCTTAATACACCAGTCAAAAGTAGGATAAGGAAGAGCAACGCTTATAGACCAGGGGCTCAGAGTGGTGAAATTAATAGTCAACGGAAAGTACTCGAAGAAAAGAGCACATTTATGGAGGAAAATTCTAATCGAAGTTTGCACTTTAGGGATGATCAGTTTGTCACTTCAACACCAATTGGAAAACAGAACATAACGAAAATCGGAGAAAATTCCTATAAAAATAAATCTATCCAAAGGGTTCAACATAAGAAAAAGAAGAAAAAGAGAAATATAAGTTTTTCATCTGTCACCATCTCATCTGGAGTAGGGTCCTTTCTTCAAAATACCTACACCCAGAGAATAACAAATGACTTAAAAAGCAAAAAAATCTCAAGTGTAAAGAGAAGAGATTCTGGGAATACGAGCAATCATACTGTAGAAATGAAAGATGCTTCTTCATTAATTCCGGAGCACATAGAGGTAAATATGCCAACAACAGCTCTAACCTCAGGGAGGAATATTTCGAATCAGACTTCCTATATTTACAAAAGCGGAAATCACTTGAATCATGATACGAAGAAGAAGGTTATTCCCCAGTGTATGTCTGAATGCGGCAAGTCTCAGATTCAACCTAGCCAGCATCATTATAGCGACCAGCTCCGCATAGATGACAAAAATCAAACCAGCCACTTACTGAGTACAAGCACTAATCAAAAAGCTGAGTCTAAAGAAAAGGTACAGCTAATATTGCAAGCAAATACGACCAGATCCAAAAACCTTGGCCAAGCATTGCATGCTGACTCTCCGATGGATTTGCAACTGCAGCTGCAAAGTCAGTCTCAATCACCTACAATGGGAATTCTTAAATTCCTTCCTGCCAACCCATCAAAAAGACAAATTCGTGTGCTTTTCAACAAAATCAAGAAAAAATGCCTACCTGGACCAGATCCATTGGATCTCTTTAGCAGTCGAAGAGTTTCGATTAAGTCACGTGATTAGTATCTTCTTAGGTACACACTTGGAGGCGTTAACTAGTCTAAAGATTTACTTAGTAGCCCGTCTGTCGAGCAAGAAGCTCCAAATCAGCCTTTGAAATTTTTCAATATTCTTAAAACACAAAGTCCACAAAACGCATGCACCACAACACCGTTCCTACTCCGGTGGCTTCGCCATCTCCCCTCATAGATAAGCAAGCTCTCATGGAGAAGCTCGAGCTTATTCCTACAGAAACCCTTCGTAGCATCCTCACGGATCAAGTTGATTTAGAGATCCGTCTCAAGCACAAAGAACTTAAACTTTCTGAAGAGGAGATTGGTAAGTGCGAGGCTCAGATGTTAGCACTTCGGCAGTTTTTTGAGGTCCCCAACGAGCTTTCGTTCCGCAACGAACCAAACGACTTCACACTCAAATACTACGATATTTTGAACCGTTCACTTTCTGTTAACTATACAAAGCTTCAGCAACAACAATATTTCCAAACTAATCAAAGTACCCTGCAACCACTCACGGACGCCGAGCCCCTAGAACAACCACACTCATACCGTACAAGATCAACAACATCCTCGCTACGACCTTCTATCGGTGGTCTGAGTCTACGTGTCTCGGGATGTATATATCGAAGGACTGATGGTATTATTGTTCGCTTGACATGCCCTGATTGTAAGAGAAGCAACTTTTCTTCAGCTCAAGGCTTTTTAAATCATAATCGCATAGCACACAATAAAGAATTTGCTTCACAGGATGATGCAGCGCTACGCTGTGGTGAGGTTCTTCCGGATGCTTACCAAGATGAAGAAGGTCTTGCCAGTTTGGCCGCGTTAAAGGAAAAGTGCTTGAATGGGTCCAACAGTTTAAATGTAAATACCCTGTTCTTCGATGGCTTCAACAAGTCAGCTTCTGGCACACCGAGACCTTCTATCGCTTCTGGAAGTGATCAGAGACGGAAATCTACCAGCGGAAGAGGCCATCTGAGAGCTAATAGTTTTCTCGGAGGAAGCAGCGAGGGAGTGGAGCTACATTATGGACTGACTGATGGTAGTGAGGCACTTATGAGCAAACTAATAAAGGACGGAGTTACAGAAGATTCAGAACAATACAAGTTACTCGTTGAAGAATTTAGACGCACTGTGCCAAATTCACATCTTTTTGATGACGAAGAAGAGGTGGAGGAAGCTGAAAACCCGGCACTGAAAATACACACACCCGTAGCTAGCAGACCGTCACTGAGGCCAGTATCTGTTTCCTTACTTCCTATACTGCCGAAAGCTACTAGATTTGACTCGAAACTACAAGCTGCATCTCGGCAAGAGACACCAGAAACACCGACGGTACATCATGAACAAAAGTCTCCTGCAACATTACCGGAGACGGGTGGCAAGTACGAAAACAGGCTACGTAGAAGAAGGCCCAAAAGCGACACTTCAGCGTATGGTGGTAATGATCTCGATGGCACGAGGCGAAAAAAGAGACGATCATAAGTAAGCTTATTGCTCACAAGTCTTTAAAAATTCTACGATCGGTTTTTTCTATTTTTTATTTTCGGCTTTTTTCCAACTGCAGACATGGATATTTCTTGACGCGGTATAACGCTGTATTAGGAAAAAGGGGTCCATAATTTCACCGTGACTACTTAAATTCTCTAAACAGAAATCTACCCGTGATTATATGAAATCAGGCGTTTAAAAGCTTGTTTGAGAGATTCGCGAAAGAAACACGTCAGCTAGCTTTTTGAGCCCTGTAATGAAGTTGAGACTAAGGATCATGTGCGTTGCATGTGGTGTACGGTTAGAAGGCTTTATTCAATCCTAGTGGTTGACGTGACCTGTGATAGTGTTTCAGTTTAATACTTCTTGCATACTTAATCCCAGCCGCTCGTTTTCGCGAAGCGATACCGGGCAATGAATTCATACAGGACATTAGCGCCAACGTTGCGAATTTCGGTGCTGTCCCTACCTGACGATGCTGTTCTCAGATACGAATATTGCAGCTTGTTTATTGAACGGCAATTAAAGTGATTCTGCTTGACATCAACAACAAAATAAAAAAAAAAAAATTGTGTTAATTATTATTAATGCGAACGCCTGTATCTTTGTCCATCATTTCTACGTGAAAAGAAATCGTAAAAGTTAATAGGGGTGGTTAGGCACCAAGCACGTGAGATTGTTGCGTCGTGTAAGTTCGCCAATTCGATATAAAAATCTAGATTATCTTATTGAAAATTTGAATGCCCCAATAGTTATTGATAGGCGATCGTGTTTTTGTTTTGGCTTTATGAAGCTGAACAGCAACTGAGACATTCTCTGTTATTAGGCTTATTGCTGAAATATTGAACGTCCTGCATATACGTCTGGTGAGTATGCAATGCGCCAGTTCTTTCTTCTTGTATGCAGGTATTAACATTCACAACGGCCACATGCTTCCTATTGTAGTTGAAAAATAAGGCAATAATCCACTAACAATGCTTCCTTCGGAATTTTACGAATAATCTTTTACCGTGGCCTGTGCAAAAGAAGCTGGCCTGACATATTAGCCTGGGTATGATGTTCAATGACGATGTGGCCGCTTAGCGTTACCCAAATGGAGAGTTAAACCCGGGTTACAATGGTATAGTCGTATAAGATGCTCTCGTAAAAGAATTTCTTGAGAAAATCGAAACAAATGAAATTAATTAATTTGCTTTATGCTCTTTAAATTAGTTTAATCGATGAGCGATCATTGGTAACGGCAAATCCGTGGAATTATAACAATGACGTTTTTCCGAGTCTCGGCCTTAAGCACAAAAACCGCTTAGTTTAAGATCTAGCAATAGAAAGGCTCAATGCACGATTAGAGATCCACAACTGAAAAGCCATTGTGACTGAGGTAAAATCTGAGAAGATGTAGTTTTCGAATTGAGCAAACTTTTGACACCTTTAGTAAACTAAGCATGATGCAATGAGAATAATTTTAGAGTTATTGGAAATGGAACGTAAAGATTGGAAAATAATTGGTCAAGTCGTCCTATGGTGACAGCATGTGGGGTGCATAACTTAGAGTATGCAGACGAAGACAAAACATGCAAGAATTGAGTACTGTGATTTCAAGAAGATGGTCATTGACACTATAATGCAGGCGCTACAATTATGCTTAGTATTGCAGATCAGTAAAGCAAACTAATAGAATTGACAAACTAAGTCACCAGTGACATTAATTGTGCGTACCTCCTTTTTAAGGGTTAGAAATTAAAGTCGCGGCCTTGTTTCCAAATTAGGGAATTTGGAGTTAGTCACCCCTGGACCAAATTACAAAGATACTTTATGCGACATGTTGTAGGAAGCAATTCGAAATTTCAATTTTTTTTTTGCCAAATTGCCTTTTGAAGTTTAACATACGCGGAATCCCGCTAATTTTGTGAAGGTTCTTGCCTAATAAAAGTTCCAGCGTTTCAGCTGCAACACATCAGCTGCAGTTCCGCTTGACACAAACAAGATGAATCAGGTCCTCATAACGCAGTCATCGCACAGTAGCGCAGTTTGAATACATGAATAGGTACAGCCGAGTTGTGAAACGCCAACGGCATAAATAAATTATCAAAATACATAAGCTCGTGTCGATTACCGTCCAATTCTTTTGAGCCAAGTCTCTGGTCCCAGCTGTTATACCTACAATTGGTCATTACTAGTAACATTCACCTGATTTACGTCTAAACGTAAGCATCGTGAACGGCTCCACCGGCGCACCTCTATACAGCAGAAGTCTGCACGATAAGATCCATTGCATACAGGTGCGGGCCGCTGAGTTTTAAGAGCCTTGTGTTTATATGCCTAAACGCCATTCGCGGGCCTATTTTTGTCCCCTTCTGGACCTCGCGGAACAATCGTGATGTCATGAAACAGGAAATCTTGCATACGCGCGGGCCTAGGTTTTCGTTTCTCCCGTGGCAGCGATTCTGCCATCATCACCTAGATTCTAAACCAACGTCACCAGTCCCAATTTTTTTCATACACTTTATTCTTTATCAGATACATCTTTATTGGTCTCGCGCACATAGGACTGTTTGTGCTTCTCTGAGATCTGTTCTGATTCCTCTTTTACCCTTAGAATTCCCGCCTACCAGGCTTACTCTTCTCGCGTAACTTAAGTCAGAAGGTATTGCCACAATTAGTGACAAACCGTTAAAGGGGTCTTTCGAAACCGTGCAACTTCCGGATTAAATTATCTCATAAATCATAGCCGTCTCATATTCCGTTCACTAGACCTGACTAGCTACAGTCTGCTGTATTCTTTGAGGCATATTGCACTAGTACACAATCTCCCACGGGTTGTGTGAAATCTACATTTTTATACGAATTTCTTGCTTTCAGGAAGTATCTTGACGGTATTCTCATTTCCCTTTCTGTTCAACCTACAGTTCCACGACTATCTCGTTTACGCTAGGGAGTTCGTGTAAGTATCAAATATAGTCGGTTGTGACACAATACCCATTTAATTTTGCTACAAAATTAAATTGAAAGAACCATTTTCTGCTCAAATTTTTTATCTTGCGGGTGCATTTTCCAAGGGTCGCTTGTCATCATCATTCTACTTCGATAAAGCACACCACACATATCAAATACACGGCTTTTAATGAGTTCCTCACCTCTATGCGGGCCTTACAAGTTCCCGTTGGAGTCGCAACCAGTGACGCTGCCGCAAGCAGGGCATGGCTTCCCCACAGCTTCGAGCGTTGCCACAGCTTCTTTAAGCATGTCATCTATCTCGCAGGCTGTTCGTGAATGCAACGAATCCGCACAGCTGGCCCACGAAAGTGATTACTTCGGCATGGCTTTCTCGCTGCCTGTTTTGCTGAACAGATCCAACTCAGCCTTCATTTCTCCACATAAACCTTCGCTTCGCGATGGAGCAGGCTCCATCAGCTCTTTTACCTCTGTGTCAACGGTTGTTTCTAGTCACCTGGGTTCTTTTACAGCTCAGGACTTCTCTCAATCAACTGAGACTCTAGTAGGTGATCAAATAGACGAAAAGGTCAAAGCGTTGGGCTATAACCGCAACGTGCTCCAGCTATCACTAAACATGCCTAGAAGAGGCACGCAGCCTTCGCTTCTGAGATCTGCTAATTGCCAAAGAGTTGACTCCGAGCTGCTGTTTGCCCGTCCAGATATA
This sequence comes from Australozyma succicola, assembly GCA_030563905.1. Lineage (NCBI taxonomy): Eukaryota > Fungi > Ascomycota > Pichiomycetes > Serinales > Metschnikowiaceae > Australozyma > Australozyma succicola. Next base: position 60,855 of record JAJMKM010000012.1, on the reverse strand, counting down.
AGCAGGAAAGCTCCACACTCTTCAACGGGAACACACTTTGAACTATCTAAAAACTACCCGCTGAGCTCTGACGAAGCAGGTCTTCATCACTCCTCACCCGATCAGGTTCGCTCTGGCTCTGTTCCGCTTCTAAGAAAGCAAGCTACAGCGCCTAGCTTCCCGCCCATTCACGAGATGTCTTTTTTAAACAATTTGAAAATAGACCAGGTGAGGAGGACGTCTTATGTTGCTCCGCAGACCAATTTCAGAGACCTGATCTTAGCCCTTTCGCCCTGTATCTCATATATGTCAGCTGAGAGTGTCGCTAATCTTATTCTTGATGCCCGGACAAATCCAGAGACAAACCTAAAGAACGTCTTGGCAATTGACATCAGACCATTGACTGATTATGTCAAATCACATTTGACCGGAGCCATCAATGTATGTCTTCCGCTGACATTGTTGAAGAGACCAAATTTCAATTTCAAAAAGTGTATTAACTCGCTCCCGGAATACGAAAATCTCATATTTAAAAACTATCTACATTACAGCAGCACCAATCAAAAGAAAAACCTCGAATGTTCAGAAAACAACTACGGCGGAAAATATGGGTTACCAGCATTGATTGTTTATGACAATGTCAATAATTCTCTGAATCTCCTTTTCATGTGCAAAAAATTGCTTGATTATTCATGCTGGGATGCAGCTTCTGCGCCCACAATTATTTTGGTTGACGGAACCTTTGACCTGTTGGCATTGCAATACCCAACAGCTCTAACCTCTGGTAAGTCCGACTTGATTGATTTAAACCTTCTTACAATAAAGGCGAATTGCGATGAACTGCCAAAGACCCCCTGTGATTTATCACCACAAGAGCCGACCTTTGTAAAAGCTATCAGATCTCAATCTACTCCGGGATTTCCCACAAATCAGTCAAGCGGATGCCCTATCTCCGCAATCTCCAACTTCTTTTTGCCAAAAAACCTTCCAACAAAGACATTTAGAATCAGACACAACGAGGAAGTGTTTAACACCCTGAAAGAACAGTGTGCAGAGGACGACTTGGCGGCAATAACACTTAATGTTGCCGAAACTAGTCTATTGCCTGAATGGCTCGCTCTGAGCATTTCGGACAAGACTAAGATTCGTGCGGACTTCAACAGGTTGGAGAATAGAGAGAGAGAGCGTCTTAATCACGCTTTCAGCTCTCACAAAGGAGCGGTTTTAGAGGAGACTGGTGAACTAGTTCCTTCAATCAGTTCGGGGCTCGACTACGGTCACAAAAATAGATACAAGGACATATTCTTATTTGAGCATTCACGAGTTAAACTTGAAAGTTCTTCAAATGCCACAGAAGCTGACTCTGAACTGGATTACATCAACGCTTCATACTTGCATTCAAAGGAGAATTTAAGTCACTTCATTAATGGTGATCGTTCTCAAATGGATCGTCTTGCACAGGAAAGTAAATACCTTGCAACACAGGGTCCAATGAGACAGACGGCTGGTGATTTTTGGCGTTGTATTGTTGAGCAAAAGTCGCTTTTAATTATCTCGCTCACTGCGGAGTTCGAAAATGGCTCAGAGAAGTGCTATCCATACTGGCGCGAGGGGTTTTACAGATCAGGACACCATGAGCTTTGTGTTAAATTAGTGCTGCAGCAACAAATGGGACCAATATCCCACAGAGTGTATGATGTCATTTTGAATGACCAAAAGCCCCACAGAGTCACTCAACTTCACCACGAGTCCTGGAAAGACATGTCAGTAGACGTCGATATCGACGATATCTTGCTTTTGGTGGCTATGAAAAAGCGCGTCTTGAACGAATGCTCGCAACTTCCGGATGCCCCAACAGTCGTTCATTGTTCCGCTGGATGCGGTAGAACTGGTGTTTTCTGTATTGTTGACGTTCTTATCAATCTCGTGGAGAGAAACAATGGCCACGAGCTTTGTCGCGACCCCATATTTGAGTTGGTGGACTCGTACCGCCGCCAGCGTGTGCTGATGGTGCAGACCGTACGTCAATACGGTTTCTTATATAGAATCATGGTTCGTTACGTTTTGGGCCAAAAGCGTTGCGAGAATTATCTCAACCATTCATATGTTTAATAAAATGCATTTACGACTAGATACGAAGATTTCCCATTTCATTTAAATTGCCTCTCTGCGTTACATTTTTCATGGTCTAGAGCTGTATCAATAAGGATTATGTACCAAGATTTAAATTTAAATTGCCTCTCTGCGTTACATTTTTCATGGTCTAGAGCTGTATCAATAAGGATTATGTACCAAGATTTAAATGCTGTAATTGAGTATAGAAGATAGGAAGCTCACCATAATGGAGCTGAATTATAGAAAGTCAAAGCTGGGCAGAAATACGACCTCACTTGTTCGCTATGGCAGCAAGTTAGCGCCGTTGCGGAAGCCTCTACGAAGTTTCAGAATTTCCTACATTTAAGATCCTTTGATTTGTGTATTTTGAGTAGTGGTCTATTCCATTTAAGCGTGCTTGGTCAAAGCTTGCTTAATGGCTTGTGGTTGGGCACCAAGGACCTTCTCGACGACGGTGCCATTCTTAATGAAGAAGATGGTTGGCATGGCAGTAACCTCGTACTGTTGAGCAACCTCTGGCAATTGGTCAACATCAAGCTTGACAAACTTAACTTGTGGGTACTCCTCAGAGAACTTTTGCAAAAGAGGAGCAATCATCTTACAAGGACCACACCAGGTGGCGAAGAAATCGACAACGACCAATCCGGAGTGCTTCAAGGCCTCGTCGAATTCAGCTTTAGTACCGACAGTAGAAACCATTGTGTGTGATGTAATTTATAAATAGATTGTTTCAGTAAATGTTGTTCGTGTAGCCAAATATGATTGGGTAACCGAACGAGAACTTATGAGTTGGGGGTAGTGGCTGGGTGGGCACCACGCGGTTTTTATAGGGTTTGAGCTTGCACGCGGCTGGATTTTGCAGGCTTACAAATTAGCCATGGCACATCTTGACAAATTCTAGAAAAAACGACGATGACTAAAAAGCAACCACGATTTAGAAATCATACATTCTTCTGATGATGAACGTGACCATATGTTTAAGGTCATATTTATCAGTTTAGGCGTGCTTTGATGTTGTACGCTTAGTGCGTTCTACAAAACTGTGGCTTCAGCTTGGTGCGCAGTTGGCGGAAAACAAGATGAGACGGGAATGAGTTTCCGCGTTCTTGAGTATTCTTTCGTAATTGTTCTTTTATGTACTTTATAAGTCATAATTGAATTGCCGATACTATTTTACTTTGTCGTGGTTGACTTCGCTTTTTCTCGTAGCCATGCTACTCAAGTATGTTTGACTGATGATTCCGACCGATTTGACAGCTTATCACATCAATTTGCGACTAGTATTGCGTGCGAACGGGATTGGATCACATATACCGAGTGATTCGTAGTGGCTTTGGAAAGGGCCGAAAAAAAACACCTTAAAGAGGTATTAACTAGCATCGTTGAATTTTGAAAAACATACATTGGATTTACTTATATGTAAGTAGTCTGTTTGCGGCTTGTGTCAAAGGAGGAATGTATTTGCGATTAATGGTCAACATCAATATCCTTTTGTAAAAGCACTGTTACAGTGATTATCTGTTTCTTGTAACATATATTTTCTTTTCGATAAAATTGTTTGAACGAATGATCATGTTGCTAACTTTCTCAAATTCTGAATATAGCGATTAAGAATAGAAGTTTTAGCTTCGAAATAATGCTGAAGCATTTTTGAATCAGCTTGAGGCGTATACTTTTCAATTGTTCTTTGAATTGAAGTAACAATGGCTTCCATAGCAGCCAGTTCAAGTACATCTATAGCTTCCTCTGACAAAAACCCAGTTTGGCCTACAATGTTATCAAGTTGAACAGGCTGTCCCTCAAAAAGTACACCATATGCAACGCTTGTTCCGTAAATTAAGTCACCGTTTCCCTCTTGCTCTGATAACCACTCTACGAAGTCCTCTGCAGTTCCCTCTGCTTTATTGCAGAGCTCCTCGTAAATCTCAGTTTTATAAGAGCGCCAATCAGGGTTGTATTTGAGTCCAGGAATCAATAAAAGTGGAAGAAGCGAGTCACTCAGGTTTGCGGTCACTGTCCCGCTCTTACTCACATTAAACGCTATTTCAAAGGGAACCCGTAGCCATTGGGCTATCTTTTTATAATCAGCGGACTCTTTGCTGCCATTTTTCTCGTTCAAACTTTCGCCAAAATTTTCAAGTTGCCAAAGAAAAGACCCTCTTTCCGGTATAAACCCATACGTCGTAAAAAACAGGTTCATATACCGTGGAGACATGTCCTCACTTATGGGGCTATAACATATAGTGATCTCTTCGTTCGCTTTGACAGATTTGACAAGACGTAAGATGATTTTCTTGGTCGATCGATCAACGTCAAACACGGCATTATTGTCGAAGGAGTGATTAGCAAAGTCCAACATAGGTACCAACGAAACATTAGTCACAAAATCATCTTCATTACCCTCTGGATTACATTCTACATCCACCCCCTTATTGTTTTTGACGCTTTGTTTGTCGTTTTCGGTTTCATTACTCTCGATTTCACAAGGAATTTCTAGAACACGCGATTTGACTGCTTGAAGTAGATGAAAAGCTTCCTGCAATTTAAGAAACTCAGCGGCAGGTGGGTATATGCTAACTAGTTGTTCATACAATCCACGAACTCCCGACTTCGTTTCTATTATCTCTTGAAGTAATGCATCGGTCAGGTCTGCTAGCTCCTCATCTACATCTAATGTATCAGTAGATAGAAGTACATCTAAATATGATATAAGCCATTTGACGTGGCCTAGATCAACATCAGGATTGTTTCGCAAGATGATGATGGCGCAAAAATGGCACCATATGATTAAGGTCTCAGATACTTCGAAATTTAGACGAAGGACAGACCGTAGAACTTGGTCTGCAATGCCCAGCGCATCATTATCCACAAGTGTCTTACGCAATTGCAGGAGATTGTGGATATCAATGACTTTCTCGGGAGGTATAGTGAGTACCACTTGATCTTTGGTTATGTCAGTGGATGAGAATAATCCATAGCCTCCAAGTGGACTTTCTTTGACCAAGACACCAGGAGAGAGGCATGTGTCGTTGTGTTGAACAAACAAGGGTATTGACATGGAGACAGGTAGCTTATGCAAGGAGAGATAGTCAATGTGAAATGCACAACAAGCAAGCTTCAAAGCTGAATGTTCTTATTGAATTGCTTGGACTGAGGAATGTCAACCCCAATTTTAAGGGTACTGATGGAGGATTGATATTACCGTAAGTGTTATACTCTAGGGGATTTGAGACGAGGAGGATAAGGCAATTTAGGCAACTAACAGACCGAGAAGACAAAACATAATACAATTATAAACACGGACTCTCTTACCGATAATCACTTTCATAAATTATTCTTAGATGTTGGGGTAAATGAATTCACAGGGTCAGTTTGGTTTGCAGCCACTTAATTAGCTAAGCACGTAGTTACAATAATTCGAGCACGAACGTTGTATTTTGCCAATAGCGCTCAAATTATTCGAAAAAATTGTGATAAGGCTTAGGATAGTAATTTTTCTCGTCCGAATACTACATAGATGGAGGTCATTGTAAAACAAGAATTGACAAGCTCCCAGCTTCAAATAAGTACTTCAATTGGTATTAAAAACAAGGCTTGAGAGAAAAAGTAAAAAAATAATTGAGAAAAACGTGTCGATCTTCAATTTAATGAAGGATCTTTGACCGGTTCTCGGAGGGTCTCATCTCTTGCATCAACCTGCACACTCCATTCAAGATCTTCACTTTTCAACTGTAGCAATAGAAACAACTGTTACGAGAATGTCCTGGGACGACGAAGATTTTGACACTACCAAGCCAACACACGCCGGAGCATCCTGGGAAGAGGAGGCCGAAGATGACCCCGTTGTTGACTCCTGGGATGTCGATGAAGAAGAGGAGGCTCGCAAAAAGAAGGAGGCTGACGACAAGAAGAAGGCTGAATTAAAGAAGAAGCAAGACGATCTCAAGGCCAAGAAGCTAGCGGCAAAGGGACCTCAGGCTCTTTTAGACATCGATCTTGTCGACGAGGAGACTCGTAAGGAGATGTTGAGAAAGGCCGAGTTGGTGGCTGACTTGAATAACGCCGCCGACTTGTTCGGTGGTTTGGGTGTTGCCAACGATAAGTTGGAAGACGCCTTGATTGCACACCCTAAGGACCTGCGTGGAGGTGCGCCAAAGAAGCCTGCCTTCAACAAAGACACACCATTGGAAGAACATCCGCTCTTCCAGCCTACCAACAAGGCTGAATTTGAAAAGTTGCGTAAGACATTGGCCCCTATTTTGACTGGATTGGCAGAAGATTCTTTGATGAACTATTCCTCGTCTTTGGCCGTCGATTTGGTTCGTGATCTTGTTCAACCATTATCCGTCGAAACAGTTAGAAAGGTCATTTCTACATTGAACGTAATTCAAAAGGACAAGGAGAGACAGGAAAGACAGGCACGTTTGCTGAAAGCTGGCGGCACTGCTACTGGCGGCGCTGGTAAGAAGAAGGCTAAGCCTGCCGTCAAGGCAAACTTCAACAACGATGGCTTCAAGAAGGACGTCATGGATGACTATGACGATTTTGGCGATGACGACTTCATGTAAGGTGCCTTTATCTCGGTCGTCCTGAATTTGTCTCTCATTGTCCAAAATTGGGGGAGGAGGTGATGACCCTGGGCTCAATGGTAGTCAATTGCCAGCATGTTTATCGAGGTACCATCATTCTAAGAGATAGCTTAAACATTGTTGTACTGCTTATAGATATCAGAGAGAATCTTATCTCTGCCTGCGATTCCTATCGTACGTATCAGTCAGCCAAATGAAGTCTTTCGTGCCCAGCATTTACGAGGTGCCTCACCCTTTTCATGAGTATATAACCTAATTTTCGTATCATACTTAACATTATTGTACGTTGAATTTTCTTTTGTCCCTTAGTCATTTAGTTTGAGAACCTGCCTCAAGACACCCCTTGATTAGCCTACATTTTTTTTCAAAGAAGAAAAGGAGGTACAAAATCGTTTAACTGGATATAAATGGGGAAATAAATTGCACAATTGTGTTAATTTTATTAGGATCGTCTGTTCAGGATCTTTTCTTCCGCCCAGGTCAATTACCCCAGAATCTTAAAGATCACATCGCGACATTTTCAACAGCATGTCCCACCAATGAACCTTCTACAAAATGCCTTAGCCCGAGTGGCACGCAAGGCTCGCCAAGATCAGCCTCTACGACGAGCAAAGCCACTCATATTTTCCGAAACGGGAGCATCACCCGCACCATCACCTTCTAGAGTGAGAGTACCAAGAGCATCAAAGGAAAGGCTACGACTGAGTCGAAGCAATGGGTCGAATGTGCGTAAAATGATTTTTCAAAGCTTTTTCAAACCACTCAATATGCCTAATTTGAAAATTTATGACAATGATGCGGTACCTTACGACTCCGACCGCGCTGAGGCCAATTTGGCTGCTAAACTGAGAAAGGATAGTGTTGGAGTTCTAAACACATATCTTAGTGAGAAACTGACATTCGCAAAAATGCTTGATCTTTTGGTTAAAACTACGCCCCCACATTTGAAAAATGCAGACACTTTGAAGAACTCTTCGGAGTTGGCTCGAGTTCTTGAAAAAGAGAACCTTGAATACTTGTCTGACCACTACGCCAATATTCCTAAGTACTCCTTCTCGGAGATACCGCCAATTCCAGACCCTTTAACCAAAGAATCCTTCCAGAAGTATATCTATACACTCACTCGTTGCAACTTCCCCTATCGTAATTCGTCCTCGTTGACCAGTGGTCTAATACCTGAAATTCTACTATACACACATCATTTAGAAAATGAGCGATTCAAGGCTTTTCGATCGGTCGACACTTTCAATTACTTGATTGCATTTTTTGGCTACAATAAATTTCAAAATTTCTTTGCCAGAGGCCTCCTCCTAGTCATGGCCAAAGATGGACATACGCCAAACATCCATACCATCAATGAGCTTCTTAAAATTTGCCGCATTCACAATAAAAAAAGGTCGCTAGTGAGCACCTATCAAGTTGTGATCAATTATCTCAATTTAGCTCAGCGGTTGGGCATTCCCATTAATCTTACGACCTGGAACCGAGTTTACGATTGCATTGATAATATATTCTTCAAGGAGGCTCTTATTAACAAAATGATGGTGCTAAATCTTCCAATTCTGGAAAATATGTGCATTCGTATCCTAACAGATTACTGCTCTACTTGCCAAAGCCCTGAAGAGGTTATTTCCTTCGTAGAGAACGATCTCAGGCGCCCGCAATGGAGAAACGATCCACGTTTAGCGGAGAGGGTTCTACACCACGGGATTTCGAGGGCAGAAAATGATGAGGAAGTTCAAAAAATTATGGATGGCTTATACCAAGAAATTGCCGTTGATGGCCTTACTATTTACCAGGCTTCATCGGCGCTACAAAACAACAAACAAATTTCTAGTCCCACCTTTCATTTGCTATGTATGTACCTGAGTTCAACAGTGGAAAAGATTCCCGAAAACTATTTAGCCCTAATTAAGGGCCTTTGCAACGAAAGAAACAGCTTCAACGTTGAGAAGTCTGCTTTTATTCTTCGTGGGGTAATTCATGATGCTTCGACTCACCTTAAGCTACCCATAGAAAGCAAGAAGACCATCAATAAAGAGCTGGAAGTCAATGACCACTTCCCAATTCCAATTCCCAAGATGGGATCTAATGAACGCTATAGAATATTAAAGCGGCTAACGCAAAATGATCTTTTGGGTCTAGAGGTCGCCATAATTTATACCAATCATACTAGGAAGAAGAACATACCAATGCCTTGGCACAACTTGACTGAAAAAGAGATTCTAGAGTGGGAAGGCTTAAAACTAAGTCTCAGCAAACGTGAGAGTGTCCACAAAAATGCTCACAGCATAGCTGGTGAAATTGGCCTTCTTCCAGCAAGCCCTCCCACTCCCGACGAAATTGTTTATAAATACCAACGACATAACCACTATGGAATGGGATCCGCCACAGACTCTAGACTATTGCATAGACTAGAGAAGGGGTTTGACGAGGAGTTTCAAAAAGAGATGAAAAACCGTGGGATTACGAAGAAATGTATATAGAACGACTTGCATAAACACCGATTTAGGACTTTGCATTCTGGGCTTTGCAAATGCAAGTTCACTTAAGAAAAATCGTAAAACTGTAAATATGCTTCTAGTTTTAGGGCCTGCACATGATGTGTTTTGACTTTCCGTATGCACACCAAGAACAACGGCTTGCATTGTGATCTGTGCCTTAAATTTCAGATAACTACGAAAAGAAACAAGATAGATGCATTCTTCTCTATATGCCAATTCTTATTGGTCTCCCGACTATACTTCAGGCATCAATAAGCTTGCGCGACAACTGCGACTTTCCCTTGGCCAGCTTCATGAGCTTCGAGATTACATTGTCAACCACGTCAAACTCCACCACAATGACGGCGATGTCCTAGAGGATTCTGCCCAGAGGGCATATGCAATGGATAGCTCGTTTCGTCTGTCCCGGGGGCAACGGCAGATTAGCGGATTGCGAAAAGTTTCGGGCCGCAACAGCCACGAAGAGGTGGTGGCCCTTGACATGGACCAGGTGTTTCGTCAATTCACAGTACAAACCACAATTCAGCTGCAGCACCATCGAGAAACCGCAGCAAAAATTGAAGCCCAGGTTCTAGAACCCCTTACATTGTTTATCAAAGAGCAAGAGCCCCGTGTGCGCATCTCCATTGATTCCTTATCAAAAGAAGCGGCCGACTATGAGACTCTCTATAAGGCACTAGAAGCCACCAAAAATGATTATAATGCTATTTTGCGTATGGGAGAATTCCAGAAAAACACTTTACCTGAGTTGGAAGAGTCAAGGGTCTCTGACACCTCTACTATTGCCGAGGTATCTACAGCTGCAGAGCTGGAGGTGTCTATGGGCAGCTACGATAAGGATGTTGATTCAATTCTTGAAAATCAAGATATATGCATGCCCCTTTTGTTGGGTGGCCTGGTGAGATTTGAGGAAGCCGCTGACTTTGTTGACTTTCTCAGTACTTTAGTCCCGTCTGTTCCTGTAGTTAGACGGAAAATACCGCTTCCCGGATACTCTGACGAGACATTCAGCAGTGAAAGTTTATCTGACGCTTTGAAGAAGCAAAAGATTAAAGGCCTTCTGCCAAGTAGAGCTAGCGTAGAGAGATTTTGTCAGAGCCTCGTGGATCTCAAAATAATTATCGGTACTGGGTTTTTTGCGAAAAGATTCAAAACCGAAGGGATGTGGTTCGAGTGGTCAAGTATCACTCGGGAACTATTGAATGCAGAAGAAACTAATTTAAGCATTCAAGACGACCGTTCATTCCAGCCTACCAAAGCTAAACTAGACGAAGCCTTTAGTTCAATGGCAATTTCTACTACCAAGACTTTTAATGGCGTTTTCAAATCCGTTGCATCCACTCTTAATAAGTCCAAATTTTCTGAAGAGGGTCTACATGACGCTGAGTTAGCCTATAATGAGGCTTATGACGCTTTGCAATTGCAAAAGCACAAGTTAGAACTACAAATATTTGAAAGGCTGACCCAGCTTGAAACATTTGAAAAGCTCAAAATCGATGTTGTGTTCAGAAGTCTCCAGAGTCTTCAAAAAATCCAGGTGCAACATTCTGAAGCCTTGAAGAACCTGAGCGATTCATTTTCCAAAATAATTTCTTCCGACTACGACTTCCAATCCATTCTGCGCCATGAATTCAAGAAGAGTTTTGACAATTTTACGTCAGGGATTTACTTTCCATCATTAGTATCCCCCGATCCTGCCGCTGCAGGAAGTGCTAATGTATCAGTTATGAACACAAACTTCCAGAATATTAAGCTAAATTTCAACCTTTACAAAGATATACCGCTTCAATTAAAGGTCTCTGATGTTAAACCAGATGTTGATATCGCTGAGCAGTCTGTGCCTTTATTTTTGCATAGTGTCGTAAAGTTTCTCAATAGCTTCCCTAAGAAGCAGCTTCACGAGGCATGGCTTCTGCCAATAAAACATCAGGATGTGTGGCTTGTCAAGGACGGTATCATCTCAGTTGCTCAGGAGTATTCAAAGACGGCCTCCTTGAAAGCTTCTGATGAACATATGGCTGATCAAGTCATTGTCGAAGGAATAGTCGAAAAAATCGAAACTTTAAACCCCGAAAGACTCGTTAACTTCTTCAAGCAATGGCTATTAGAAGTGAGTGACTCCATGATACCGTCGACAGTTTATGACTCTTTGCTTAAATACTACAAGATGCTGAAATCAGCTAATGACACCGAATTGCTGGCAGACTTGTCTAAAATTTTGGGAGCTATTCCCCGAAGCAACCTCAGCTCACTTTTGTACATACTTCATCATGTCTGGGATGTATTTGACCTCGATACGGCCAATGAGGAAACGAAATCTGAAGTCATTCATAAGCTCAACCTGATGGATGTCATTGCAGCTGTTCCGTTCGTTCATTTGATTTTCAGACCTTCAGTTCTCAAACATAGCTCTGGATTAAAACCACCTTTAGATATATACAATCAAATTCTCTCGGATTTGCTCAATCCAGTCATGAGACTGAATCTCAAAGAGCACCTCGTTGCATCAGAAAAACTGTTTGCTCAAAGACGAGAGCAACAACGGAAGCTTTTTGATCAACAAATTAATGGGGCGCGGGTAAGATCAACGTCTGTGAATTCGACAGATAACTCTGTCCCTTCTGTAGATGTCACATTTCTGACTCCGAAAAAATCTTCCGGAGCTGCAACAGTTGCACTGGTACCTCCAAAGACTCCCAAAACTCTTGGAGACCCCGAGAGTTTCTCATTAAGACCATTTAGGACAGGAACAACACCTCGTCCCTCTCCATCTTCGTCTCCAGTTCATATGGCTGGAAATTTCAAGGAACCAAGTACAGTCAAATCTCCATTTTCAGAGGAATAATAGTACAGATCATCCATGAGTATTGAGTTTTAATTTACTGACGTTGTATATAAATTCATACTATTTCATCAATAACATGTATTCATGTGTGACTTAGCAGGTACTTTTTAGCTTCCAATTGATCTAATGGGCAAGTTTCTGTAAACTAAACATTGGACGGCTTGTGCCGGGCCCGCCGCTTATTGTCATTCATAGTTATCTTCTGCAACTTATTGAGCTGCTTAGCGCAAAACAAGAATAAAATAAATAAAGAAACAGAACCAACCACGACAACAAGTTCAAATCCACCGTCTGACTCTTCGATGAAATTTTCCAAATTCATACCGTACAAGGCAGCTATATACATGGTGATTCCCATAGATAACAAACCGATGGAAAACTTAAGACCTAACAACATGAGCTCATTTCGATTTGCATCCAACACGAATCTAATAAGCTCTTCTGAAGTCTTAATTTGAGAAATTAGGTCCTCAACTGTTTGGATTATCTCGTCAATGGTTGCATAGTAAGACTCAAGAAGGAGTTCGACTTCCTGGTGATTATACGACAGCCGCCCGAGTCCCTGATGCAATTCCGTAAGATACAAGGCGTTTAATTCCTCATCTGAGTTAAGTAAATCTTGCAAGAGATCATTGATTAGCTTTACCTTTTGATGAAATTGGCCCAATTTTTTCAGCTGAATAAGTAGATATCGAAGCTTGGTGCGCTCAATAGAAGATTCTAAACTTGACAATATATTTTGTACCACTGTCTGATGTACGTTCATTTCGGTTGCCAAATTAGAGGTTACGTCTACTAGTATTGCCTCCAAGGCTCTGAACTCGTAAGGAAGTAAAGCCGCTTCAGGGTGGTTTGATTGTAAACGTGTAGAAAGCTCTGTCAAGAATGCATTATGAGAGTACAGCTCACGCAGGCGGGAACTAGGACTCAGTGAGTAGTCGAAAACCACTAAAGAATTGTATTTGATGAGCGCTCTTATATTTAGCAAATTGAGCATGATACAGTTATTCCGAATCAGAAGCAGCGGCACAAAATCAACATGAACCCCGCCCATTCCGTTATGAATATGCGATCTGATCATTTTACGCAAGTCTCTGGGCGCTACATCGTACTTACGCATGAAGTCCAGCTTTTTAAGGTTCTTCCCGAAATATTCTATATTACCGTCCTGGTCATAAGTGGTACATCGGACGTATTCGTTATCAGGTTGAGACTTACTTGATCTTAGCGTATTGGCAAGAACACGATCGTTAAATGCATTTTGTTGTTTGAATCTTATAGGCACGAGGGGCGTCAAGCGGCGACTGAGTGAGGCACACAATCTAGATCTAGGCTGCAGATATCGTAGAAACATAATGTGATTATATTGATTTTCAATGAGGAAGGTTGAGTCTGTTTTATCCTATAGGTGTGAGGACTCAGCATAGGCCTTGAAGATTTGAAGTGAAGATTGTGTAAAAGCAGCTCTAGACTAGTTACTTTGATCCTCAGTTCTTTTTTGAAGAAACGCTCAAGATATTTCGAACCGAGTAAATGATACAGTTTAGATTAGAGGGGACGGTCGCTGTTTGTTTAGCACAAGTGATGCTTGCTTATGGTCTATAGTAGCCTTAGATATAGGCTAGCACTGGTACACGCATGTTCAAGATAATAGACAAAAATAAAATATTGAGCAGTGCAAAAGGTTACAATTTTATTAAACTTAAGAAATTGTATAAATTTAGTTATTCTCTATTGTTTTAAGCGTCACTCTTTTTTGGTCTGATCGCCGTCTCTTTCGGGCAAGACTAACACACCTTTGCAGCCATTTAAACAACCCGTTCCTTAAGGATTTAACACTGCATACCTTGTAACATTATTCCCTTCACTGTATTATACCTGAAAATAGAATATTTACTTCTCCATATCGCGCTAGCTCCCTCTTCCTGCCAGTTCTATTACCCCAGTTTTGCATTCACTCGAACTCAATGTCTCGAGTATCGAGCCCAGATGATATTGAGATATGTGAGGAGGTAGGGCGTGGTGGGTTTGGAGTTGTTTATCGTGGAATTATTAAATACTCTGGGAAAGTTGTCGCTGTGAAGGAGCTTGACTTGGAGCATGATCTGGCTGATATCTACGAAATCAATCAAGAGATTCAAATACTCTCCGAATGCAAACTGCCTCAAATCACACAATATTTGGGCTGCGTTATTAACGGGCTGAAGCTATGGTTGGTGATGGAGTTCGCCGATGGGGGACTGCTTTACGAATTGCTACAGGAGGGTCCCATCTCAGACGAGAATCTTGTGGCCAGCATTGCTCGTGAGATTTTGCTTGCATTAGATTATTTACACAGACAAGGCAAAATTCATCGCGATTTGAAGTCACAGAACATCCTTTTTACACGTGAGGGACACGTCAAATTGACGGACTTTGGCGTGTCAACACAACTATTTTCCTCATTGTCGAGACGCAACACAACCGTCGGAACACCCTATTGGATGTCTCCAGAGGTAATAGTCAATAGCTCTGGAGGCCACAACCATGAGGCAGATATATGGTCTCTTGGGTGTTGTATCTACGAGGTCTGCACAGGCAAGCCTCCTTTGCAAGAACGCTTATCACCAATGCAAGCTTTACGAACAATTTCAGGTTACAAGACTGAGTCGGACTTTTGGAGTGCTGTAGGTGTTAATCTGATTGGCAGCTTCCTGCCGTCTTTGCATGACTTTCTTCGGCGCTGCATGATCATTGATCCGGCTAGTCGCCCATCCGCAGGTAGCCTTTTAACACATAATTTCGTAAGAGAAGTAAATATTCCCGAAGCAAAAAACAGCCTTGCTGCCCTACTATCTCGCACACTTGGTCCAATATCCCAAGCACATCCCAAATCTACTCATCCAACTCCCCCTGTCGCCCCTCAAGATGGACATAAAAGTATTCATTTTGACTTCAGCACCATTAAGGTCGAAAACGTTAATTTTGATGTCTTCACACCACCAAGTCTGCGACAGTCTCTGAACCAGTTTGATTCTCCTATGCAGCCTTATACACCTCGGGGCTATTCAACTCAAAGACTCCAATTGATGAGGAATGAGTTCGAAAAAGTGGTCGACCGAAGCTTGCATAAATTAGACCAGCGAACACGCTTACTGCTGAAGCAGTATAATGAGCTTTCAAAACTTAATGAGTCAATGCTTCAGCTCTTCGAACCTGTACAATCCATAGACAATGGTCAATCGAAGCTTCTCATAGGTCAATATTTAAAAAATGTTATCAAAGATCTCAGCAAGAAATCTGCAGAGCCAACAAAGTCCCAGCTATCTCGCTCGTTTTTACCATCTAATCTTCTGAGCGCTCAAGATATCAAAGGTAACAGAGCCAATTGGTCAAATACTCCCATGGATGACGTTGAGCGAAGTCTTTTGACTTCATGGATCGAATCAATGAGTGTTAAAGACTAAAACTAGTTGCATTGCGCGACTAAGATATTCTGTCATTGCATCCCCTATCTTGAAGCCCTACAAATCTACAACTAGGGTATAATATTAAAGCCTTATACCAACATGTACGCTATTTCGCTTCTACGCATGATAGGTATAAAGCGCCTCCACAAGAATCACAAAATTGTGTCCAGTGACGACATTTCATATTTAAAAGCACCTCTATCGTGCTTCATAGAAACCTTTCTCAAGATCTATTGATTATAACTTTTCAAACTCTCTTTAATAATCGAAACTACTTTTGTATTTATAAAAATCATGTAATTGCGGTTTGCAAATTTTTTATTTAAGTTAGAGGCAGATCGGTGATTCTCGTTTCTGTAACGCACAACGCGTACTCCACATTTCAACTTTCCACAAGAAATCAACATACCATTAGTTCAATGCCCGAGCAAGTCGAATCTTCGTCTTACAAGAAAGCAAGACTCTCCAACGGTGCTGAATCTCTTTCTGGTGATGAAAAACATAGCTCCTATAAGCCAGCTTATAAGCTTAAGTTTTCAATATCAGGAAAGAAGCTTGGTTCACTTACATCTGTGAAAATTTCCGCGGATGGATCAAAATTAGCTTTATCATCGTCTGCAGGGATAGTCTGGGTCTACAATCTTGCGGACTGTTCTCTTTTAGCAACTCTTCTGGGTCATACTAAGGGTATCTCTGCCATTGCGTTTTCCCCCAACGACTCCAATATACTTGCGTCAGGCTCAGATGACTTGTCCATTAGATTGTGGAATGTTTCAACGCAAAAGTGTCTTAGGGTATTGAAAAAACACACGTTCCACGTCACCACTTTACAGTTTAACTCGAAGGGGAACGTATTAGTTAGTGGATCAGCGGACGAGACGATCGTTGTCTGGGATCTCGCCCAGGGGCGCAGTTTGAGGACCCTAGCTGCACACTCAGACCCTGTGAGTAGCATCAGTCTATCGCCAGATGATAGCATAATCGCCAGCGCTTCGCATGATGGCCTCATGCGACTCTTCGATACCGAAACAGGGCAATGCTTGAAAACGCTCGTGTATAACAGCACTTCGCATGGAACTGCTACTGCTTCGACAAGTGATGTGGTTAATTTTCCTATATCAAACGTTCTTTTCTCTCCCAATGGGAAGTATGTCCTTAGCTCTAGTTTAGATGGAAAAATACGTCTTTGGGATTACATGGGCAATAGGGTGGTCAAGACATATTTGGGGCCAGACGGTTCATCTGTGAACAAGAAGTATAACAGCGGATCCTGCTTTGTGGTGCATACTCCAAACCCCTTGGTTGTATCTGGCTCGGATCTGCACGGAATCTTACTATGGGATCTACAATCCAAAGAAATAGTTGGCCAACTTGCTCCTGGCTCCACAATTTTAGATGTAACGACTAGTTTTGAAGGCTCACTCCTTGTGAGTTGTTCCTTAGATGGTGTGGCTAATGTCTATGAGCTAGACAAAGAGGTGAAGATGAAGCCTGAGTCAGATTAATTGAAGTTGCTTCAACAATACATGATTTGACTGCTAAACTCAAATTTCAACGGCCAAAGTCTTGCTATAAAATTGGCCTTATTAGTTGTATTATAGAAATATTAGTGCCATAAACTTAGGCTCTGTACGTACGCCTGATAATTATTCAAGGCAGTTCCAAATTTTACAGAGATTCGCTCGTGATAAATCGAAGCTTGAAATGCAACTTTCGTAAATTTTTAACTTATTCTTGACCACCTCATAAGTCAAGTCAGAACTCCAGAAGCCACAAAACACCCGTGCCTCAGTGCGCTATCTCTGAACCTTGATGAATCTTGCCCCCATAATACTTACATAACGAACAATGGATCAATCAAGACATCTTTTCCGTTTCAACGCGGAGCTGCTTCGTCTTCCCAAATCGAAAAAGTTGCGTTCCGTTGGAATCTATTTTGCCGGCGCGTTGTACGCTGTTGGTTTCTGGGCCATGATGGACGCTGCAGTATATTCTAAAACAGTCAACGCCAGTGTTGTGCACGTCACTTTTGTCGATTGGATCCCCTTTATCTGTTCCACTTTAGGCATGCTTATTGTCAATTCCATTGAGAAGTCCAATTTGCTCAATGATGGTCAAAATCTGTTTTTGGGTGATGGTCAGGGCAATGCGTGGGCGGCAAGAGTGATTTTGTTTTTTGGCTTTTCCCTTTTAGCCGGTGGCTTGGCTGGATCATTCATGGTGTTTATTTTGAAGTTTTTGATGAAGGATTACGGTTTCCCGACTTTGGGAATGGGTGTATCCAACATCATCTGTAATGGATGCATCATGTTCAGTTGTATAGTGTTGTGGTTGGCACAAAACATTGAAGACGAATACAGCTATAGCTTGGCATTGAACTAATAGGCTGGTCCTATATATTTGGGGCACTAGAGCCTTAAACCCCTTTAGAGGCTTGTATATGTAGTAAGTATTCAAGTAAGTTTCAACAATTGCTCGAACGTAGATGCAAATGGTTTGAAGATTGCCGCTTTGAGAAGAAGCTGGCTATTATACTCACGCTTGTTCTCCATATCGTCTTCTTGCCTATGAACCCTTATCTTTAAACTAATAATTTTGTATGTTACAATCGCGCGTAATGTGATTTCAGTATTCTACTATAAACTGTTCATCTTCATTTTTTCTTTTTTGCATTCTTAGTTTATTAAAAAAAAGCAAGCATCTATAAGCACTCTGTATCAACCATTTTGCCGATACATAAACGCAGCTTGCCGAGCGTATGCAAATTAAGGCCGACTAAGGAGCTTTTCCTTGAAACTGCCCATAAAATTAAGCTCCAGCTCATTGAAGTCATATAAGTCCAATCTTAGTGGCTCGCTAGATCCTCTAGGGTAAACATGGAAGTTCGGATCTTTTAGCTCGTCAAAAAATGGATGCACTAATACAGCAGCTGCGGTGGCACGGAATTCCGGGTCGTAAACAAGCACCTTAAGTAACAAATCTATTACGTCGTCTGGGGAATTGCAGAAGATCAGTTTAAATCTTTCTTCCACGGGGCATGTGAATAGTTTGGCAGAAAACATGTTCCCGTGGTATTGGGGATTACTTTTGAAGAAGAACGTATTTGGGGGAGGACCCAATAATTTCGAAATTTCTTTGAGTTGTAGTTCCGAGGTCAGGCCCTGGAAAATGGGTTTCCCAAGAAACATTTCAGCAATGACACAACCAAGGCCCCAAATATCAATTTTCGTTGTATAGACAGTGCACCCGACAATTAATTCAGGGGCACGATAGTAACGAGAGCAAATGTAGCTCACCAGCGGCAGGTTGGGCTCTAATTGCTTAGCGCTTCCAAAGTCACAAATCTTCAATTTCACATTGGAAGGGTCCACCAATATATTCGATGGCTTTATATCACGATGAGAAATGCTAAACCCGTGCAAATACATCATTGCGCGCGCTAATTGAAACGTATAAGCTTTCATGTGAGGGTAAGGAATAGTATACCTAGAGCCACGATAGTACTTAATTTCATTTTGTAAATTCGAAGGCAAGCATTCCATTGTTAAGTTTTGGTATACCTTTCCGTCTATTCGACTTTTTCTGTCGAAAAAGTACCGTAACCGAACAATGTTAGGGTGGACAACGGAACGTAAGATCTCCAACTCTCTACACTTGTACTCGGTTTGAGCCAACACGCGCTTGATAGCAAATGGGCCAAATGGAGCCTCTTTTTGGGCACCTTTTTCGTCTACCTCGGCGACCATGGCCTCAACAACGGTACCGAACGCGCCCTCACCGATCTTTTTGTACTCCTTAATGTACATGCGCCGCCCTTGAGACGACCGCGTGTCTTGAACGTCATTTGCAATATACTCCTGGGGTTGGAAGCCCGGGTCTGTCATTTCGTAAAGAAATTCTTCTGGGGAACTGGTCTCTTGGTTTTAGCGCAAGGATGACTAAGGACACGATTGTGTAACAGAAAAGATGGTGCTGGAGATAAATAAATGGGAAGTACGCGTTTGGAGACTCTATAAATCTAATTTATGAAGAGCGCTTGATGTCTCTTTACGTGTCACTTCAAAACCAGAGACGTGGAATAGCTGTAAAATTAGGATACCCCTTGATGTTATCAGTGTGAGTTCCAAATGCCAAGTATGGAATAGTCACGTGAGAAGCAAGCTGGAATTATAAAAACTATGGAATTTACGGATGAGATGGGGTTTATTTCGTAAGTTTTATAATAAAGAATGTGGAAAGAAGAATTTTTTTTTAGATCCTTCGATTCGCGACCCTTATCTTGAAGCATGCCAAGTTAAACTTTAGTGTAGATGAGTAAGCCTTCAAATCTATTTTCTTGGGAGAAGCAAAGGATCAATTCCGTTTATGAACCGCTGTATTATCCGTTTCGACGCTGTGCATTCCAGAGTAGCGTTTTGTATTCAGACTCATGCGATTCTCCCGTTCAAACACGAGTTACTAGTCGCTGACGGTCTCAAAATACCCAAACTCTTATTAAATTTTTGGAGTAAAAAATTCATAAATATAAGGAATAGATAAAATAAAATTTGTGACCGTTGACTGTCTGGACCTAGTCAATTCTTATCTCCATCGTCGCTTGATAATACATCCGTGCACCTTCATCAAATTTCACCTTTTCCACTACAACAGATCTCTGATTACAAGTAGACATGTTTTCAGGGTTCAAGTCTCTCCTGCTGCGGATTGGCAGTATTGGGAGAATTCCTCAGTTGAATTCTCTTCAGCCAGGACTTCGGTCTTTGGCCTCCGCCTCATCTTCAGCCGTGAACAAGGCTGTTTCCATCAAGACGCCAACTCTGCCCGCTAACCTCAAAGTCGTCTTGTGGAAGCTCTATGCTCATTTCCATCCTCACAACACCATCTGCACATTTGTGGCTGTTTGTGAAGACCCAGATTTCATGAAGAATAATGCTGACTTAAGTTACAACCAACAGGTTTTGTACTACATGAAGTTACCTCACTATCCCAAAATTCATCTTAGCGCTGGTATGCTAGGATTCCGCAAATCTCACAGAGCAGATAATGAAGCGGGGTATCAGGTGAGTACTAATATATTTAAGATGATTGAGGAGAAGAAGCTCTTAGCGCCTAACGACAAGATCGAGGTCATCATGTCTGATTTCGGAAAGGGTCGTGAGGCTTTTCTTACTGCTCTTAATGGTAAAGAAGGCGCTTTTGTTCGTCCGCATGTGGTTCGTTTAACCGACGCTACGAAGTTGAAATTCGGTGGTGTACGTTCGAAGAAGTTACGTCGTTTGTAGACAAATGTATATAGAAATGGAAGATCTCCATGGTAGTTTAACTGTAAATAAGATACGATGTTAACATTGCGTATTTATTTGCAATTGACATAGGGGCTCAAACGCTACAAGGGAGAAACGTTATGGAACTCTAACGCTTGAGGACTTGCTTCCTCGAACAATGAAATAAAACTATCAGTGAAGACCCCTTGATGCTTATTGTTGTGAAAATACATTCTGGCAAGGTAATTGGTTTATTCAATTGGATATTACTCAAGGCGTTGTTCTTACTTTCATGATTGTCAATTCGCATGTCTTTCGATAAAACACAGCAGAACGCCAGTATTAGATACTAAGTATAATTCTGTCATCAATATATTCTACATAATTGCACTCGAGTACTCCAAATTGCATAACCATTTATATTCTGTATCGCCGTTCATGTTGTGCCACACGCTGTTAGTAGATAGCATACTACAAGCATGGGGAAGTTTTCATCACTAAATTTATATCATAAAAAAAGAAAAAAACTGCGTGTTTACTTTTAGAAATACCGCCAATTTTCGTAAGTACGTATTTAAAAGCGATTCTTAAGGCGCCAAACTCGACGATCCTAATGAAGACAATGACGAAAGTACACCGAATTCTTCAAAATTCGTACTTGAAGTAATGAACTACTATATTAAACCAATGATACTTGAATTTAATTTGTAAACTTTGAATTGTTGGGGTATTTGTCGGCCACCTGTTTATTCACGTGACCAAGTAAACACTGTCACAATCACCACGTGAGCTTCGCACTGGCATCCGTCTGCAGGTCATCCCCCAGTGTGCTGATGATAGAATTTTTCTACCCTCAAATCACCAACCTTTCACTTCTGATAGACACTCAACAATGGCTCCAAGTATGTATACGCCAACGACATCACAGATGTAATCACAACGATGATTCCCTTTTATGATCCTAAGTATGAACTGTCACCCTATAATCCACTCTCCTTGGTCCAGTCTTGATGACTGAAGCGAAACAAAGAAACTTAGAAATATGAACCTCCAAAGATATGAAGATGATGCAAACCTCTACTTATTGAGCGGTATTCAAATAACAAAAGAAGAGAGTTTTGCAAAAGTACCCGTGTGATTACTGCGTCTTTTGTGGACAGTGAAAATTATTCCGATGGCATGCTCTATAATCACAGGCATCAACGACACCTGGCCCTACATTGATAAAATCTGTCAGCTTGATTGTAATGTTCGTTCAGCTTCCGGCTTCAATTAATCTCATCGATTCGTCCTTTCGTGATTACATTCTTTCATCTTTTATTGTGACTATATGCTAACATTCTAGACACTCAGGCTGCTGCTGCTAAGAAATCTGCTTTGAAGGGTAACAACTCCAAGAAGGCTGTTAAGGTCAGAACTTCTTCTACCTTCAGATTGCCAAAGACCTTGAAGTTGGCTAAGAACCCTCTCTACGCCAGAAAGGCCGTTCCTCACTACAACAGAATGGACGCCTACAAGATCATTGAGTCCCCAATTGCCTCTGAGACTGCTATTAAGAAGGTTGAGGACGGTAACACCTTGGTTTTCCAAGTCAGCTTGAAGGCTAACAAGCACCAAATCAAGGCTGCTGTCAAGGAGTTGTACGAGGTTGACGTTGAGAAGATTAACACTTTGATCAGACCAAACGGTACCAAGAAGGCTTACATCAGATTGACCGCTGACCATGACGCTTTGGACGTTGCCAACAGAATTGGTTTCGTGTAATGCATATTGTAGTTTAATTAATAAAGATAACGGAGCATCTACCTGTAGATCATAGGGCTTTATCAGTTGATAATATAACGATGTTAACACCATGAGCGACTGTTTCGAGTCAAGTTAAAGTATGGTGAGTGATGACGAAGAGATGAATCGTGATATTTACAATCACAGATCAGCATCATATTAAATGCGGACTTTGTTCTTGAGGCTACTTTCAATTGAAATTTTTTAATTGAGTAAATTACATTTCATGAGTCTCACCCTTCTCAATCTAAGGCTGGCTCGTATAATTGAGCAAATCATAAAACTGCCGGCTCAACAACAAGACGCCGAAGAAAGAGCTTAAAGATATAATAGAAATTTGAACAACGAAATTCTAAATGTGATACCTCTCAATAGCATAAAAACAAAATTTTACAATCGTCTTTATGTTTCACTTTGTGCCAGGCATTATTCAGTTTCTGCATCTTTTTTGCTCAAATTAGAGGCTTCGTAAATTAAACAACAACTTTAAATTTTGTCACACGGTATCTGGGCTACAAACATAAGCCTCTTTCAAAGGCTTCTAGGAATCTTCCAAATTTGTTTGAGAGATCGCGTCTTCTTCATTAAACTATTTTTATGGTGGTTAAACTCCTTCGATCTCCTTTTATTGCCCGTTCAGTCTAATTAAGGGGGCTGGCAGGTGACTCGGGGGCAGGGTTCTTGGCCGCCCTTTAGCTGATTCGCTACAGACGCGTCTTCACAGCTTGGTGTTAGGATTCACTTCCGTTGTAGATGACAATGCCCAGGATCGCAAATGAAGACGTCACTTTTAAATTGGAAACTGTGCCTACTTTGCGATTTAGCTTGGCTAGGATATGGCTGTGGAACCAGGTCGAGGTCCTATGAAAAACTTTTCTGGCAGTTTTAAAAATATTAACGCAGTGAAACTTTCGTATCATTTTCGTAAATTTATTCTACTTTTTTTCATTTCCCGGTAGAATTTTTGTTTGTAAAATTAGTATAGCTGAACGTTAATCTGCGGTGTATACATATTTACCTTGCAAAAGAACATTAGACTTATGTAGCTTGGGCCCAAAATTTCAAAGACTTTGTATTATTTGTCGCGAGAAGCTTTGAGTAGAGCAGGTTAGAATTTAACAGATTTTGTATGAATTGTCACGAGATGCTCAGACCCCAATAAAGTGGCTCATGTTCACCTCGATCTACGCTTACCACACCGCCGGTCTAAAAGTGTTTATTGATGTCCGCATGATGCACGACACAATGAAACGACTGTATGTTCCTGTATACAGTTACCTAGAGCGCGACTTCTTCTGCATATAAGCGCGTGTCCGCGCGGTCTGCCACTATTTGTTTAATACACTATATGCCATGCACTCCAAGTTGCACTTCATCTAACAGAAAAAAATACAAGCTAGAGACCTGAAGTTAGCAAGCCAGTGCCATATTCTAACGACCGGTCTCTTGCAAACTCAAGTTCATCGTTTCGCTGCTTTCCTCCGTACCCCTACTTCTTTGGATAACCCTCTTCTGCCATCCTTGAAACTTTTTTTCTTCCCCTTGTAATCCATTTGATCGATCCGAGGAAAACAACATCAAACTTCATATTCTTCGATATTCTTTTTCCTTTTCATATTTCGTCACGAAGCAGTCTAGCTCTCCATAAGACTGTTTTTATTTAATTCAAACCACAATGCAATTGCCAACTCTTCCTACTTGGATGCGCCAGGCTCTGCCGAGGGGACTCAACTCAGACTCCCCTTTCCCTCCATTAATGCCCGATAGACGTTACCGAGGAGTCTATGAAAGAGCAGGTTTCGATGTCAACTTGGAAGGCTCGGGGAACCTGTCGCCTGCTCTGCGACAGTCCCCATATCCCACGCCTCAAATACAACAATCCAGAGGCTCTCTGAACGTAATGTTTGCACAAGATTCTCAACTGGTCTCACAAAAGGAAAGAAGGCTGCCGCTGGTGACATCGCCTTTGAAGACGCCCATGTCTGCGCCGGTTGGATATCCTTCCTTCCAAGAATCTGCACTGTACTCGCCTTATGCTACAAAGACACGCTCAAAGTCTGCACGCTCTTCCAAACCGGAAAAGGGTTTTACAAAAAATCACAGCGCTCTGTACGGCACTGACAGAATTTCGAATCGCAACCCTGACTCGAGCTATTCACTGCAAGAAGATACATTTCTGGGCCACAATAGAGCTCAATCCAGGTCCAACAGTGAGAGCCAATCGCATCACTCCAACCAAAATTCATACAATCTGTCATATTATCTGCACCAAGAACAGCCACCGCAGCTGTATCAGTCTTTTCAGCCTTTCCAGCCTAGTCATCGTAAAGATGAGCGCTTGCGCAACATCTTGAGCTCTGACTCGCATTCTTCCATTGATGATCACAGTGAGAAGAACAAAAAACATCTTAAACTTAACATTGAGAACAGCAACTTTTCTGCTGGTATTGATGGCCATCAATTCGAAGCACATGCGTCTGATAATTGCAGCTACAACAGCAACTCTCTGTATCGTGCCAATAAGACCTCAGACTCAAGGGAAATCCAAAGTAATGGTGGGAGCCATCATGGTAACCATAGCCGTGCTAATTCAAGTGCTCGTAGCATTACCAGCGTTCAAACCAGCGAGCTTATGCCAACTTCCGCACCATACCCAACGAAAGAGTATGGCCAAATGTACACGCCGTCCAGCGAGAAGCGGCTCTCGCATATCCTAGCAGATTTTAGACAAGATGTCGAAGAGCATAGAATTGGCGATTCTGGCGAGAATCTGCCAATGTATACCCAATTAGACTACTCGCAGCACAATAATTTAAACCAGTCACAACTTGGTCCTTACAACACCGATGACCACCATAGGTTTGATCTCAGCGCGGGCGCAAATTCTCTGAGCAATTTGAGTCGCGGTGCTGGTGAGGAACCTAATAGTTCGCGCGATGATTTATCGCTTCGCAACCACTTGCGTGATCTGGACGAGACTGGCAACACAACCGTCGAAGACATCCCTGAGATGCTCGATACGTTCTCGCAAAAACGCAATAATGGTGCTGATCCTCGTCTCTCCACGATAAGCTCGATCTTATCCAAAAATGATGGAGACCGCAACAATGAGGATGACGAGATCGAGCGCGAATTGGAACGGCAATTGGAGAGTTTGAAAACCGGTAGTAAGGCAAGTCTTGATACGAGCCACAACGAATCTTTCATGACAGCATCAGAGTTGCCTATCGGCTCATCTGGCGCGCCCGCGATTTTCATAACTGGAGCGGAGTCAATTAAGTCCAGAAACAACCTGGTAAGCGATAGTTTAAGTAGCCACCTGATCCAAGAGGCTGTGACTCCTCTTTTTGCCCGCAAGAGTAAAGATCGTTTTGATGACTTCTCCGAACCTAATACCCCTGTGATTGACCGAGCTCAGATTCCAGGCGATGTTTGTGACACTCCCGAAACGATCAAGCCTTTGAGTCCTCAGAAGCATCATGTTGATCTGGAGCTCATTAATTTGAACATACCCCTCAAAGACCCTTCCCAAGAAGAACAATTCGCCCTAAACGGAAACAGCATAGATCACCGATTAGAATTGCAAAGCGAACCAACATTCGATGAACTTTCTAAGTCTGAAGAAGAAATTTTGGCTTCTAACGTCCCACAAGAGTTTGACGCGTTCCCTCGCTCGGTAATCGATCCTGATGTTCCCTGCTTCCGAGGAAGTAGCGTGAAAGCTGCTCCTGGAACAGGAAGTTGCAGAAAATGTCACGATGAAATCAAGCAAGGCTCTCGTGGTTTAACGAAAGCCATATTTTCCCGCAGTGGCGAATTGAGTGGTCAATGGCATCGTGGATGTTTTGGTTGTTCGTATGATAACTGTGGTATTACCTTCAATAAGCTGGTAATTCCATATGTCCTTCTAGATAATCCGTTCTGTCACCATCATTATCATTTACTCAACGATACTTTATGTAGCCTGTGTGCAATCGGCATAGAAGGTGAATGTATCGAGAATGAGTTGAAGCAGAAATGGCACACTCATTGTCTCAAATGTTCCCGGTGCTCTGAGCAAATCTCAGACGACTACTTCTGCGTAAACAACGAGATTTACTGCTCTAGGGATGCGTCAGTGTTGCTCGAAGAGCGCAAAAAATTGGGCCTTCTCACCACTGACAAGGTAGAGAAAAGAAGAACGCGGTTGATGTATTTAGACCAAGGGCCATCATTTTAGAACAAATAGCATTAGCATACTTTGTATATTAGAAATTTCAAAACTAACTAGTCTTCTTGTAGCTTTCTGATTCAATGCAGCGATAGGCTCCTTATATTATTAGAGACAAGTCCATCAGGAGTTTCACTCTAATCTATTATAAAATATAACCTATTTAATCGTCCAACAATTGTTAATGCTCTATGAATTTAAATACTGATCTTCCCGCTGCCATTACTAGTGTCTTGTTTGACGGAACCACCCTCTGGGAGATCCCCCTCATCCTCGTAGCCAATGATAAAATTATCTTCATCGTAATCCGCCGAGTTCAATTCAAAGTTCACAGGAGAGTTCAGGTCTGTGTCGAAAATCATTTCCTCGTAAGAGTCCAAACCATTGTGGAAGGACTGCAACTTTTGTTCCATTCTATTGTATATTATGTAGGATGCAATGAACAAAGCTATTCCCGTCAACAAAATGCTAAACAAATCCAACCATTTGGCAGATGCGGGCCGTTCTTCGTCTCCTAGATTCTTAATGACGTGACCGACAAAGATATGCACGAACATCTTGGGAGAGGTAATCACGGATGCCATCAAGTACGTGGTGGCTGACAAATTGGGAATTGAAGCAAGAGCGCCGTTCAGCAACGAGTATGGTAAAGGGCACAATCGTATAAGGATAAGCAAAAAAAGGGAATTGTCTTCTTGTAAAATCTCGGAGAATGCCTTAAACTTCTCATTCTTCCTGACAAGATTTGCGGCCTGTTCCTTTAGAAGGTGACGGAACACAAGAAACGAGGCAAAGGATCCCAAAACAGAGGCAGGAGCCAACAACAACCATCCTAGCGGGAAGCCGTATACCATTCCGCAAAGCATCAGCAACGCCAGGAATCCCAAAAGCGGAGGAAATCCCACGAAGAATACAAGTGTGAACAATACAACACCGCCAACTACTGAGTGATGTAGAGTATCTGATATGGCCACCAACAACTTAATTATTCTTTTGTGGAAAATTAGTGCGAGAAGTCCCGCAACGGCTGCTATCCCTAATGCAGTGACTATGAGGACTCTTTTCCATAGTGGTTGCTCACGATACCATTGAAGCAGTCTGTTGCCCAAATCGGAAAACTCTTTGGTTTTCTGACTTACGACCTCTTTTATGTTACTTATAGCCTCTGCCATCGCATGTATGGGTTTTTGAGTTCTAAAAACACGAAAGTTCAGGACGCGAATTTGTGTGGATACAAAGCCTCGGTCAATGGGGCAAGAAATGCTTTAAGATTCACGTAGAGAAAGATACGTTCGAGTTGTTCGCTTTATTATGAGGCACTCTGTTCAACGACAGGTCAATGATTATAATTAGCGTGGAGGCGTTTATGCCAGCTGAGGTCAGTATCCAGATTCATCTTGCGCCTCCATAATCCTCAAAAACAGAATTTTCGAGAAATTGAGTTAAAATTATTAATCGAAATTTTTTTGTATGAGGTTTTCCAATTTTTGATCATTCTTGTCTATTGGCCCCCTAAGCTAAGCTTTTGGGCTAACGAGACCAAGTGGCGCACCTATGTTTCTGCTTGTAAATGAGAGATAACTGTCATGTGGATAAGTTTAATTTAAGGCAAAGAAAGTCGAGAAGCAATGATTCCAAAAGCAATGAATTGAATTGTCGCCTGCAGCTCAAGGATCATAATCAGGTAATATAAGCCATTCACGCGTTGCCTTCGCTAAGCCCTTAGTAATTAATTGCAATTCGTGCATCGCATGCGTGTCATCGAATGAGTAGGTTCAGTAGGAAATTTAGGTAAAAGCTGCGCTTCTATTATACAGCGAAATTAAATGCTATACCTAATTCCTACTGAATGAATCTGCTCCTCTGTTCCAACATGATTTACCTCTTCCGTCAGTCGCTTTCTCATCGTAATGCATGTGCTCACTGCACCGGAATAGAACTCTGTACTTGCATACTCATGCATACCACTCGGCAACACACAACTCCCGTTGCATCTCCCAACACTAAATCAAGTAGAGAATATATCATAAGACTTGTATAGTCTTTCGATGGCGCTTTGCTTTCGGCCGAATATAACCTAATCAATCGGCAAGGCCAAATAAGACTGCACACTTGTGAACCAATCGGTCATTAAAGACTGCAGAGCCGATAAATCATACTTTAAAGTTTCGCAGCCAGTATTGCACACAACGCCGATTGCAGAGGCAACCATAATGGCTAAGCTTGGAAACTTTTCACCCCCCACACATTCTATAAGACCTTAGAGAGTTGCTAGAAATTTGTACTACCAATTTAGTTCGCTTGCAGCTAATTAATCAATCTAGCTCTCGTTGATCATCAGTCTACACCATGGTATCTGTTGGTTTCCTCGCGGCCATCTTGCCCGTGCTAGCCCTTGCGGAAGCTGAGTCTCCAACCGGTGGCTACGCTCCGGGTCAAGTCCAATGCCCATCTGGTAGTCTTGTTCGAGAGGCTTCGGGTCTTTCTAGCAATGAGGCTTCGTGGATTCAGGATAGAAACAAAGTTACCAACGATAACTTAAAGACATTCCTTTCCCAATCCGGTTTGACCAACTTCGATGCAGACTCATTCATCTCTAACACAAAGAACGGTCGCTCAATTAAAGTCGGATTGGCGTTCTCGGGTGGTGGATATAGAGCTATGTTCAATGGTGCTGGACAATTGTCTGCGTTAGATAATAGAACGACAGGTGCACATGAACATGGCCTTGGTGGCCTTCTCCAATCAGCAACGTACATATCTGGTTTATCTGGTGGCTCTTGGCTTGTGGGCAGCGTTGTTCTTAACAATTTCACTTCTGTTGAAGACATTGTCAACGGCAAGACCCCCATCTGGGATGTTGAACATTCTATTGTCAACTACGGAGGTTGGAATCCAAAGAAGGCATACGATTACTACAAGGATTTGAGTAAAGCTGTCAATGCTAAGAAGGCAGCTGGTTTTGAATTATCTATAACCGACACGTGGGGACGTGCCTTATCTCACCAGTTCTTCCCTCCTAATGACGACTATAGTGCCTCGCTTACTTGGTCTGATATAACTAAGCTCAATGCCTTTGCCAATCACCAAATGCCATTTCCGCTCGTGGTTGCTGATGGAAGGACTCCAGGATCAACCATCATTAGTGGAAACTCGACCGTTTTCGAAATCAGTCCTTACGAATTGGGCTCATGGGATCCTTCTTTGAAACTGTTCACTCAGATCAAGTATTTGGGGCTGGATGTGAAAAGTGGCTCTTCTACCAATGGCACAACATGTGTGCAAGGCTTTGATCAAGCAGGTTTCATTATGGGTACCTCGTCTACACTCTTTAATCAGTTCGTTCTTCAGATTAACACCACTTCGCTTTCGACTGCATTGAAAGACATCATTTCAAGTCTCCTCAACGACGTGTCTCATGATGAGGATGACATTGCTATCTACAATCCGAATCCGTTCAAAGATGTTGATTCCGCGGGTGTGAAGAGCATAGTCAATAACGATACCTTGTATTTGGTTGATGGAGGTGAGGATTTGCAAAATGTGCCATTGTATCCCTTGATTCAAAAAGATCGTGGCCTCGATGTCATTTTTGCATACGACAATTCTGCCGACACCAATCAAAGCTGGCCTAACGGTGCTTCACTCATTGCCACTTACGAGAGACAATTTTTAGATCAAGGGAAAGGAACGATCTTCCCATACGTGCCAGATATTAATACATTTAGAAACTTGAATTTGACAGCTCGTCCTACATTTTTCGGATGCGATGCCAAAAATTTAACTTCTCTTCTCTCTAATAGCACTGGGGGATCCAATTCTACTAGTCGGGGACTGGTTTTCGATTCTCCATTGATTGTTTACACCGCAAACAGACCTTTTACTTACTGGTCAAATACATCGACCTTCAAGCTTTCTTATGAGGATTATCAGAGAAATGGCATGATCAAAAATGGCTTTGAAGTAGCCTCAAGTTTGAACATGACCGTTGATAGTGATTGGCGTGCATGCGTTGCTTGCGCCATTATTCATCGTGAACAAGAAAGACAAGGTGTTGAACAGTCTGACCAATGTAAGCGCTGCTTCCAGAAATACTGCTGGGATGGCACTCTTGATACATCTGAGCCTAAAGTCAATTTTACCACTACAGGCACAACCAATGGAAAGGGAGACAGTGGCAACAGAACTGTCAGTGCCGCGATGTCTTTGACTTTCTCTGGTCAAAGTTACACGCTATACAAGCTTCTCAGCGCCTCTTTCCTCGTTGTCATTGCTTGTACATTTTCAGGTCTTTAGGAATATCTGTTTAGACATTAAGCAGCAAAAGGGATCAGTATGGTATACAACTATATTGTCCTGTGTATAATATGCAGCAACTACATTTGTAATTTGGTCCGGTTGGGGTATTTTTGCAACAAAGCCACCTACCCACCGCCATCTGCTCTTATCTTTTCTATCATCTCTTCCATAGGCTCGCATAAACGCTCTGTTCATGCCTCATTGCTACTGTAGTCTCAATTTAGCCACAGCTCCACACCTACATAAGTCAAAAGCATTATTTGCAGCCAGCTTAAAGGACGTTTGAATTGAAACGTCAAGAACAAAAGTCAGTCAAAGAGAAAATAAATGAGCAGTGAATCAATTTCCCTGCGGGGCCTGAAAAGTGAATCTCCGCTTCTTTTTGATGTCTCTGACGTTCAACCAAAGTATTTGCAAAAATCACTTCTTGTGACCGGTGCCATCGACACAATTGGATTCGGCAGGTATCAGGCCGGTTTGTTCGTTGTTACAGGTTTCGGTTGGTTTGCTGACAATGCATGGCCAGTGGCTACGTCGTACATTTTACAACGCTTGAACGAAGTTAACAGAGTTCACTATCCACCAGGCAGAGCACCTTATCTTACGTTAGCTCAAAACTTGGGTCTTTTGGCAGGTGCTTTATTTTGGTCTCTCTCATCCGATATAATTGGTCGGAGATGGGCTTTTAATTGTACATTCTTATTCACTGGTGTGTTTTCAGTAGTTGCCGGGGCCTCTCCTAACTTCGCTGCGGCAGCCACATTCTGTGCTCTTTGGAGTTTTGGAGTTGGTGGTAATCTTCCTGTAGATTCTGCCATTTTCCTTGAATCTTTACCGCGCAACAAGAAGTGGCTTTTAACTGTTATGTCTGCGTGGTGGAGCTTGGGTCAATTGGTCACGGCGCTTCTATCATGGGCCTTGATTCCAAAGTTCAGTTGTCAGTCAGAAACAGATTGCTTATCTCAAAACAACAAGGGCTGGAGGTATTTTCTCTTCACGCTTGGTGGACTCACATTGCTCATGTTCCTTACTCGGTTTTTGTTTCCGATGTTTGAAAGCCCCACTTTTCATTTAGCACGAGGAAATAATGAGAAGGCAATTCAAGCTTTGGACAAAATTGCTAAAATAAATAGATCGTTCAATCCCTTATCATTGGAAGAGCTTAATTCTATTGATGCTAGCGACGAGTATGAACTGTCTGACGATATAAATGGAAACACCAATCTCTTGAAACAGCGCCTCAAAAAATATAACTTCTCACATATTAGGCTGTGCTTTGCTTCAAAACGCCTCGCTTTGTCTTCAATCTTGGTCTTCTCGTCGTGGGGACTTGTTGGACTCGCTTTTCCATTGTACAACGCTTTCTTACCTACCTATTTGGAAGACAGGGTGACCGCACCTAATAGCGTATACATAACTTATCGAAATACGCTTATAGTCGCTGTAGTAGGTATCCCTGGTGCGATCATTGCAGGACTTTTGGTTGAATTGAGAATAGGACGGAAGGGTACTTTATGCGGAGCGATGATTATGACCGGTGTGGTTCTTTTTGGTTCTACTACGGCGAAGTCCTCGAATTCCTATCTTGCTTGGACTTGTTTTTTCAATTTCTTTTCAAACATCATGTATGGTGTTCTTTATGCATACACGCCTGAAGTATTCCCGACTCAAATTCGTGGTACTGCCGTGGGGTTGGCATCGTCTCTTAACAGAGTCTTTGGCGTATTCGCTCCGATCATTGCCATTTTTGCTGACCTCTCTACTTCGGCGCCAATTTATGTATCAGGAGCCCTATTCCTTTTCTCGGGTGTGTTGGTGATATTTTACCCATACGAGCCCAGAAACGTTTCCAGTTTATAATTAATTATTTCTCAATTTAAGCTTTCACGAAGAGAACAGAAGCGAAGCTTGATTTCCCCAGTACCTTGATAAACAGGACGCTGCAAATAAAAATCTTCACAAGAGGCTACTATTTAATTTTGTACTCAAAGCATTTTACTATCGTAGTATTTTTAAATAAATTTCATAGAATTGCTAAGAAGTCAGCGACTTCCAGTAACTGTTCATGTTTTCGAATTCACGCACGTATTCCCACCAAAAGCATAAACTTCTAAACAGCATTAAAAAAGTATTAAAAGCAGAGAATCATGGACGAGAACATTTAAGAAACTTCTGAATGAATGATTATGGATCTCTATGCTTCCAAAAAAAAATAATAATTGCTGTTTAAGCTCTTCAGTATCTTCCTTTTAATTTGAGAAACAATTGTGCATGAAAGTCTTAGTAAAGTGAGAGAGAAAAAAACAACAAAAATTAGAGCTTACTTATAAACGTGTTGCAATGAGTTTGAAATTTTTAATTCAATAATTGCGGAGCCCCGGGTTATCTATCCCAATTAGGCAGTCGTTTCCAGATTGCGATAATCGCAGGACTATATAACCTCGAGTGATTGATCTGATAAATTAGATACTCAATGACTTTTGAAACTACTGCTGAGATTACCCAGTTTGGGGGCAAATTATACAAATTGAGTCATGACTCAACTTCAACACTTACAAAAATGGATGTCAATGTGTTTGTGCCCCCCTCCAGTAGCACTTCAATTCCTGTTCTTTTGTATTTATCCGGCTTGACATGCACCCCTAACAATGCTTCTGAAAAGTCATTTTTGCAGTACTTTGCTAGCAAATATGGGTTTGCATTGGTCTTCCCGGACACCTCCCCAAGAGGAGCTGGAATTGCTGGTGAAGACGATTCTTACGACTTTGGCACTGGTGCTGGATTCTACGTAGACGCTACTGAAGAGCCATGGGCTAAGAACTACAATATGTACTCTTATGTACACAAAGAGCTTTTGGAAAAATTGGCAGGCCATTTCACTAACTTGGACTTCACTAAAATCTCCATCACAGGACACTCAATGGGTGGATATGGTGCCTTAGCTGGCTTCTTCAAGAACCCGGGCAAATACCAAAGTGTTAGTGCATTTGCTCCAATTTCAAACCCTCTGAACTGCGCTTGGGGCGAGAAGAATTTTGGAAACTACTTGGGAAGCAATAAGGAGGACTGGTATAAGTACGACCCCACTCATTTGATCAAATCCTACGCGGGTGCCAACCAACCAGATATTTTGATTCATCAAGGTGCAGCAGATGGGTTTTATGCCAAAGACAAATTTTTGCAGCCAGAAAATTTGGCTGCAGCCGCAACTGAGTGTGGCTACAAAGGAAAAATCGATTTGCAAATTGTTGAAGGGTATGATCACCTGTACTTCTTCATCAGTTCATTCGCTGAAGAACACGCCAAACATCATGCTAAGGCTTTGGGGTTAATACAATAACTATCTATTGGGGAGCAAAGACCAAAAATTTGACTATGACTCCCCACCTACACACCAAAACTTTGCTTATATAAGTTGATATATCCAATATATTCAATACATGCCAAATTATTAATTTTCCCTAGTGTACATTTCATGCAGCAACTCCTGGAACTTAGACTCCCACAGAGTGCACCATTTGACCTTTGTAGGACTCTTCTCGTTTACTGTTTTCAAGATCTTCACGATCTTGAAGCAGCCCTTGTCAACATTAGTTGCATGCTTTTCCACAATGTGATCAACGACTTGGTTCAACATCAACTCAACGATAAGCAGATCAATATCTCGACATATAAGCTCTTGCGCATCATGAATTTGGTCGATTCTTTCACCCCCTACCAACAGCGGCAAAGATTTGTTAATGGAGAAGAAAAGAAGGCGAACCAACTTGAATTTATCTAGCCAGAGCTTGCTGTATTTTGAAAGGTATTCCCTGTCCTGCAAGTCCTCTTCATTCTCGTCGTCCAGTTCTAATTCTTCAACAACTGGAGCCGCGCTATCATCAACCTCATCATCAGAGAAACTATCCTCAAGACCAAAGGGGTCGTCATCATCATAATCCTGAGGATTCTCTGCCCACTCAGAAAACTCATCCAAGCCGTCATCGATTAGCGCTAATTGCAATTTAGTTTGTTTCTCTAAGAACCGCAAGTTTCCCGCTTCTATTAAACTCACCAACTTGTCACATGTAGCCCAAATTTTTCCAACAGAAACCAATCTTGAGTCGACAGTCAGTTTCTCTTTTTCGACCGGCTTACTCTCGCTGGTAATCTTCTCTTTGTCTGTCTCTTTTGTGCTTTGGCCGGTTGACTCTTGAGAATCAGAGTTGGCCGCTTCCAACAAGACATTCAACTCAGTGACTAGCAGAGTGGTATTGGCTACAAGAGAAGCAGAAATGTTAACAATCTCCTTGTGGAATAGTTTAGAGATCTCAATTGGTGCAAGTTGTGAAACAAGAGACATAAAAAGCACGAAGGTCCCGGAAAGTTCCAGAACAGTCTTGACAGTAGCAGTTCCAGCATTTTTGAGGGCAGAAGGCTCAAATAGAATTCCGACTTTTGTTGTATGGGCCCTGATGAGCTTGCATACCTTTACCACTTCTTCCAATGGATCAGAGACTTTAGCGGGGGAAACTGTACTTTTCAAGTCATCGCTTTTTTGATCCAACTGTAGTGCCCAAAAGTCAAGCGCTTCGGCAAATGCACTAAGGATCTCCTCAACTTTTTGCTCCATGTAGTCTTCAATGGCCTATTCTGGATTGGAATGGTCTGAATTGTCGTGATGGAGTCCTGCGCAGACGGTTGCAAATGCGTCTCAGTGCCAACGCTATTGAGTAAGCCCTTCGCTGCTTTGGGAAGTCGAATAACCAGAATATTTAAATATCTTTTTAATAAAACGTTTTTTTAAACATTGTTGTACGCACTACCGTCCTTTAGGTGAGAGAGATTTGTTACCAGTAGTATCTTTGCGCTGGATAAAACCAATACAGTTAAACTCATGAAGTCAATAAAATTTTCTTAGCTATTCAATATGTTTCACCTAGTGCCGTTATAACTAATAAGAGGAAGTAAAAGTCACGTAAAAGAGAGTTCTCACTCCTCAATTACCAATCATCATTGTCATCTTCGTCATCACTAACAGCGACCTTACCTTTTCTCTTATTCAAGGCACTTGCTAAAGCATCGGCAAGCGTTTCGGGTTGACCAGCAGGAGCACCCAGAGATGCGGGAGCAATGGGTTCCCCTTTAGCTTCGCTGAGGAGAACGCTTGGCTTCTCTAATTGCGACTTGTCAGTCTTTTTGAGCATACCAAGACCTGAGCCTCTAATAGACGCTAAAAGAGCATCTCTCGAAGAGTCAACCGCAGGTAATGGAGCCGATGGTGCGGACTCGGAGCTCTCACTCAACAAAGAGTGTGGTGGAGGTGGAGGTGGGGGCGGAGGACCACCAGTTTGAGTGGGAAGTGGTGGAGGGGGTGGAGGAGGGGCACCAGCAGCATTTTGATGCGGCACAGTGGTAGAACTTGGCGGCATCAAAGATGGAGGAGGAGGAGGAGGAGGACTTACAAAAGCGTTGTCGTTAGTTGAAGGAGGAGGCGGTGGGGGCGGAGGAGGGGGCAGGGGTACATCAGACGATGATTGAGGTGCAAAAGTCCTCTGTGGTGGCTTTGGAGGTTGGTAATTGGGATCTGAAGGTATGTGAGGGGGAGGAATAGGAATTGATTCTTCGCGGGGAGGTAGCGCCGTAGGTTGCATAGCCGCAGGTGGAGGAATTGGCATCTGTGGGCGTGACTGTAGCGGAGGTAGCTGTGGAGGTAGATTCAGAGAGATTTGAGCCGAGGAGTACAGTACGGGAGGCTGTTGAGCTGGTTGAGAAGTATTTCCATGTCTCGAGGGTGGAGGTGGAGGGACTACGCGAGCAGCCCTAGGCGGAGGCGGAGGTGGCATAGCACCATTTCCAGCCGCAGGGACATTTCCAGGTACAGATCTTGGTGGTAATGCGACGCCTGGACGAGCCCCTGCCCTTGGTGGTGGCGGAGGACCTGGTCGATTGCCGTTCTGCGGAGGTAAAGGAGGAGGAGCATTATGAAATGAATTTGTTGCAGGCACAGGAACTTGGGGAGCGGCGAATTTCTGAGTAAATGATTGAGGCTCAGGAGTAGCCGATTGGGCAGGTTGTTGAGGCACATTTGTAGGATTCAGCACCTGTGGAATGGCCGCGTCGGCAGGCGGAAGCCTAAACCTAGCTCTTGGATTGACTGGAGTCGTAGATGAAACAGGAGATTGTGGCTGCGAATCATCAGAGCTTACTCCGGATGTATCGTAAGTGTTATTGACCGAGGGAACTTGTGGAGGCGGTGGAGGCGCGACTGGAACAGGTGTGGACGGAGCAGAGGGTGGTCCAGAGGGTGGAGCAGAGGAAGCGGGCGATGGAGAGTAATGAGAGTCATATGATAGATGTGCCAGGACAGGAGCAGTCGCCTGACTACTAGATGGAGGCGGTGGAGGCGGAGCCTTTTTAACTTTCTTTGGCATCAGTGGCGCTGATTGTGAAGTCACTACAGGTGCGTTTACACTGCCCTGAGCATAGCGACGGGGAATTGGTGGTTCAAGGCCGACAAGAGGACCGCCCTGTTTTGCTATGTAGTCTTTAATGAACTCTCTATTCTCAGCTATGATATCCTCTGTGATACCAGCAGCAGCGAGCTCCGCATACAACAGGCGCCATTCAGGAGGCGGCTGGTCGTCGTAGTATAGGACACCCTTAACTCTCCGGGAGCGTTGCCCCGTGTTTGCATCTATGAACTCGCCTCTGGAACCAAACTTAGTGGCCTGAGGTGCCAAACGATCCTTTAATGCCACGGCATTCTTGTTGTTTGCCGTTTGCTTTGAGGCATGCTTTTCTTTTGTGGTGACCTTTTTGTAAAAATGAGCAGCATCCAGGGTATCTTCGAAGAGAAGGCCCACGAGACAATCTTCAGTTTCAAATGTGTGGAAAAAGGTTCGGTCTTGATGATAGGCAAAGTTCACGTAAAGTTCCTGATCCCACAAAACTCCGCGAGTTCCCGTGATGTCAACGAGTTTCAAAAAAAAAGTGTGACCTACCAAGTCATCCACGAGTGCAATGGCTCCTACTAATCCAGTGTACGTCCATTTGGTGGGATCCGGGTATGCTATATAGAGACGACAAGCTGTAGCATCAATGATCTTATTAGACGCTTTAGGAATTGCGCGTTTAATCTTTTCCTTATCGGGATTGGTTAGAATCGCCATTGTTTATTTAAGGAGGCGATCTCCGTTAGTTGGGGTCAGTCGATAGTACTGTGGAGCAAAGTCAGGGGTAGTAAACTGGGTAGAAAGAGGAACAGAACATACAAAATTTCAATGAATTTAGATTTATTTCAAAGAATTTTCCGACTGGTCAATCGAAAATAAATTTTATTAATTTATTCTGGTTCAAGAGCTTCACATTCTATTTCAGGAATCATAACGTTAAGCTAATTTGAAAGATAGTAACATAATTGAAGATGAGTTTGAGTGAGCGTTTTCAAAATGGAAGAGGATGATCCTAAAAACCTTGCCAATCTTAAAAGACGGTGCCTTTTGCAGCGTCTTTACGATGGAGACACAGAGCTTGCCACTATTGAACGAATCAATGTTTTAGGGCTTAGAAGAGCCGAATAAGACCGAACGAATTTGATAAAAC
This sequence comes from Australozyma succicola, assembly GCA_030563905.1. Lineage (NCBI taxonomy): Eukaryota > Fungi > Ascomycota > Pichiomycetes > Serinales > Metschnikowiaceae > Australozyma > Australozyma succicola. The sequence continues at coordinate 22,232 of JAJMKM010000012.1, read as the reverse complement.
ATCCAAGTATAGACGTGGATCAGACGCAATCCTACCACGGAATAAGCGGTTAGTTTTTATGCTGAATCGCCTCCAATCTTTGCCCGGCAAATCACTTTTTATGCAACGCAATCAAAGTGGATTTTTTTATTGACTGATTTTTTCATTCACTATTCGAAAAGAGATTGATTACATTTTTGAAAGCCCACCTCTAACAAACTTTATCTTCCCATATCGTATCTCCTGCACCCTCACCTCATCCCTTTCATCCACAAACTACTACAATAGACAATGTCTGGCCGTCAAGGAGGTAAAGCTAAGCCTTTAAAGGCTCCAAAGAAGAAAACTCAAGACTACGATGATGAAGACATGGCCTTCAAGGCTAAGCAAAAGGCCGATGCTGCTGCTCAAAAGGCTATGGCCGAGAAGGCCAAGAAGGGTGGTCCTTTAGTAGGCGGAGGTATCAAGAAGAGTGGAAAGAAGTAAATAAATAGGTTTAAATAAATTACACGCAATTTCATAATTCGATAACTCGTTGTAAAGTTTCAGTTGTAAATAAGAGAAAAAAAATTAAACGACCTCGGTGAGGGTCGAACTCACGATCTTAAGATTAACAGTCTTACGCCTTAGCCAACTTGGCCACGAAGTCGTTATTGAAAATATGGGAATTTAGGCGCAATATAATTTATAATTTGAAATATAAGTGGGGTAGCCATGTGAATAATATTTAAAATTGTCCTCTTAATTGGATAATATTTCTTTATTCTGTTTCTAGGATGATTGGCTATGTAAGAGTCAATTTCATAAGTTGGAGGCAAAGAAACTGAGTTACATAAATAAATAATTACATCTATCTCATCAGAATTGATCACGATTACGTTTGTTTACAAAAATAATTTTATATCAATTTTTTTTAATTTTTATATTTACCTGGCTGATTCATGTCATGCTGTCACTTTGAAAGTGGCTGCAAATTTGAAACTCATAACTGTCTCTTCATGACCATGATGACCATGCGATATTGGATTTTCATACTTCTATTATTCAATCTCACAAATTCAATAAATCCTATTGAAGTCTCGGGACGCAAATTTTTAGATAGCGTGACTGGCGCGGAGGTACGTTTCTTAGCCGTTGGGTTTTTGACAACGAGCTGTACTAATCTTAGTTCTTCATGAGAGGTGTGGATTATCAACCAGGCGGATCTTCCTCAATGACTCAGGATTCTGATCCTCTATCAGATCCAAAATTGTGTGCTCGTGATATTGCCTTATTCCAGAAATTGAATATCAATGTATGTATCTCTTCTCTCATTCACGAAGGCCAACGCTAACACCAGACCATTCGAGTTTATAACATTGAAAGCACACTTAATCATGACAAATGCATGACATTGCTAGCCGCCGCGGGTATTTATTTAATTTTGGATGTGAACTCTCCTTTACCTAACCATCATTTGAATAGGTACGAGCCGTGGTCAACTTACTCCAAAGAGTACTTGCGGAATATCTTCCTGGTGGTCCAGCAGTTTAGCACATACAACAACACTCTTGGATTCTTCGCCGGTAATGAAATCATAAACGACCCGACGTCTGCTCAAAAGGCTCCAATATACGTGAAAGCCGTGATTAGAGACCTCAAAAACTACATTAAAATCAACTCCCCAAGAATCATTCCAGTGGGATACTCAGCAGCGGACGACTTGAATTACCGAGTACCACTTTCTAAGTATTTGGAATGCACTAACCGAGATCCCTCTGAACTGGTTGATTTCTACGGAGTTAACTCGTACCAATGGTGTGGTGACCAGACCTTTCTTACCAGTGGCTACAACATATTAGTTGAAGACTACAGAAATTTCACGAAACCAGTTTTTTTCTCGGAGTAAGTATAGTCCCGTCAAATCAGCTCTTTAACTATAAACTAACTCTAGGTATGGTTGCAATATAGTGATACCTCGCTCATTCACCGAAGTAAAGTCAATTTACTCTCACAATATGGCCAGTATCATCAAAGGTGGCCTCATTTACGAGTTTACCGAGGAGCCCAACAATTATGGCTTGGTAAAGGTATTGCCCGATCAGAATATTCAGCTACTCGAAGATTTTCACAGGGCTCGCACTCAGTTAAACTCGATTCCAAGTAAAATTAATTACCAGGAAGCAAGTTTTGTACACATAGAACCTCCTAGATGCGAAGGCTCTTATAAAAATTTATTCACCACCCGAAATCTCCCTCCTTGCGTTGCGCAAGACCTCGTGAACCAAGGCATTAGAGTTCAACCAGGGGGCTACGTGGAGCTCACTAAAGACTTATTGCAATCACCGTATAAAGTGTTTGATGTTGATGGGTCTTTGGTTTACTCGCAGCAGACTCACATTGAGATTGTGCTGCCATTTTTTCTGTGGCCGAAGAAAGTAAGTGGTACGTATGATTTCGCTCTGGATTCTGCACTCGAAATGAGTAAGAGCTTTTCGAATGACTTAAAGAGCCCGAAAGCTTCTACTGACTCATCTGGTGATACATTGCGCGAAAATGTCTTCCATCTGTGGGCTTGGTCAGACGATGAGTATGACCAAGAGGAAGAAGCAGAAGAAAAGGAAACGGTTTTACGCAAACTCACTAAGACAATAAATGCTACAAGGAATCTGTTTCGAGCAATGATAAGCAAAGCTCTTGGTGATGACAAGATATCTGATAAGTCAAACGCGATTCTTTAAGATTCCAGGTACTAACAGCAAGAGGCCACAAGCACAGTGCACTTGAGCCTGCTGGTTAAAATAAGCGTGGCAGCAATAGTAGTTTTGATCGCACTTCTTTCTCCCTATCCATACGTATAGTTTGCTCTCAAAGTTTCTTAGTTTGTTGTTCTACTGTAGAGAAGGTGCATATCGTAGTCGTAAACGGAAATAGAGCAGTCTTTTTTTGCCAATACTGGCAGTAATACCCTTGCCCATTCATCAAGTCTCAAACTGGACACCCGTTTGCTCGATTCTTGAACTGTGAAGCCACAGTTCATGCATGTGTGAATCACCATTGGTTCTTTTTTCATAATGATTGTCAACATTGGTATTTCGGAGAGGTATTGCATAAAATACTCGAATGTATCAACTTTGGACTCAATCAGTTCTAAATCCTCATTCTCTTCTTGAATTGTGTCTAAGTCCGAGTCATGTTGATGAGACATTGTATGAAATAAATCAAATTCTGTAAGCACCAATTCTTTAATATGAGCATAGCCTCCTTTTCCAGAGCAAAGGAGCTTAAAGAAATTATTGTACTTCGAGTATTGAAATTTCCAAGAGTTATCAACTGGATCTACTTGATAGAAAATGCTAGATGAGATATCAATGGACAAGCGGGTTAATTTGGCATTAGCTTTAATCGCGTCAATTAAAAACAAATCATTAATGTGTGGGATGGCAAGTAATTCCAAAAACGATGTTTCACCAAAGATGTCGAGGCACTTACGGCGGCACAGCTGCTTCGTGTACGTACATGCCGACAACCTGAGAGCCTGAATCTGGAGAGGCAGCACAGCTGCATTGACAAGCTTGGAATCATTGATGACAAAATTGTGTAGTTCCAAGCTGCCTATTTGGCCATAGAACTGAGTAAGGAGAGATACATGATCTACTCTGAAGGGAATGGACCATCCGCTTTGAGCGCTAAGACAAAGTCTATCTAGGGTTCTTACTGGTGTTCGAGATTTGAACCGTAGCTTCAAGCTATTTATAGATTGTGGTTCCACAAAATCAGACGAGAATTTGAATTGAGGCAGGATTTCGGAGATTTTAAGCTCCTTTAGACCATAAGCTTCATTCAAGAGCAGTTGTAGGTTTCTAACAAATCCCTTATACTGATCAATCCCTGGATCCAGTGCAAATACTGAGTATGAACCTGCAATTTTTATCACCGGGTTCAGATCATTGTACATTGGGGGATTGACGAAGTGAATGGATCTAATGAAGTTGATCTTAGAACTAGGCTCGCTCAGAACAAAGCGAAGAGGAGAAGCTCGTTGTGGGAGATGGATGTGTGAAAATTTGATGAATCGCGAGGTTGTTTTAAATTGCACCACTTCATAAAGAAACATCTTCAGAACTATGCTATTGAGTTTCGAGCATGTAAGTGCAAGCGAGAGGTACGAGGCAATATCTCCCAGAAGGAAACGAAGGATGTAAACAAGGATTTCAGTAGGCAAGGATAATATATGAAGTGGCGGGTATAATGGACTCCTCTTCGGCGCCTTTACAGAGGCCTTTCGGCCCATCAATTGGTATTTCCTCATTTCGGGGACGATCTGGTGATTTAAGAAATAAATGAAAAAGTGAGGGTGATAAGTATGCAGATTCTCTGGCTATGAAGTAAGATTTAGATTTAAAAAATGAATGGAGTGTAGTGTTGAATGATTGAATGGTGCCTGACTCGCTTGTCGAAAGGTGTGGAGATAAGCCCTGACGCAACGACTAAAAGGGTATCGTAATGAGTGATAGTTGGGTAAAGGCTGTTTATTCCAGAAAGGTATAAGTTTAGTTATATATCCGGAGTGAATTATCAGAATTGAAAGTGTGGCTTTTTTTCCGAATTTATGGTCGAAATTAGGGCTCTCAAGTCTTGTATTTCCTCAGTCTGTTCGAAAACCTGAGATATAACGAAGGTGTTTAACCGCAAAAAAATAACAAATTGGAGTTATAATTATCAGAATTGAAAGAATGACAATTTCAAGAAAAGTAATGAACCGCCATTGTAGCCGGCTTATTGAATAGTAGTCAGCGATGACGTGATAATCAGCTGCAGAACCAATGCAGTAATTATGTCGATTAAGTGAAATTCGACGGGTTGCCGTTAATTGACGCGTCATCTCTTTTCAATTTACGGAAAAATTGCCTCAACCAGTTATGATCATATACTGAACTATCATCAGTATGATTCCCCATATAATCGTGCCATACGATTTGTAACTAGTCTAAGTCAATGGACAGAGTGAGGTCAACCAATTGCTCACAAATTCCGCACATTTCATAGAGTGGAAAGACAGGCCAATAGCAGAGAAAGCAAAACTTGTTCCAGTTCAAACACCCCGACTTTGGTAACACATCTCCTACAATAAAACCGTTAAACATGGCCGACGATCAGCGAAGGCTTCTAGAGCAGCTTATGGGTAGAGACGCCCTTATCTCTCCACAAACTAGACGAAAGGAAATTGATTTCACAAGTCCCAGGGTCTGTAAGGCATTCCTTGTGGGAACTTGCCCGTTCGACCTTTTTGCTGACACTAAATTGAACCTTGGTACATGCCCCAACCTACATTTAGAAAAGCATAAGCTAGACTACGAATTCAGAACTCGCAAAAGGGGTGAGAAATTTCCAAATTATGAATATGAATATTTCAAGATTTTGGAAAAGTACATTCAAGACATTGACGCGACTATTGCAACTGCCTTGCGAAGACTCGAACATACCCCGGAGGAAAAGGCTAAAATAGCCGGAGTGACTAAGGATTTGGAGAAACTAGACACAAGCGTTGGTTTAATGGCGCTGGAGATTAAATACTTAGCCCAGACACCCGACGTTTCCAAAGCGCTAGACCAAACATTAGCCTTGGAAAAGTTTCTCAAGGAGCGCGAAATCACTGCTGAACAAGCCCGTGTTATTGCCGAAAATGTCGGACAGTCCGCCCAGCAGAAATTGCAAGTATGCGAGGTCTGTGGTGCATATTTGTCTCGTCTTGATAGCGACAGACGTCTAGCAGACCACTTTATAGGTAAAATTCATTTAGGGTATGTTCAGATGCGAGCTACTTATGCCGAGCTCAAAATGAAAAGCAAGTATTAGACTATACGATACTGGTATTTATAACTACGCTCATAGAGATACATATACACATATAATGAAATCAATTGATTACGTAAAATGAATATTTATACAAGGACGAAACTACTCTTCCTTCTCGCCAACGGCAAGTTGAACGTTTCCAATCTTCTCCTCGGAAATGTATCCTAGAGCGGACAATCTGTCAGCCAAAATTGGGTGAGAGTGATTGTATGAGGAATATAACCAATCACAGTCCACAGTTCCCAAGTTTTTAGTAGTAAGCTTTATCAAGGAGTGTGCTAAGTCGGTGGAGTAGCCCTGATTTGCTGCATATTCGTCTGCTTGATATTCGTTCTTTCTGGACAACAAATTCATACCGAACTGAGTGAGGCAGTTCAAAGGAGAACTGACATACGAAAACAAAGTGAAAGCAATGAATGGAGACTTGACACCATGAAATCCAAAGGAGTTGAGAAGGGACTTGTTATCAAGGAATGCCGAGAAAAGAACAAAGAATGTAGCCATTGAAATCTGAGTGCCTACCAACAGCTGAGCCAAATGGTTAAGCTTCCAGTGGCCAATTTCATGCGCCAAAACAGCCACGGTTTCAGGAGTAGTGTTGTGCTCGATCAAGGTGTCATAGAGTACAATCTTTTTGCTCCATGGTAAACCGACAAAGAAAGCATTGGAATGAGCACTTCTAGTGGAGCCGTCAATGACACTCAATTGAGTGAGAGGGAAATCGTTTTTCTTGGCCAAAGCTTCGATTGAAGTTTTCAACTCACCTTCCTCAAGAGGACTAAACTTGTAGAAGAGAGGGAGAATCAAAGATGGGGCAATTGTCATGAAAAACAATTGTGCAACCAAAATCAAACCACATGCATAAGAAACAAATGAGACTCCATATATTTCAACAATCTTCAAAAATGCAAACATGAATGGAGATCCCAAGGCAACTGTGAGAAGAAGAGATTTGAGAGTATCCATTAACCAGGTTTTAATAGTGGTCTTATTGAATCCAAATTTTTCCTCCAATACAAAGTTTTGGTAGTACGAAATAGGTAAACCCTCTAAGACGGAGATGATAGACAGAACAGCGAAGAAAACCAAACTTTGGGACATGACAGAGGCACCAAAAAAGCGGCCAATGACTTTATAATGAGACAATGCCATTGAAACAGTGCCAGAGATGGACCATAACTTTGGCAAGAAGTTATACTTGATAGAAACAACATCCTTGAAGGTGTCAAACGCAGTCACAAAGAATCTAAAACGAGCCTTGGCCTTAGAATAGGTTTGAGCCTTGAGGAAAACATCCTGAGAGATCTCCTTCTCAATTGACACAGGCGGCTTCTTGCGATCTAAGACCTGGTATTGTCTGTAATCGAGGTAATTCTCAAAGGCGTACTTGCCGATCAAGAGAGTGGTGACGACAGCCTTCCAGTCAATGGAGGAATTGTCAAGGAACGACAAAGCCTAATGTTAGAAAAGTCCGAAAAAATCAAAAATATGAAAAACATACACTTGCGATATCGAGCATGGGAAGAAAAGTAGTATGTAGATCGCTAAAGTTTGCGACGAAGGTGTCACAATATCTACGCGCGGCTCGAGAATGCTACGTGGAGTATATGCAGCGGAGAGTCCCAAATAAGGGATCCTTTGACAATGATGCGCCAATCATCAAAAATTTAAATAGTGACCAAAATTTTTGATATTCAAAACAAGGCTCAATTTCCGAGTTCGATTTTCGATTTTTATAAACTTGTGAAGAGGTGGTGGCGTGACAATTAGAAACAGTAAACAAGAGCCATCTTGGTGAAACAGTTGAGGATTTTCATGATATAAGAGTTCAGGTGAGATGACTGAGCACATCTATAACGTATCAAATCACAGATAATTTGACGTGAGCCCTACGGGTACAGGTCACGTCGGTGAAGCCACTAAAATTTCAGGTATCTTCAGTGCAATCTCTCCGATCTACATAAGCTTAGGGCATATTTATGCGTGCATCATATTGATTTTCAAACTCAATTCAATTTTCTTCTGGTCTCTTTCACATGTCAGGTAAGGTAGTCAACCGCAAGCTAAATTGATTCTGCTTTTTTATTTTTAGAATTTCCGCATCGAATTGAAATTAAAAATGCTGGATTTCGCTTTCGATGTTTTGGACCACTTCGCGGTAATGTGAAACGGGCAAGATAGCAGTACATGCACGCAAGATCGCCTTGTCCATTTAAATTGCCACAGTGTCAACTCCAATCTTACTAGACTTGAAGTGTCGACTTTCTCAAATTAGTCCTTTTCAGTTGTTTTCAATCTTTTCCGTCAGATCCACACCCGATGGAAGAAACTTCTCGTCTGATCAATCAGAGGCTCAATGAGCTTTTGAGTAAATCTAGTTTGAACAGAGGTGGAGCCCTCGATGCCCAAACCGCGGTTAACTTGGCCACTACGCTACGAAAAAAAATTTTAGGAACGGACAAGCAAGAAAAAGTCAATTCAATAGTTGTTCTTGCGAAGCTTCTTGAATGTATGGGCACGGAAGTCCACTCTGCAGACTTCTGTCTGATCTTGGACACAGCGTTGTTTAACTCCCTCCTTTCCATCGTTTCAGCAAAGATGTCAACAGATACCTATAAGGCGATTTTGAAAATAATGCTTCTGACCATCAGCGGCGGTCCATTTCCTCCAACTATGCGCAAGGCATCGATCGACCCATACTTGCCATTGTATCTCAGTTTAGTGGCTCATTTGGATGCTATTGATGTTATGACTGCGAGGTTATATCTGTCCGATAGTAAAATATTGCTCCCGTCTATACGATTGGTCACAGAACTCATTAACAAATCACTTTTCTTCAACCTCGATAAGATTATTACCCTTGCGGGCCGTCTTAAACACGACAAGTTCTTCTCTACGATCGGAAACCTAATTGAATCGTCGGAGCCCAATGTTGTGAAGGCTATCGATAGTTTGGAGAGCGCGTACTACAGTTTGAACGACTACCTCAGCAGGACTTACTTCGATATGGATCTTGAGTCTCACCAAATAATGCTTACCAATTTATTTATCTTTTTGGACGTTTCACTTAATGAATATGCTACTCCTGCTTCAACTGACGAATATATTAAGGCAGGTTTTACCGCAGAGCCAAAGAAATTTGTTGCTGATAACTTCTCCATCTTACTAGCAATGGACTTGAAAGTTTTCTTGAAAGACCCTAACATGACATTTAAAAAGCGTTTTCATGAGGACTTGATGATGAGCGATCAAAATCGCACGTTTCCGGTCAATCTCTTCATTGAAAAATGTACGGACATTTGGCTTGAAACTTTCCAAAGAAAAGACGAATTTCCTCTTATTTCAAAGCATATGCTTTCATGGGAACTAATGATATACTATTCTATGGATAATTGCTTACGATTGTGGCAGGATACGCATTCGCAGCAGGAGAACCCCGGTGATACCGAGAGCATCCTAAAATTGCTTCAAACCAACATCATACTCTTGGAAAATAGTCTTCAGGAAAATAATGTGATTGAGGACTGTTTGGAGACCTTTTCGGAGAGGACATCAGACATGATAAGGCATTATCAGTTTTCAGAATTGAAGAAGATTCATCAAAATAATTGGAATGCAGCTTTCCATGGCTTTGATGTCACTCTCAAGGAGCAAACATTAGAGTTTGTGCGTGAACAAAGGGTTATGCAGCTTCTTAAAGGTGCCTGGGTTCACACAGAGTCGCACGCCCTTCTGTTGTTTCAAAACAAACCTAAAAAGATAGGCAGCTTCAATTATTACTTTCTTATTTTGAGCCCAAACCGTCGTGCACTCCACTACAAAGAGTACGTCGAAATTCCGGCTCGCAAGCCAACTTTCGAAGAGTTGGAGCGTCAGTCGATAGGGCTCAAAGATATAGCAAAATTCAAGTCTACCAAAATAGGAACATCTGTTGGAGAAAGGGACAAAGCACGCAACAAGAATTTAATTTCCGTGAAGGGAACTATGTCTTATGAGGAAATTAGATTGACTAATAAACAAGATCAAACTCTTCTCAGTTTCTATACCGACTCTGAGGATAATAAAGCCGTTTGGTTGGATGGATTGAAAATGTTGAAAGGACTCAATGATGAGGACCATTTATCTTCTGAGACCAGCCAACATATCAAGTCGTTGCAAGAAATCAGAAAGAACACCCAACTTCTTATTTTGGAAAGTGATGATTTTGCCTCCTCAGCTCCAAAAGGTGCCGACTTAAGCGAAGATTCCGAATTTTATGACCTAGATGAATTGCATGCTGTTCTGACTGATTTCTACTACATGTAAAGCAGTCATCACAGCTTTGGGGGCACATATCGGGTAATACTTGAAGAAAATTAAATAAATGATGATACATTAAGTAATAATTCTGTGTATAACTAAACAAATTCACCCGAAACTGTCTTACTTTTCATGTCTGAAGTTGTGGAGGGAAATTGTCTCGACCTAGACCGGATAGATAACCAATCGAGATTAGAAATGCAAAGAAAAAATGTTAATAAAAGTATAAAATATGTTCAAATTTTCTCTATTCCATCTCTTGTACGAGGTTTGAATTTGAAATGAGCTCTTCTCTCCACATTTTACATTATGCACACCCTGATGGGCATCTCATCAAATTTCCAAGATCACATCTCTTTACAACAACACACATAATGGCCAAGACCAAAAAGAGTAAAACCAAGGATAGCGACCTTATTCTCACCATTAACAGTGATTCCGAACAAGAATTGCCGGCCTCGGAGAGTGACTCTGATCTTGAACCCCAAACGGAGGGTGATGAGAACCTTAATCCTGATTTCCAGTTCTCCTTGGAAGGGTTTGAGACCACGAGTACTGATGCAGGATGGGAATTCCGTGTTACTGAAGAACCTAAGCAGAGAAAAAAGGAGGTTGATTTAGATGACATCTTGCGTAGAAAGGGTGGTTTGACAGGTTTAGTCGAAAAAGATGAAGAGAATGAGGAAAGCATGGATGAAGGAGATGACGAAATTGATGCTGAGGAAGATGCTGAAGAGGAACAAGATGTTGAGGAGCAAGATGATGATGAATTAGCAATGGATGGTTTCGGAATGGGGGCTGAGGAAGATGACGACGATGAGGAGGAGGAGATTGAAGGCCAGGAACCCGAAGAGTACGTGACGGAAAAGGAACCTGCAGATTCCGATGGAGAAAATCTGGAAAATGAAGGTGACTCTGCCGCTGCCATTGCTGATTTTTTCGAGGCTGCAGACGACAAACAAACACATATATCTTTCCAATCATTGGACCTTTCCCGTCCTGTTCTTAAAGGTTTGGCCAATTTGGGATATACAAAACCTTCTCCTATTCAAGCATCTTCAATTCCAATTTCCCTTTTAGGAAAGGATATTGTGGCTGGTGCCGTCACTGGTTCTGGTAAGACAGCCGCCTACATGATTCCAATCATTGAAAGATTACTTTACAAACCTAGCAAAATCGCATCTACTAGAGTCGTTGTATTGGCTCCAACAAGAGAGTTGGCGATTCAGGTGTGTGATGTAGGAAAGAAGATTGCCAGATTCATCCCTAACATAAGCTTTGGTTTGGCTGTCGGTGGTCTTAACTTGAGACAACAAGAACAGCAATTGAAAAGTCGCCCGGATATTGTTGTTGCTACTCCAGGTAGATTGATCGATCACATTCGTAACTCTGCATCATTTTCAATTGACAACTTGGAAATTCTCGTGATGGACGAAGCTGATAGAATGCTTGAAGAGGGTTTTCAAGCTGAACTTACCGAAATCTTGTCTTTGATTCCTAAGCACAAGAGACAAACTATGTTATTTTCGGCTACGATGAATACTAAGATCCAGGATTTGATCCAGCTTTCATTGAATAAACCCGTGCGTATCATGATCGACCCTCCAAAGGCCGCTGCTTCTAAATTGGTTCAGGAATTCGTCCGTATCCGTAAAAAGGACGAAATGAAGCCTGCCTTATTATTCAATTTGCTTCGTGGTATTGACCCAAACCAACAGAGCCGTATTGTCATTTTCGTGGCTCGTAAAGAGACTGCTCATAAGCTTAGAGTCATTCTAGGGCTCCTTGGCTTAAAGGTTTCAGAGTTGCATGGTTCCTTGTCTCAAGAACAACGTCTAAATAACGTAAACGATTTCAAGAACCTAGTGGTTCCTATCCTTATTTGTACCGACTTAGCTGCAAGAGGTTTGGATATTCCTAAAATCGAGTTAGTCATAAATTACGATATGCCTAAATCTCACGAGATTTATTTGCACAGGGTGGGAAGAACTGCTAGAGCTGGCAGAGACGGTAAATCTATTACATTTGTGGGAGACGCCGCTGCCGACCGTAACATCGTGAAAGCTGCCATCAAGTCTTTGGAAAGTAACTCAACTGAACAGAAGGCTGTGTCGAGAATTGTAGACTGGTCCGAGATCTCAGCTATTAATAAGATTGTCGAAAGTAAAAAAGATTTGGTCGAAGAGGTCTTGGAGGAAGAGAAGCTGGCAAAGGAAATGATGGCCGCTGAAATGGAAATCAATAAGGCAGACAACCTTCTAAAGCACAGTGATCAAATTTACTCCAAGCCAAAAAGAACTTGGTTCGCTACTGAAGCAGAAAAGAAGAGCGGAGTAATGTCGCATTTGTCCAAGAACAAGCATCAGCCAAACTCGAAAAAGAGAAAGAGAATTGAAGCGCAGAAAGAAAGTGGAAAGGTCTACAAGAAAACGAAAGTAGATCGAGCAAAGACGCAAGGAAAGGCAAGAAACAGTGCTGGAGGCAAAAACAAGAAGTCTAAGAGAAAGTAGCATTAGTGTTTGCAAGGACACTTCAACAATTGAATACCAAAATAGGAGCATAATACACATATAAAGTACTCGCAGGTTCATTATTTACTATCTTTTGAACAATACATCTGTTCAACCAATAGTATTTGAACTTAGAAGACATTTCGAAGAAATTCAACCATTTATAAAATCATCAATGAATCGAAAATCGCATTTTTCATCACTTTCCCGCATGTCGTATAGGTGTTCATTAGAGGCTTTGTGAATAGTACTAAGAAAGTATTGTCAAAGCCGCCATAAGTTGCCGTTTTGAAAAATAATTGTAGAATTTCCAGGTAATTGAACTGAAATAAACAATTTATTTTAATCTACACTCACATTGTAAATATAAATGATGTCACATCGTTGCCCCGCGTTTCTTTCATAACAACACGACAAGAATCTGCACATCAACTTTTGAATCCATCCATACAAATCATTCATGATGCTTGGAACATCAGGATATACATTTCTCGGGCTGGACCCTCAATCATCTCCTCTCAGAATTCTTGTTCAAATTCTCCTTCTCCAAGGCTTTTATTATCTTTCTGCATTTGTCATATTCTACTTAGTGGCGCAGTTGAACGGGTATGAATTCAGCGTGGCATGGGTCTTCTCATGGGAATTAGTTGAACCTGACAATACAATGGGCCTCATGCTCTTTTTTCTTTGGCTCTTTGACTCCCTTTTGTGTGTTCTATTTGTAACAATTATAGTGGGCCGCTCAAAACTCGCTTGGGACTTTGCCTTGACAGTTCACATAATAAATCTTCTTGTGGTTCAATTGTATAGCGGGAAGTTTCCTACTTCAATGTTATGGTGGTGCTTACAAATTTTGAGTGGCGTACTTCTAGTTACCCTCTCTACTTACTCCACTCGCTGGAATGAACTACGAACAACTTTCTTCGATAATATGTTGGACCAACAAGAACTCGGTGAGGTAAGGCACGACTCGGTTGAAATGAAGAATTTGGCTTCTCCATCTCATTAAACTTCTGTCGCTGCAGAAATTTTAGTTAACGATTTCCTCAAATCTCATTTTGTGATGCCATCCCCCATTAATTTAACTACTATACGCACAAAATAAAAAAGTAAAGTTTTTTTTGGAAACTCTTTTTTCATAGAATTTGATCTCCTGTTTTTCTACTTCAAATGTCACTAAAGTTCCCCTCTATTGGTCATTTGGGAGCACTCATTTCGAATCGACACCTGAACAATGAGGTGCGACAAGAGACAAACTTTTAATATAAAAAAAGGCCATAATCAAGATAAATAAAGTTGTCTTTATTATTAACAAATCGCTTCTCACCTTTAACTATTACTGCTGCCACAGCGCTGATACAGCAGAAAGTGGACACATTATAAAACAAAAATTTCGATAAGTGTTTTAAGTTTTTCTTAATTTGCAAGGTCTTGTATTGCAGTCCTCCTGTGATATGTACCTTTTTTTAATAGCTATACCTATTTACCCCATATTACCTCATTCTTTCCTTCACAATGGGGTAGCTATCTGCAGGAAATCGAAGTTGCAAAATCATATGCAACTCAAAAGTCTATGACCCCTCAAAGAAAAACTAATAAATTAGGATGATTTTGGACCCTCAAATATGGTATTGAAACTTAAATTCAGTAATGGCGACTGAAGAAACACTTGCTGCTGAAGACTTTTACGGATCAGAACTCTTCGACTTTATGAAGAGCATTGTTGATGATGATCCAGATCTTAAACAAAAATCCTTGAAGAAAGTGAATTCTGTGTGCGTGGTAACCTTGAAAAATAAAAAGGGGCAAAGCCAGTCTTGGTTGATGGACTTTAAGAAGGACGGATCCATAAAGAAGCTTGACGAAGCAATTCCAAAGTGTGATATTCAGCTTTTCATGTCCGATGTCAACTTTGTGAAATTAGTGAACAATGAAGCCAATCCACAAAAGTTGTTTATGGGTGGCAAGTTAAAGATAAAGGGAAATATCATGAAGGCAGCTTCAATTGAACCCTTCTTGAGATCGGTGGACCCCCGAACAAAGGCGAAGTTATAAATAATGTACCTACGCAATATGATTTAGGAGCTTCAATTTATATTATGAAATTTCATTCGCAAATTGTAATTATAATTAAGCTGTAATGGCTTTAAAAGAGGGCATGTTATATCATTTCATACATTAAGAGTCATAATTTATTCATAAAGTCATAAAAATCCGTCATATGTGAGGATTCTGAAGTAATTAATAGAAAAAAGCAATCCTTCAAGCCAAAGATATCCAGCATCCAGCAGACACGGAACTGGTGAGCTGCGAAGTCACTCTGGGAGGATACTTTAACGGCTCTTTGTTGCAATCGCCAAGACTGGGAAATTCCTGAGCTATCCGGCTGATGATGTAAGATGCTTCGGTAATTGCAAATTGTTGACCCAAACAAATCCTTGGCCCACCGTTAAATGGCAAGTATGCCCAACCCGGCTTAAGAGATTTGTCGTCCCATCTCTCGGGCTTAAACACATGCGAGTCTTTTCCAAAATACTTCGCATTTCTATGTGTACAACCAACAAGGTATCCAACACATTCGCCTTTTTCGATGAGCACGGGTTTCATTCCATCTTTACCGCCTCCTCTAGGAAGAGTTGTGTTCTTATTCGCGAAACGATAGTTTATTGGCACGCTTGGGTACAATCTCAAGATTTCATTGATCACATTCTTTAAATAGGTGCATCTCTTCAAAGTTTCGAAGGTCATCTCGTCGGTCCTTGCCTCTTGGCCAGAGCCAAACTGATCGTATATCTCGTCTTTTAATTTTTGCCAAACATCTGGGTTTCGAGCCAACTCAAACATTGTTAAAGACATGAGACCCGCAGTTGTATCTCTGCCTGCAATCATGATGTTCAATAATTGATCGCGCAATATCTTTGGGTTGCGTGTTGACTTGACAAGCTCATACAAAAATGTGTAGGACTCGTCGGACTTTTTCTCTAATTCTTCGGGAGAGAATGAAAGTGCCCTCTCGACGTAGAAGTCAGCGAAATTGTGAACGACTTTGCAATCATCTTTGAAAGAACTTGGGCAATGAAGCCAATACCATTGCTGTAACCAAGCTCTCGTTGAAAGCGTTTCTTGCGCTGAGTTGAATGCCCTATAGAAGTCGCGCTCGCCATCATATTGCTCCTCGTAGTCATCTTCAAAGCTTGAATCACGTAAAGAGTAAACAGATTGACCAAAAAGAAACTCAGTAGAAGTATCGACAGTGATCTTAAAGAAATAATTTTGGATATCAAACTCCTCTCCATTGTAGGATCTGATGTGCTTAAACAAAGACTGCACGTGTTTTTCCAAAGCTTGGGTGTGGGCAATTTTTTCTCTCGAAAAATTGGGCCTCAAGAGCGCTCTGGAATGCTTCCAGCCATCATAATCTAAAGTGAAAATTCCGTCGCCCAATAATGGCTTAAAGTGAGCATGGCGCACTCCAAGCTCGAAATCATTGAATTGAGTGGCCAAAAGAGCTTTGATATTCTCTGGATCACTCGTTGCAAAAAGAGTTTTGCCTCCAATATGGACAGAATAGTTTTCATTGTCTCCGTTAAAAATACCCCAGAGAAACTCGAGTAACTCGCCATTAGACTTCAAGCGCGCCATCTTAAAGGCTGGTCTACTATTGAAGAAACCCGCATTCGGGATTAAAGGTGCTGGGGCTGCATTCAATTTGCTACTAAGCCATGCTATCTTGAGACAACGATAACAGTAGTACGTGGGTATGGATAGGATTGCGTAGATTAACAAAAGGTGCACCGAGAGTCCCTTCTCCGGATTCAAGGATGCAAGCAACGAATTGAGATTTTCTGTAACCATTTTCTCAACGCTTTAAATCTAAACTCGAGATCAAAGAATTTCTAATTGAATATTTTTTGGCTCTTGATGATCTATATATGCATACTGGGTGTGGGGAAACAAAATCACATGAAAAATCAGCCCAGCGCAAAGTGCCAGGAAAGTTGTCCAAAAACACATAATTGAAAATTACGAGAAAGAAGCTATCAATTTTCACGACTGTCAAACCATTTTTTTTTTCAGCATCTGTTCTCGAATAGAATAAGAGTTGTCGTTTATACTCGACCAGTACAAGACAGTACCGTTTAAAAGCCTAGAAGCGAAATCTACTAGCTCAAAAGAAAATTTCAAAAATCTAAAGAAGGTGAGTTTGCCTATTGTTCCAGAGCTGGCAGGGAAGCAAAGGCACATGCTAGCTTGCTGAGGACTAGACAACACAGCTCTCTTCTGAATTCAAAGTAATAAGCACAATTACTATTTTAAATGCTCACACAGTTTCTCAATACTCAAAATTTGGATACGCATAATACAAACTGGCTTTTTAATACTGATTGAGAGCGTGCAAATGAATTTACATAGTTATATGGACACCCTAACTTGATCAAATTTACTTCTAATTAGTTTGTAAAATGTTAAATCTCTGTTTAAGATTTTTCACATCTAAAGAAAAGAGATTAATGGAATGGTGGTGAGTTAAACTTATTAAAATAAGTGTTTTTGCCAGCAGCACCCAAATATGTCTATAGTTCACCATCTTATAAGAGATTCGTGTATTGTGTTAATTAGGGAAGGACATGAGTGTACACCCAGTGCTAATTGTGCAGCTATTATTTCAAGTTTTCAAGTTGAAGTATTTGTAACTATTTAAACGAAAAGTAGTCGGGCTATATCACCGTGTAATAGGCCTCCTTTGATCACGTCTATATTCCCTCCAGCTAATATGAACACACTTTATTAAACAAATGAGCGAGCTAGTTTCTCGGTAAATCTAGCATCTAGTATCACATTGGCTCCAATTCATATCAGTACCGCCTGTATAAATTGTCCAACTCATATCCCAGTAATTTTTATTAGTATATTACTTGTAATAACTGGCACATTAACCCCTGCCATGTAAGCGACTGACAGTTTGATCTAACCGGTTCTCGTTTCCAGACGTAAAAAAGCCGGAACTAGAAGAGAAGTCACCTGCAATATTATACCCACCAAAATACTCAGACTCGCCAAATTCAGAGCACGTGGATTCTCGAGGAAACTGTTCTGCTCTTTTTCGAATTTCCAGAGTCAGATTGCTTCTAGTTGCTAAGTTACCAAGGCGAACCTCCACCGTTTTCTCGGCTACCTCAACGTGAGCATTCCGGTTAAAGTCGCCTTTAGTGTCGATAACAAACGTCATTTTAGTCTAGCTCCTTGCTGATGTTTTTCCTAATAGAACTCTCATTGACTGATAGAACTTCAATGTCAAAACCGTAATCACGCAATATATTATTATAGTACTCCACGCTCTCGCATCCTCTTCTCGTTTATTACTTGAAATTGCAACGTTAATAGCTATCCAGCCTGCTAACAGAGCAACGTTTTGCTGCGTTAATAATTGCAGTAGCACAATCATCTGGTGGAGCTATATGTCTATTTTCTCTGTCTCTACAAACTGCGTAAGCTCGATATACAGAGTTTGCCACGTCTGAAGCGCACCATGCGAACGCACCCCAGGCTATCAGTTTGCCAAATCTGGGCAGTCGTGAGATGACTTCGCTTATATAGCCATAATGAGGACTTTCACGTTTAGCTAAAATTTCATTGCTCGTCTGTTCAATATTGTGAGCAGCTGGGTTAGTCAAATGAGCGCTCACAGTTCAGTTAATGCGAGTACAGATGATATGTGGTGTATGCGCATGGTAATTACAATAAATCACGTTGTTAATATTATGCCTTTCCTTGTCATCCAATTGCGCTATTAAGGTGCTAGCCCTGCTCTTCATACACCTTTGAAATTTGGAATTGCGCGCCCTCCCCAATTTCAAGTCAACATACCGGTATTACAAGTGTTAGTATAGACTGAGAAAGTTGTTTTTTGTTTTTTGAAGGTTCTATATAATATGAACTCAACGGAATAAGGTGAGCTACGGACCAAACCGTATATCGATGTCCCTAGTCCTTTTATTAGTATAGTACTCCAACCGCTCAACAAACGGGCCTCATTAAATATTGATAGAGCTCAAAAGGCGATAAAAGAAAAACTCAAAACATTTCTTCAAGCATCGTTATGACCACTGAATTTTCTTTTTGATTTGATTTCTCTTCTTCGGTGGTAATTGCTGTCTCTTGTATATATGTCAGTACATTAGCAGATAGTAGGACATCAAAGTCATGACATAGGCGAGAAAAATGACGAAAACAAAATTGGTTAGTTTATGTGGTATATTTGAGCCTAAAAAGATTATAAAATCTGCCTTTTTTTTGTGGTTGAAGAAGATTTTTGACTTCTGATGAGGTCAATAGAGGATAATAGACAAGGCATTGAGAATTTGAGTGCAGAACGAATAGAACAGAATGGGAAAGTAATTAGGATATAGGAAATCCACAGAGTTATTTTCAGTTCATGTTTTCTTGATTTCTTATGTGCAGAAGAAGTTTTTGTTTTGAAGGAAGTGCGAGATTTACACAAGAAAATGGAAACACAGTGGCGGAGAATGGGAGAGGATTGAAGGACAGAATTAAAGAAGGAAGGGTGAACCGATAAATATTAGTTAAATCAATTAGAGAATATCAATTTAATAAGTTCAGTCTATAAGGATTCAGAGAAAGTCAGATATTCGTCTCTGAATGAATGGGATAGCGGTGAGATCATTAGACAAGATCAGGAAAAAGCAGCATCCAGTCGACAGAGAGCAAGCTTTGGAAAAAAAAGAGATAAATTTGATTGTGACATTATGTTGAATATAATATTTATTTAATATTTTTGGAGTCTGCCCAATATGTGGTAGATTGTATGTGGAAAAAGTGAAAAAAGCAATGAGTGTGGGAAAGAAAGGTAAGGACGAGAACAGGAAGAGTCATCGAAGAGCATGGAAGGAGAATCAAGAGAGGGACAGGTATTATGTAGAGCAGAGAGGAGCTTTACGAATATTTTAGCAGATTGGTAGCGGAAAGTAAGAAGACAGGAAAAAAGAAGGGAGAGAACGAAGTAGGAGAGAGGGAAGAATACATAGAAGTAAAAAAGGAAATGTTTTTTTTTTTTTCGTTTTGCTTTTCATTTTCAATCTTTCATTTTTTTTTTACAAAAATACCACAATTCTCTGCAAACTTATGCTCAGAGTGTAGAAGCAACAACGAAGTCATTTAATTAATGATGTTATGAATACACTCTTTATTTCTTCAAAGTCATCCAAGAACCACTTAAATTTGACGACTATAACTTCTAAGCAATGTAACGACCTGAAATCATTTTTCGATGCCTGGGCGTTTCTTTATTCTTCATCTTGACATTATATATTGAAAACTTATTGAAATACTTTCTTCATAATTATACGACAATCAAGGACGCCTATAGGCAATTTTACTAGTGCAATTCTATTACACTTAGGAAGAATGAAGTCTAAAACATAGTTCCCTAAACGAAAGATGCTTAACTAAAATGAGAAAGCTATTGCTATAGTTCAAGAAATAGCGGATCGAGAGCCTCGTTTTGTATGGATAAGATCAAAATAGGTTCAGCCACTTTAATTCAGTAGTTGCGATGGATAAGGAATTTCAATGAATTTTCAACTCTTAAATCCTATAATGATTGATCTTAAATCCGTGGCTTTAACTTAAATTTCAAGAGCAAAACAAAGGACAAAAGGTTGCATGAGCAATAATGAACCGAATGTTCCATTTGGGCCGTGCCTCAAAACAAGCCGGATGCCGACGAACCGCAATGCTGCTTTATATTGATAAGATTTCAAACTCAAATTTTGATGCCCAAAATTAGACTCGAGACATTATAGTCGCTACATGCTACCATATGTTGCACACAGATCCTGTGAGGGAAGAAAACGTGCGCAAAGACTATATCTCATCCTTTGACCTCCCTCACACTTTTCGTCAAAATGGTCGAGTATGATATCTAGCATCAAATCGACTCTCATTGAGAAATTCTTCGCTTTCTGTTTTAATAGAAATTAAGAGTACATAGACCAAGTCACTGCCTTCAAGTGTCAGACCAATTCATATAGAGGAAAGCGATTGATTCATACTCGCCAGGCTTTGCTATCAAATTGCTCTCTTTGTTTATTGTATAATATTTTTGAGGTAGTGCGCGAATGATACAAAGATACCTTATCGAATCAAGTCAACTTCGAGCTTATGAACATAATTGATTGCCCTCTTTTAGCGAGCATAAAAAATTCAGTGGCTTATGATTTTTTACTTTCACACTGAACCCTGTTAATCTGAGATGATCATGTAGTCAAGCAACATCTGTTGAGATTTTGAGCTGAAGTACTGCTCGGGGGCTGCAGCTTTGAAAATAATTAGCGTCATACCACTGCGGCTCCAATTTAAAGAAATGGAACATCTCCAAATGAATTCGAGGAATCGAAGAGGCTACTCTATCTGTGAAGCCAACCTTGGCATTGACTCAGTATCCAAGCCTATCCTAAAACCTAGTCGACATCATAAAGAATTAAAAATATCAAAGCGGTTCAGCTCATGTGAAGTTGGAGGTGCCTTGTTTTATTTGAATTTATTTATGTTAATTACATCATAAAAGCAGACAGGCAAGCAGTCCAATTAGCCTCTGAGGAAACCTTTCAACTGCAAGTAAACTATACACCAATTTATGAATCCACAGCTACCATCAGTAACGGGGAACAGGTATGACCCAATTCGAATCGATTTGGGAAGCTTTTGGCTCATTAAATCGTGATAAATCGTGAATTGTTGCAGAAATAATTTCAGCATCTAAATGGATGCTGCAGATGCCGATTTCTATAAACTAAGGGTCTAAAAGTGGAGATTCTTTACTAAGCTATCCAGCAATTATAAGGAACATAGCAATAAAATTAATTTATACAATAAATTATTCCGAAGTTTGAAATTAATTAATGAAAATCTAACTCCTATTGAGAGTTCAAGTGCAAAGAACTATGATTGAGAGAAGCTACTAATACCTATCGTAATTCACCACTAATAACCTTGAGCATGAAAAATTGACACTTCAGATAAAACTTGAAAGAATTTACATAGCATTCCGACGACTCCAATGATTTTATTTGGGTAAATAGCACAAATTATCCTCATTTGAAGCAGTGCGAGTTGTTGTGGAAGTTTAAAAGCTTGACCAAAGTGGACCTGGTATAGGTAGTATATTTGGAAAGTAATTATCTTCAGTGTCAATGCCAGATATCGTGTAGCTATTTGTTGAAGTGGAAGAAATACTGAGACAGACTTCGTGGTAGTGACCTTAAGATGGTATTAACGTAGGCAGGGGATCTACTGTACAAAGGCCTGCCAATTCTTTTGGTAACATGTAAACCATTCCACCTAGCTCTGTAATGTGTGTGCCATCGGGACTGGTGGCGTTAAAATTTAATCCCATATTCACCTTCCATTGGAAGAAAACCATTTTTAAAGGATAGTATACCCCTGCAACAAGATTATATTGGAAGTTCCAAACTGTAGATGATTCGTCCCATAATTTTGGACCATATTTAGCTGGTGGCAGCTGGATTCCTCTGACGATAACATCAAGAACTTTCCGTTGACTTGGGTAAAATCCTGCATTACATG